>OZ024827.1:52531722-53114483 GCA_964016985.1 Anodontia alba | reverse complement strand
AATCTACTACATTGACTTGAAAGAAACGACTATAATGATGGTGATAATGATAATTATGATGATATCGACGGCGACGACGACGACGACGACGATGATGATGATGATGATGATGATGATGATGCGAGGACATGCCATAGTTATAGTGATATTTTAGTTATTTACATCGGTACATATATCGAGAATTTCTTTGAGAAGAGCGTGCACATTTGTTCTTAGCCCAGCCAGCATTCCTCACAAATCCAAATCGGCCACTATCGGCCGATAACGGCCAGATTCAGAATTATGCAGAACGCTTACTGGGAGAATGCTCATAAGGGTATTTATGTTACAATTACGACAATTTTGTCCTCGCTCAACATATACGATGTAGCATTCTACACTGTCGATCGACAATACCCGTTAAAGTTTCATTTTGAATAACGTTGCATATTTATTTAAAGTGTATTTAGTTTATCATTTGGTGCCTCTTGATGTGTATTTTTGTTAAAAGATCAAACGAAACGTTTAGAGTGTATTATGAATTGTTGGACCTGAGAAAATAAAACTTCATTCTCTACCACAGAAGTATCAGCTATACCATAAAGAGCCTGATTAGTGTTCAGTGTAGGAAGATAGTTCGAAAGATACCTTCTTCTGGTGACTGCATAGTTTGGGCATTGGAAAAAGAAGTGATAGGTACTTTCGAATCCCCCACATGAACATGTTGGGCTAGGGACGATATTTTTCCTGTAGAGATGCGCATTTAAGGAACTGCATTCCATTCTGAGTCTTGCATGCAAGATCTGGCCAATACGAGAGCCAGTATCGTAATATTTCGGAGGTTTTTTAAGATTATTATTAAGTCGATATTTGAACGAAGCAACAGATGGTGCGGTCTTAATCTCGTCAGACAGATCATTCCAGGCACGTATTGTTGATGGAATGAATGAGTTATAAAACAAGTTTGTTCGCGCATGAACATTGCGAAGATCGCTGGAATTTCTCAAGTTATATGTAGTAGTATTTTGAACAATTGGTGGGATAAGAGATTGGAGATATTCAGGTGTAAGGCCGTTTACCATTTTATAAAAGATAATTAGTTTGTGCTTCTCGCGCCTAGCTTGTAGAGATTCCCAGCCGAGGTCATCAAGGGGGTTCTTTATGCTACAAAGTTTTGTTCCACCTGTTATAATTCGCGCTGCTTCGTTGTGTACTGCTTCTAGTTGCTTTTTACTTTCTACAGAGGCGTTGTCCCAAACTGCGTCACTATATTCAAGCAAGGGTCTAATAAATGAGATATAAATTTATTCGAGGGCATGTCTGTTAATTTTAAATTTCAGTGAACGTAACAAATTTAGTCTAGTCCAGGCGGCTGCTGTGATATTGTTGATGTGTTCAGTCCAATTGCAGTTATTGGTGAACGTCAAGCCTAAGTGCTTGTGCGATGAAGCATCAGTGATATGTATTCCGTTCATATACAGGGGTGGATGCAGGGGCGGGTTACGTTTAAATGATAAGATTTGGGAAATAGTTTTAGCAGCGTTGAAATCAACCAGCCACTGCACAGCCCATGTATCGATACGGTTCAGGTCATGATTTAAAATGGTGGCTGCAGTGTTTGGATTTTCAACTATTATATAAAGGCTTGTATCGTCTGCGAACAATCTAACTGATGCTTGGAGCTCGTTTACGATGTCATTGATGTAGATGAGAAATAATAACGGCCCCAAGATAGATCCCTGGGGCACACCGGCTAGGACATATGTCCACTCAGATGTCTGACCGTTTATGACAACTCTTTGTCGTCTATTGGATAAATAGCTAGAGAACCAGTTTAGAAGTTCATCGCAGCAGCCCATATCTCGTAGTTTGTGTATAAGACCCTGGTGCCAAACCCTATCAAAAGCCTTGCTTATATCACAGAAAACCACACGAACTTCCTTACCGTTATCGACAGCTTCGCAAAACATATGGTAAGTATGGAGGAGTTGGAAGGTCGTGGAGTCCCCTGGGATAAAGCCGGACTGAAAGGGGGTTAAGAGTTTGTGTTTGCTAATGTAATTATACAGTACTTTATGTATGCATCGTTCCATGCTTTTGCCTAGTTGACAAAGTAATGATATCGGCCTATAATTCGAAGGTTTTGACCGATCATCTTTTTTGTGAATTGCTGTAACATTTCCGTCCTTCCAAGAGGATGGAAAGTGACCTAGCCGAAGAGAAGAAGTATATAAGATTGAGTAAGGCTCTGCAAGAATAGACGAACCTTCTTTGAGCAATCGAGGACTCATAAGATCAGGCCCACTAGCTTTACTCGTGTTAAGGCCGTCGAAGACGTCTTTAACAGTCTGTGGACTGATCTCGAAGATTTCCAGACATTCATGTGAAAAGGAGTTCGGAGGTGGCAACGGTGTATTGTGATCATCAACTACAGATTGGGAAGAAAAGTATTCATTCAACATGTTTGCTTTTTGGAGGTCAGTTTCCGCACATTTATTGTTGAGGTTAAGGGTAGGTATCGCTTGTGAGGATTTTTCGAGTTTTAAGATTTGCTTGGAAGTTTTCCAGAAAAGTTTAGAGTTAGGAGTTTCATCGGTGAGTATACTTTCAAGCTTGTTAAAATAGTCTTGCTTTGAGTTCCGGATTAGGTTTGTGACTGTGTTTCGTATTTTTTTAAACCGATTCCAGAAATATAAGTTCTTTGTTTTCTTGAATTTGTTGTAAATTCTTCGTCGTCTACGTATAAGTAATTTTATGTTGCATGTTATCTCTTGTAGGAATGAATATATTTTGACCAAACTTGCACATCTACAATGCTGGGACATGTAAAAGAACTGATTAGATTTTGGTGACCTTGACCCCATTTTCAAGGTCACAGGAGGGCTAAGATTGTTGGAAAATGGCTTGTCCGCACCCTATCTCTTGTAGGAATGAACAGATTTTGACCAAACTTGCACATCTACAATGCTGGGACATGTAAAAGAACTGATTAGATTTTGGTTACCTTGACCCCATTTTCAAGGTCACAGGAGGGCTTCCATTTGTTGGAAAATGGCTTGTCCGCACCCTATCTCTTGTAGGAATGAATAGATTTTGACCAAACTTGCACATCTACAATGCTGGGACATGTAAAAAAACTGATTAGATTATGGTGACCTTGACCCCATTTTCAAGGTCACGGGAGGGCTTAGATTGTTGGAAAATTGCTTGTCTGCACCCTATCTCCTAAAAGAATGAATGGAATTTGACCAAACTTCTACATCTTAATTGTTTAGACATGGAAAGGAACTGGTTAGATTTTGACGACCTTGACCCCAATTTCAAGGTCACACTAAGGCTTAGATTGGTGGAAAATGGCTTGTCTGCACCTTGTCTCCTGAAGGAATGAGATTTCGACCACACTTGCACAGCTATATTTTTAGGACATGGAAAAGAACTAATTAGATTTTGGTGACCTTGACCCCATTTTCAAGGTCACAGGAGGGCTTAGATTGTTGGAAAATAGCTTGTCTGCACTGTATCTCTTGAAGGAATAGATGGATTTTAACTAAACTTGCACAGTCAAATTTCTGTGGCATGGAAAATAACTAATTTTATTTTGGTGACCTTGACCCCATTTTCAAGGTCGCAGGAGGGCTCAGATTGTTGGATAATGGCTTGTCTGCACGCTATCTGCTGAATGAATGGATGGATTTTGACCAAACTTGCACAGCTATATTGTTGAGACAGAGACAAGAATTGATTAGATTTTTTTTACCTTGATCCCATTTTCAAGGTTACACAAGGTTACACAAGGGCTATGATTTTAGAAAATGGCTTGTCAGCACCCTATCTCATTGAGGAATGGATGAATTTTGACCAAACTTACATATAGGTCTATTGTGACCTTGAGTTTATTATAGATACAATCTATTTTAACAATATGTCTGTTCAAACTGGTGGGGGGACATACGTTTTCCTCCGAAAACACTGTTCTAGTCTTGACTGGGGGTTTACCACCTTTCCACGGTTATCTCGTGTACCGCAGTGATGGTTGATCAGAAAATGTCGAATGAATTGCATTTCTCGGTTCGCGCCTGGCGTCACATGTGAGACTCCGTCCAGGTGTTTTTTTCTCCGGGTACTCCGGTTTTCGCCGACCTCTGATTTACGATCGGCTCGAAATAAGTGAAATAATCTTGAAAGGGCCGTAAAACCAAAGCCAAAGGAAACTGCATTTTTTACTTTTGTAACATTTCTCGCCGCAGTATTCGCAACAAAGTGTGTAATGTAACAGGTGACAACTCCGACCCTTCAAATTTTCGACCTGTTTCACTATTAAGTAATGTTGGTAAATTACAAGAAAGAATAGTTTTTAAACATATCTATAATTTTTTACATGAAAATGATATACTTTACAAATATCAGTCTGGGTTTTTACCCAACCATTCTACAACTTTCCAACTTATAGATATATATCATCATATTTGTCAAACTTTTGATAGCAACCAATATTCTTGTATGGTTTTCTTAGATGTTTCCAAAGCATTTGACAGGGTATGGCACAAGGGACTTATTTTTAAATTAAAACAAAATGGCATAGATGGTGACCTACTTGAATGGATTAGTGACTACTTGAGTGGTAGAAAGCAAAAGGTGGTCATAAGAAATACCTCATCAAGCTTAATGAAAGTAGAAGCTGGGGTTCCTCAAGGGTCTGTCCTAGGCTCTTTATTATTTTTAGTGTATATTAATGATATAGCTGAATCACTTCTTAGTCTTACTAGGTTATTTGCAGATGATAGCTCGTTGTTTTATTCTGCAGCTACTATTAAAGACATCGAAGGTATTATCAATCACGATTTACGCATGCTAGTAAGTTGGGCAGCATAGTGGTTAATAAATTTTAACCCATTAAAAACTGAAGTAATGCTTTTTACTTTAAAATTTATTGAATCTTTTCCTAACATAATTTTTGATGGTACACCCATAAAATTCGTAACAGAACACAAACATTTAGGTCTTACATTTAGTAGTAATGGACAATGGCACTGCCATATTGAAAACATAATTAAAAGTGCATCTAAAGTTATTGGTATAATGCGGAAACTTAAATTTACATTCAGTCGAGTTGCTTTGAACCAAATATACTTATCATATTTACTGCCAATTATCGAATATTCATGCGTTGTATGGGATGGCTGCATAGTACAAGATATCAATTCTCTTCAAAAACTTCAGAATGAAGCCGCCCGCATAGTAACAGGCTTAACAAGATCGGTTTCATTAGACAATCTATATAGAGAATGTGGTTGGGTGTCACTTGCAGAAAGATGCAGGCAGCAAAAACTTATTTTCATGTATAAATCAATCAATGGTCTTGTTCCTACATACGTATCTGACCTGATTCCTCCTTCGGTTGGAGAAATAAGTACCTATACTCTACGAAATCAACAAAATATTACTGTTCCCCTGTGCAGGACTGAAATTTCACGTAAATCATGTATTCCATCATCTATTTCTGCATGGAATTCTCTTGATATAGAACTACGTAATTCACCATCCCTAGCACATTTTAAGTATCAGCTGAAAAAATTTCAAAATAATTCAAGTGTTCCAACATACTATCGAACTGGTAGCAGATATCTCTCAGTTTTACATGCTAGAATTAGAAATAATTGTAGTAATTTACTATCTGATTTATATATAAATCATTTGTCACCTAATCCTACTTGTAGTTGTTCTGAAGAGGTCGAAGATGCAGATCATTATTTCTTTAATTGCCCAAATTACAATAATGAGAGAGATGCACTTTTGCGAGCTACTAGGGATTTCTTTCCATTAAATATTTATACTCTTCTGTTTGGAGATGAAAATCTGACAGCTGAAGAAAATACTATTATTTTCACAGCCGTACACACGTTTATCAAGGATACCAGAAGATTCACCAACTAGCTTACTGCTAACTTAAGTCCAGCATGACAGTCCATCATTATCTTATTACATTTTTTGGTTAATTATTTACTTTACTTTTCTCATCACCTCATATTAGCTATCATCTTTTAAAAATTATGTATTGTATATTTGTTTTCGAATCCATAATTTGTTAAACAATCACTCCATATCAAGTATTAGATAATGTTTCTTAATTTGCCATTATCATGTGTCTGTTATTGTTGTAATAAAAGTTTGTAGGGGGAGGGCCGTAACTAATGTTGGTAGAACTTTTGGCCCGACCCCATTGCCATGAAATGATGCAATAAAATATGTTTATACTATACCAACAACCCTTTCAAATAGAGATAAATCGTTTTAATAAGGTTCAGGAGAAATAGCTATCCGTCCCTCCGTCCGTCTGTCCGTCCGTACTACGAGGGATGTTCGAAATGAATTGCTTATTGTCCTCTAGCTCGATATCCACGTGGGGCACGATAAAAACCAATACATACCTTGTGTAGAGTCCATCAAAAATGCACCGAAATCAGGTAGGCTAAAATCTGCATCTCGTAAAGAAATCGTTTCCAAAATAAAGGAAATCATTGAAGGAGATGCCAGATTTACAGTTCGTGATATTGCACTAAAGGTAGGCATATCACTATCAACGGTTCACCTTATTTTGAAGAAGCATTTGAAAGTCAGAAAGATTTCTGCTAGATGGGTGCCACATCTGTTGACTGACGAGCAAAAGAGGCAACGTGTTAAAGTGGCCAAAAAGCTGCTTCAAATGTTTCCAAAATATGACAAAAATCAGCTTGCCAATGTCGTCACAGGTGATGAAACCTGGGTCCATTATTTTGAGCCCGTCAGAAGGGTTAGCAGTAAGATCTGGGCCACTAAACACAGCAAACGCCCAATAATTGCCAAACGTTCTTTGAGTACAAAGAAGGTTTTGTATGCAATCTTCTTCTCTGGTGAAGGAGTCGCAATAAAAGTGCCAGTGAAAAAGGGCAAAAGCATCATCGGAAAGTACTACAAAGACGTAGTACTGAAGAAACTGAAAAAGTATTATCAGAAACAACGCCCTGCCACTGGTTTTAAACATGTCCGTCTTCTACATGACAATGCCCCAGCTCATACCTCCGCAATAGTTACGGCGGTTTTGAAGAAAGAAAAAGTTACTGTTTTGCCTCACCCCCCGTATTCCCCAGACCTTGCCCCATGTGATTTCTTTTTGTTTCCGAAATTGAAAGCATTCCTTACTGGGCGGAAATACCAGTCCCGACAGGCACTTGGATCTGCCATTCATCAGTACCTTATTACTATGCCCAAATCAGCGTACCGTGACGCCTTCAAGAAGTGGATACATCGGCTGAAACTTTGCATTTCTAGCCACGGGGAGTACTTCGAGGGCATGAAATGAGTACTTTTGGGCTAACTTGAAATTTGAAGTCTCCAGATAGAAATAAGCAATTCATTTCGAACATCCCTCGTAAAGTCCGGACACGTACTAACGTCCGGACATTTAGGTGGCAAAAGTGTGGACAGTTTTCCACCTTACTAGTCATTTCTGAGTACAAATGTGATTTATTTCGTAAAATTAACATTAAAGTGGCAAACATTTGCTATTAGGTGGCTATTTTGCCACTTATGTAGTTGTTATTCTGATAATTAGCCACATTAATGTCCGTTCGTAAGAACCGTCCGTCCACCCGTCCGTATGTCCATCTATCCATAAACAAGCTAGTGACGGCCATGACTCCAACACCCTTTATAAGAAAATATTACATTTTTCACTTTGTTACTTTTCTCGTCGCAAATGCCTGCAACCAGAAATGTTATTAAAATAAGGTGAGAAATGTAATCACTTTTTTATTTGTTTACATCGCATTGGGTTAGTATTTGGCTATTTTATTGAATTCATAACACACGAAAAGACACATATGTTTTTGGGTTGTTAGTACGGTCGTGTACATCTCATTTCTCGTATATCAGAAGCTAGTGAAAAGTATTACATTTCTCTCTTTTGTTTCGATTTTCCCCACGATGTCTGCAAAAATGTGAGAAATGTAATAACTTTTTCTAATAGTTTTAAATCGCTTTTGGCAAGCGTTTGGCCATTTTAATGAATTAATAGCACAGGTAAAGTTATTTTCTAGATTGGGGGTTTACCGCCTTTCCACGGTTATCTCATATATACCGCAGTGATGGTTGATCAGAAAATGGCGAATGAATTATATTTCTCGGTTCGCGCCTGGCTCGGGTTACATGGTGAGACGCAAAGTTCTGCAACGGGAGGTCAGGTGGATTTTCTCCGGGTACTCCTGTTTTCGCTCACCTCTGATTTACGATCGGCTAGAAATAAGTGAAATAATCCTGATAAAACCGTAAAACCAAAGCCAAAGGAAAGAAACTGCAATTTTCACTTGTAGCATTTCTCGCCACAGTAGCCGCAACAAAGTGTGTAATGTAACAACCCTTTCAAATAGAGATAAATCGTTTTAATAAGGTTCGGGAGAAATAGCTATCAGTCTGGTGTCCGTCCTTCCGTGCGTCTGTCTGTCCGTACTAACGTCCTTACACGTACTAACGTCCGGACATTTAGTTGGCAAAAAGTGCGGACAGTCACCCACCTTACTAGTCAATGCGATCTATTCTGTAAAATTGACATTTAAGTGGCAAGCATTTGCTCTTAGGTGGCTTGCCGCTTAAGAGAATTTGCCAGTTGTGTAGTTTTTATTCTTATGATTTGCCACATAAATGTCCGTTCGTAAGAACCGTCCGTCCGTACGTCCGTCCGTATGTCCATCCATCAATAGACAAGCTAGTGATGGCCATGACTCCAATATATTACACTTCCCACTTTTGTTACTTTTCTCGTCGCAATATCTGCAACCAGAAATGTTATGAAATAAGGTGAGAAATGTAATAACTTTTTTATATTTGTTTACATCGCATTCGGTTAGTATTTGGATATTTTGATGAATACATTACGCACGAAAAGACACATATGTTCTTAAATTGGGTTGTTAGTACGGTCCTGTACATACCATTTCACGTATATCAGAAGGTAGTGAAAATAACTACATTTCTCCCTTTTGTTTCGATTTTCTCCACGATGTCTGCAAAAATGTGAGAAATGTAATAACTTTTTCAAATAGTTTTAAATCACTTTTGGCAAGCGTTTGGCCATTTTAATGAATAGCACAGTTGAGGTTATTTTCTTGATTGGGGGTTTTCCGCCTTTCCACAGTTATCTCATATATACCGCAACGCAGTGATGGTTGATCAGAAAATGGCAAATGAGTTGCATTTCTGGGTTTGCGACTGGCTCGGGTCACATGTGAGACGCCAAGTTCTGCAACGGAAGGTCTGGTGGATTTTCTCCGGTTACTCCTGTTTTCGCCCACCACCTCTGATTTACGATCGGCTCGAAATAAGTGAGATAATCTTGAATGGACCGTAAAACCAAAGCCAAAGGAAAGAAACTGCATTTCTCACTTTTGTAACATTTCTCGCCGCAGTATCCGCAACAAAATGTGTAATGTAACAACCCTTTCAAATAGAGATTAATCGTTTAAATAAGGTTCGGGAGAAATAGCTATCAGTCTGGTGTCCGTCCCTCCGTCCGTCTGCCCGTCCGTACTAACGCCCGGACACGTACTAACGTCCGGACATTTAGGTGGCAAAAGTGTGGACAGTCGCCACCTTACTAGTCAGTGCGATCTATTCCGCAAAATTGACATTTAAGTGGAAAGCATTTGCTCTTAGGTGACTTGCCGCTTAAGAGAATTTGCCACTCATGTAGTTGTTATTCTGATAACTAACCACATAAATGTCCGTTCGTAAGAACCGTCCGTCCGTATGTCCATCCATCCATAGACAAGTTAGTGATCGCCATGACTCCAATACCCTTTATAAGAAAATATTACATTTCTCGCTTTTGTTACTTTTCTCGTCGCAATATCTGCAACCAGAAATATTATGAAACAAGGTGAGAAATGTAATAACTTTTTTATATTTGTTTACATCGCATTCGGTTAGTATTTGGATATTTTGATGAGTACATAACGCACGAAAAGACACATATGTTCTTAAATTGGGTTGTTAGTACGGTCCTGTGAATACTATTTCACGTATATCAGAAGCTAGTGAAACTTATTACATTTCTCACTTTTGTTTCGATTTTCCCCATGATGTCTGCAAAAATGTGACAAATGTAATAACTTTTTCAGATAGTTTTAAATTTCTTTTGGCAAGCGTTTGGCCATTTTAATGAACTAATAGCACAGGTAAAATTATTTTCTTGATTGGGTGTTTACCGCCTTTCCACGGTTATCTCATATATATCGCAGTGATGGCTGATCAGAAAATGGCGAATGAATTATATTTCTCGGTTCGCGCCTGGTTCGGGTCACATGTGAGACGCAAAGTTCTGCAACGGAAAGTCAGGTGGATTTTCTCCGGGTACTCCTGTTTTTGCACACCTCTGATTTACGATCGGCTCGAAGTAAGTGAAATAATCTTGATAGGGCCGTAAAACCAAATCAAAGGAAAGAAACTGCATTTTTCACTTTTGTAACATTTCTTGCCGCAGTATCCGCAACAAAATTTGTAATGTAACAACCCTTTCATATTCAAATAGAGATTAATCGTTTTAATACCCCGACTGAAAAGGTTCGTGAGAAATAGCTATCAATCTGGTGTCCGTCCATCCGTCCGTCTGTCCGTCCGTACTAACGTCTGGACACGCTTGGGATTTTACCACCTTTCCGAGATTATCTCACATCCATATACCCTAATGATGGTTGATCAGAAAATAGTGAAATTATTACATTTCTCACTTTTGTTACATTTCTCGCCCCAACGTCTGCAACAAAGTGAGAAATGTTATAAATGGGTTAAATCATTTTGGCAAGCATTTGGCTACTTTAATAAAGAAATAATAAAGGTAACGACATTTTGTTTCAAAAATGATGACTATTTAAGGATTATCTCACACACTTCACAATTACTGGGCTAGTATTTGGCTACTTTCATGAATACATAACAAAGGTAAAGACACGTTTTCCTGCTTAGGGTTTTATGTACGGTCCTTTAAATATCATTTTATGTATATCAGAATCTAGTGAAAATTATAACATTTCTTACTTTTGTAACATTTCTCGTCGGAACAGCTGCAACAAAGTGAAAAATGAATTACTCTATTTTAATAGGTTTAAATCGATTTTGGCAAGCTTGAAAACACAACACAGGTAAAGACACTTTTCTTGAATGGGAATTTTCCACCTTTTTAAGATTATCTCACATCGATATACCGTAGTGATGGTTAATAAGAAAATGTTGAAATTATTACATTTCTCAATTTTGTTTCATTTTTCGCCTAGACGTCTGCAAAAAGGTGAGAAATGTAATAATTTCACCATTTTTCTACCATCACTACGGTATATAGATGTGAGAAAAAACTTGAAGGCGGTAACATCCCAATCAAGAAAAAATGTCTTTACCTGTGTTGTGTGTTCATACTTAAAATAGCCGAAAGCTTGGTTTACGGCCCTTTAAATATTATTTCACTTATTTCGAGCTGGTCGTAAATCAGAGGTGGGCAAAAACTGGAGTACCTGGAGAAAAACTATCTGACCTTCCACTCCAGAACTTGGCGTCTCACATGTGACCCGAGCCAGGCTCGCACCGAAAAATGTAATTCATTCGCCATTTTCTATCGACCGTCACTGCGGTATATATGAAATGACCATGGAAAGGCGGTAAACCCCAATCAAGAAACAACATGTCTGCCTCTGTTATTAGTTCATTAAAGTAGGCAAACGCTTGCAAAAACGATTTAAAACTATTTGAAAATGTTATTACATTTCTCACAGTTTTGCAGACATCGTGGGGAAAATCGAAACAAAAGTGAGGAATGTAAGACTTTTCACTAGCTTCTGGTATACGTGAAATAATATGTACAGGACCGTACTAACAACCCAATTTAAGAAAAAAAAATGTGTTATTTCCTGTATTATGAATTCATTAAAATAGCCAAAAACTAACCGATGGAAAGAAATATAAAAAAAGTTGTTACATTTCTCACTTTATTCTATAACATTTCTTTTTGCAGACATTGCGACGAGAAAAGTCACAATTTAAGTGAGAAATGTAATGCTTTCTTATAAAGGGTATCGGAGTCGTGGCCATCACTAGCTTATCTATGGATGAATGAACGGACGGACGGACGGTTCTTACGAAGGGACATTTATGTGGCTAGTCATCAGCATAACAACTACATAACTGGCAAAATCTCTTAAGCTGTTTGCTACTTAAATGTCAATTTTACGGAATAAATCACATTTGTACTCACAAACGACTACTAAGACGGCAAACCTCCTCAATTTTGCCACCTAAATGCCGGACGTCAGTACATGTACTTTTCAGACGTGGTATTAAAAGGATTAATCTCTATTTGAAAGGGTTGTTACATTTCACACTTTGTTCCGGATACTTCGGCGATAAATGTTACAAAAGTGAGAAATGCAGTTTCTTTTTGCTTTTCTTTTGCTATTCATTCGCCATTTTCTGATCAACCATCACTGCGGTGGGAAGGCAGTAAACCCCCAATCAAGAAAATAACTTTACCTGTGCTATTAGCTCATTAAAATGGCCAAACGCTTCCCAAAAGCGATTTAAAACTATTTGAAAAAGTTATTACATTTCTTACATTTTTGCAGACATCATGGGAGAAAATCGAAAAAAAAAGTGAGAAATGTAATAATTTTCACTAGCTTCTGATATACGTGAAACAGTATGTACAGGACCGTACTAACAACCCAATTTAAGAACATAAGTGCCTTTTTGCCACCTAAATGTCCGGACGTTAGTACGTGTCCGGAATAGATCGCATTGACTAGAAGGTAGGGACTTCCACACTTTTTGCCACCTAAATGTCCGGACGTTAGTACGTGTAAGGACGTTAGTACGGACAGACAGACGCACGGAGGGACGGACACCAGACTGATAGCTATTTCACCCAAACCTTATTAAAACGATTTATCTCTATTTGAAAGGGTTGTTACATTACACACTTTGTTGCGGCTACTGCGGCGAGAAATGCTACAAAAGTGAAAATGGCAGTTTCTTTCCTTTGGCTTTTGTTTTACGGCCTTATCTTGATTATTTCACTTATTTCGAGCCGATCGTAAATCAGAGGTGGGCGAAAACAGGAGAACCCGGAGAAAATCCACCTGACCTTTCGTTGCAGAACTTGGCGTCTCACATGTGACCCGAGCCAGGCGCGAACCGAGAAATACAATTCATTCGCCATTTTCTGATCAACCATCACTGCGGTATATATGAGATAACCGTGAAGGCGGTAAACCCCCAATCAAGAAAATAACTTTACCTGTGCTATTAATTCATTAAAATGACCAAACGCTTGCCAAAAGCTAAGTAAAACTATTTGAAAAAGTTATTACATTTCTCACATTTTTGCAGACATCGTGGGGAAAATCGAAACAAAAATGTTATAATTTTCACTAGATTCTGATATACGTGAAATGAGATGTACACGACCGTACTAACAACCCAATAACATATGTGTCTTTTCGTGTATTATGAATTCAATAAAATAGCCAGATACTTACCCAATGCGATGTAAACAAATAAAACAGTGATTACATTTCTCACCTTATTTTAATAACGTTTCTGGTTGCAGGCATTTGCGACGAGAAAAGTAACAAAGTGAAAAATGTAATATTTTCTTATAAAGGGTATTGGAGTCATGGCCATCACTAGCTTGTTTATGGATAAATGGGCATACGGACGGGCGGACGGACGGTTCTTACGAACGGACATTAATGTGGCTAATCATCAGAATAACAACTACATATAAGTGGCAAAATAGCCACCTAAAAGCAAATGTGTGCCACTTAAATGTCAATTAAATCACATTTGTACTCAGATATGACTAGTAAGGTGGAAATCTGTCCACACTTTTGCCAACTAAATGTCCGGGCGTTAGTACGTGTCCGGACTTTAGTACGGACGGACAGACGGACGGATAGCTATTTCTCCCGAACCTTATTAAAACGATTTATCTCTATTTGATAGGGTTGTTACATTACACACTTTGTTGCGAATACTGCGGCGAGAAATGTTACAAAAGTAAAAAATGCAGTTTCTTTCCTTTGGCTTTGGATTTACGGCCCTTTCAAGATTATTTCACTTATTTCGAGCCGATCGTAAATCAGAGGTCGGCGAAAACCGGAGTACCCGGAGAAAAAAACACCTGGACGGCGTCTCACATGTGACCTGAGCCAGGCGCGAACCGAGAAATGCAATTCATTCGCCATTTTCTGATCAACCATCACTGCGGTACACGAGATAACCGTAGAAAGGTGGTAAACCCCCAGTCAAGAAAATAACTTTACCTGTGCTATTAGTTCATTAAAGTATCCAAACGCTTACAAAAAGCGATTTAAAACTATCTGAAAAAGTTATTACATTTCTCACATTTTTGCAGACATCGTGGGGAAAGTCGAAACACAAGTGAGAAATGTAATACTTTTAACTAGCTTCTGATATACATGAAATTATATGTAAAGGACCGTACTAACAACCCAATTTCAGAAATTATTTGTTTTTCCTGTGTTATGTATTCATAAAAATAGTCAAATACTAACTCAATGCGATGTACACAAATATAAAAAGTTGATCCATATGTAGACAAGTGAACATGTAGTTACAGTATACCTTCACCTGTACCGTAGATATCGTGGAGACCAGCAAGCAGTTCTGGATATTCTTCCGTTCCATTCCGTTGAATATAATTATCGGTGTGGATAATTGTACTTTGCGGAATGGAACGGAATAAAGTTAAGAAATGCCAAAACATATCCATTTTTATTAAAAAAACAACAACAACAAACAAACAACTAAATGACATGTACCTGTTCACGAGGATAAACAGGGAACATACATGCATACATACATACAGTCAGGGAGGAACACACACACACAGATAAACATACGTACAAACCTGCGGACGAGCCGAGCATACATACATACATACATACATACATACATACATAGTCAGTCAGGGAGGAAAACACACACACACACACACACACACACAGATAAACATACGTACAAACCTGCGGACGAGCGGAGCCATACATACATACATACACACATACATACATACATACATACGAGCGGAGCAGTACATATACATACATCAGGTGACGTTTGACTCCCTAACACTTTGTTCTTTAACTTGCCTTTGGAAGCTGAAAGCAGTTAAAGATATTCTCGTTCCGTTTCGTTCCGTTAAATATAATTATTTGTGTGGATAATTATACTTTGCGGAACGGAACAAAGTTTAGTAATGGCAAAACCAAAATTATTATAGAGTCTCCAGTATATCTGCATGCTGCCTGGGTTCATTTTTCTAACTTGATGGAAGCTGGATATTCTTCTGCCCTTCCTTTTTTTTCAATTATCTTTCGTGACAGAAGTCACAAACACGCCGTTATATTGTGATACATAATACATAGTTGAGGATGTAAGCTGTATGAAGATACAGGTAGAGATGGATAATGTTTACCGTTTTCTTTTGAAAAACGACAGACAGCGGCAAGCAAAATAGTGCCTTAGCGCTGAATATGCGAGATAGCAGTCTGTCCACAAAACGGCTATTCATGTTTCATGGGTCTGCTCAGACACGCCACCGAGCGACGACATGCATTTCTGGGACGTTCGCATTTCCAGTATTTTATAAGTGAAGATACCCAGAAAATGCAAGTAACAAAGTAACATTTACCTTGCCCCGCAGTTAATAAACCGCTTGCTCGTAACGGTAACGTCACGTGAAATCATGGCGGGAAACCGCTAAGAGAGAATAACAAACTATTGTTCGCAAAATTATAGCGCCTTTTCTGGTCAGAAATGTATACGAAACTGGCACGTATTTAAACGAACCTATGTATTGGGACAGATAGACATATGCAAACAGATCAGACACCGCACAGAACAAGGGAATGAAACTAATTTGGGGGAACAGGGAACATGGAAATTTAGAAAATACTTTTAGGACAAAAAGACCTGCGCGACCAGTGAAGACTCGGATCAGCCTGTGCATTCGCGCAATCTGATCAGTCTTTACTGTTCGCACGAGCTTCTATGGCCTATGAGCTTTTAAAGATCGTCCTCCGAGTTTACTCTGATTAACTGGGAGAGTTTTGGGGGAGTCCGCGAAACGCCGGGATTCGGAGTAAAGAGTTTTTTGGGTTTTTTTTTTTTTTTTGTTCTTTTACCTGAGCCGTATAGTAACTCGAAACGTGCACAGCGGAAAGCCATAGCTAAGGGGTTACCAACAGAGCTTTCTTCCTCAGACCTCTCTTGTTCTATCTGCAACAGGCAGTTTAGAGCTAAGATTGGTCTCATCAGCCATCTCAGAACACACAAATAATAACACACCACACAGTTGATTAAGATCGGTCATTGTCAGTAATGACAGACGAACGAACTAATAGTAACTACCCAAATTAGGAAAGTACAAAAATGTATTTCATGAAGTATAACCTGAAAGAACATATGCTTTTTGTTCATATTTAGACAAGTGTACATGTAGTTACAGTATACCTTTACCTGTACCGTGGAGACCAGCAAGTAGTTCTGGATATTTTTGTTCCGTTCCGTTCCGTTGAATATAATTATCGGTGTGGATAATTATACTTTGCGGAACGGAACAAGATTAATAAATGCCAAAACACCTCCAGTTTTATTAAAAAACAACTAAATGACATGTACCTGTTCAAGAGGACATACATACATACGTACATACATACATACATACATACATACGTGTAGTCAGAGAGGAAGACAGACAGACACACATACAGATAAATATATTTTCGGACCTGCGGACAAGCGGAGCCACACATACATACATACATTAATACATACGAGCGGAGCAGTACATACACATACATTAGGGGACGTTTGACTCCCTTACATTTTGTTTTTTAACTTGCTTCTGGAAGCTGAAAGCAGTTCTAGATATTCTTTTTCCGTTCCGTTCCGTTAAATATAATTATTAGTGTGGATAATTATACTTTGCGGAACGGAACGGAACAAAAATTAGTAATGACAAAACAAACCCCCACCATTGGCATACTTGTTTCATATAGTGCTCGGGTCATACGTACGTACGTACTTCCGTCTCTTCGTCCGTCCCTCCGTATGTCTGCCCTTCTGCCCTTGCGCGATTCAATTACACTCAGTTTCACATTTTTGTAACAAGGAGTTCCGCACATTCTTGTTCCCTTCCATTCTTTCCTATAATGCAAAGCAATCTTCAAATTTTGAATTTTTGTGTACCGTAGTCTTATTTTACTTTCTTTGGTAGCTTGGGATGGCTATGGTCTTTTTTTTTTTTTTTTTTTTTTTTTTTTTTTTTTTGATATTCTTGTTCCGTTACGTTCCGTTAAATATAATTATCGGTGTGGATAATTATACTTTGCGGAACGGAACGGAACAAGTTTAATAAATTCCGAAACACATACATTTTTTTTATTATTAAAAAAAAAAACAGCCAAAGGACAGGTAACTGTTCAAGAGGATCATTTTTATCGATAATACGCCTTAATCGACAACTACATATTCCTCAGAGATGTATTCTTAAAAAAACATTGGATAAGAAGAAAAAATAAAAGAAGTTCTGCATATTCTTGGTCCGTTCATTCCTATAATGCAAAGCAATCTTCATGTAGATTTGGTATATCTGCATGCTGTTAGGGTTCATTATTCTAATTTACTTGAAGCTGAAAGCATGGTTGAATATTATTGTTCCGTTCCGTTAAATATAATTATCAGTGTGGATAATTATACTTTGTGGAAAGGAACGGAACAAAGTTTTGAAATGGCAACACAAACACTTTTATTTAAAAAAACAACGAAAGGACAGGTAAATGTTCAAGAAGGTTACTTTTATCGATAATAAGCCTTATACGGCAACTAAATATTCTTTAAAACATTGAACAAGAACAAATAATGAAAGGAGTTTTGCAGTGTTCTTGTTCCCTACGATTCATTCCTATAATGCAAAGCAATCTTCATATAGAGTCTTCAGTATATCTGCATGCTGCCTGTGTTCATTTTTCTAACTTTGCTGGAAGCTGAAAGCAGTTCTGGATATTCTTGTTCCGTTCCGTTCCGTTAAATATAATTATCAGTGTGGATAATTATACTTTGCGTAACGGAACGGAACAATGTTCATAAATGGCAAATCATAAACTATTATTATTTAAAAACAACTCAAAACAGTTTGATGTTCAAGAGGATAAACTTGTAATCGATAATAAGCCTAAATATTCTCCAAAACAGTGGACAAGAACAAATATATTCCCCATTGTGTGCCCCTGAAGTTGTTCCGTTCCGTTCCGCAAAGTATCATTAGCCAGTATAGAAGAGAATAGCACATTAAATATAGGTTAAGGTATTATGAAGTTAAAATTCAGGTGCTAGTGCAGCAATCTATAGTGGGGTGGCTATTCGAGCTAAAGGTAAGGGATGGCTTATAATAAAATTAAGAATTGCCCATGTAGGTGGCACCAACACGCATTGTTCGCTCTCGGGTTCCATGTTGCATGTAAGACCAACGGAAGCTGCCACAAGCTTGCACAAGTCTGTAGAATTCCATGGTTTATTTACAGCTGCTGGAATTGTGCTGAATTTTTCAGATACTATCTTAAACTTATTCGAAAAGTTGCAGTTTTCAATCTCTGTGACAGTTTTTGGAAGATCATACAACCTCCGATCATACAACCTCCGATCTTCTATTTAGCAGGTGGGCAGCTTTTTTCTTACCACATGAAGAAACTTTGCATTGCTTTCATCCCCCTCTGGTAGATATTTATAGCAGTGCCGTGTAAGGTATTTTCACCATCAACGGTATCTTCCAGAAAGTCACCGTTGTCAATGGCAAAAAAATATGCCGCCCTGGAAAAGTTTGTGGGGGCAAAGATACCTTCAGTTTCATACATGCCAACTATAGCACGACTGGCAAGCTGAGTTTCAACTGCCATCACATGTTTATAATCTACCGATAAGCAAAGGTCATATAGAAAATCTTTAAGCTCTTTGCTCCGAAAAGTTGCAATGGCTGCTCATTTGAATGTTTCAGGGTCAATGTTTTCTTATTACCACTCAGCTGCTTTCTTGTCAAGCAAGTGTACATTACATGTTGAGTAAGTGTCATGGCTCTTTTTGTACTTCCTCATCAACACTTTCATCACCTGCATTTATTCTTGAACGCCCTTAAATCAACCAACGCAAAAAGATTTAGGTGCACGTCTGTCAATGAGTCCATTTTGTACAGAACCTGAAAATTTCCAAGATTCAACATTTGAAATTTGTTTTCTTGTTTTGCAACAGCAAACATATTTTGTAGGTCGGATTCTGGACTGGATTTCTCAAACATCTGAATCGCCTTATCACTTGTCTTTTTCAAAGTCACGCGTTCAGATTTGGTAAACCGCAAGATGCTGAACTGAATGCCGTCGATATTTTCATTCAAAAGCTGTTTAACTTCCGACATTTCTGATTTTTGGGCCACATTATTTTCTCTGATGTTTGTAAATTTGACTGCTAAATCATCATAGTTAGCTAGTCGGTTTCCTCAATTCCTGTATCTTGCAAAAAACAAAACAACAACAACAACAAAACAAAAAACGTAACCCTAGCATCGAAAAGATATACGGTTGAATTTTTATATATATAAAGCTTGGATATTGGTTCATACAAAACGTGTATAGTAATGCGAAACTAAATGCATTTTGGAGAAACACATGCATTTTGCATGATACTGGTTTAGAGTTTTGCCAACACATGTATATACTAACAGGTAAAATAACCCAATATTCATCCAACTCGCGATAAATTACATGTAATCTGTACAGTTGATGTCTGAATATGAATTAGCACTGATCGTTTAAAATATTCTTGTCGCGTTTTGTAAAAAAAAAAAAAAAACGTGTATTTTATGGAATTTTGATGAAATTGTAGTTTGCGGAAATTACGTCAATTATTATGTTTGGGCTTCATACATTCTTACCCAGTATAGTTCGTTAACAAAGGTTTTGAAATTATGGACATGAAGAAATGCGGGGCGATTCCCATCTACATGCATGTTTAAGATTTACGTCAGTACAATACAGTGTTCTGTACGAATATTTTTTATTGAAAAATATAAGCACGAACGCCCGAAAGATGTTTGGTAAAATTTAAATTGTGTCATTCAAAATGGTGTTATAAAATTTGCAATCAAACGTTTTCTTACAGGTTTATCGTAGCGGCCATATTGGACGAAAAATCGAACATTTTTTGTGTTAATCCATTTCTGTGTACCTTGTAATAATGGCTATTGAAAACGGTAGTTTATTTGAATCGCAGTTTGCATGCGATATTTAAAAATTGATGTCAGACAGGAAAACGGGGTACTCTCCCTTAAATGCGGAAAACAACCAGGGTGTCACTAATGACGTCATGTGTGCATATGCGCATGAGAAAATAAGCATTCTCTTTCAGTTTTGAGCATTTACTTTCATTTTATGATTTTTACCTGAATACACAAGGTTTTGTATACTTAGAATTCGTTAAGGTGGAAGACAACAAAACTCAATATTTAGGTTAGAGACAAAAACTGTACATCAGTGAAAAATTCAGTCTATCTAAAGAACGTTTCTGCTTTCAATTTGTGCCTCATAATAACTCCTTCGTTTTTATAACGTCACGAAATCGACATGGTTTTCGCGTTTTGACGTCATTATTTGTCCGCATAAAAATGCATATTTTTTGCAATAACTTTACAAGGAACTGACATTCTGAATTTATGTTTATACCAAATTACTTGTAATAACATACCCTACGAATTGATCTAAGTTGTATTTTGCATTTATGTTTAGAAAACAAATTATCGCCGGAAAAGTGATTTCTGGAAAAATAACGAATTCCTACTTTTTTCACGTTTAAAGCTAAATAGCGAGAAATCTAGCTCGAAGACAATATTATTTGTTTTAATTATTTCCAAGCAAATTCAATTCGGAAGAGATTTATAAATAAAAACTAGTGGGTCATCGAACTAATTTTTTCAAGAAGACGGATTTTATAACCCTACCCCCGGACGCGCTAACGTCCACTTTACATCGGCTTCACGGGTGACGTTAACGTAATATATGGTAGCTCTCGTTATTGCGTTAATTATACGTTACGTATGACAGGACGTTGTACAACTTGGGGTATAGTTGCAATATTATCATTTCTGAAAAAAGTAGGCCGAAGACATATCTTTTTACAAACCTGTTTTGAATTGACAATAATTTGAGATAATCTGACAAGCAGATGGTGTCTTCAGACTAGATTTCAAGCAATCTTGCCTTAAAGATAAAAATGTACAAATTCGAAAAAAAAAAAAAAAAAAATGATTCACATTTTCTAGCGATCAAACATTGAGTGAGCATATTAGCAAGTTCATTCTTTCATAAATCTCATTTCATGCGGCTAATCAATGACGTCAAAATGCCCAAACGATACCTTTTTCATGACGTCATTACGAAAACACGCCTATTCAAATATATTGAAAATTTCACCACCAAAAAACTGAAAGTTTTCAGATAAAAATTCTTATATTTTTCATATTTCTGCTAAAAGCATAGAATGTGAGTACTCGTTAGAACCGCCTCGCTAAAAACATAGATTAAGGCGGTTCTAACGAGTACCCACGATCTATGTTTTTGAAAAGAAATAAGAAAATAATGTATACCCCCGTAAACCCCAGTTTTACTATATGAAAGTGGGGCTTAAGGGGGTAAAAATTATATAGGTATGTTTTCGTGATGTTGCAAAAATGACGGATTTATTATGACACACAACTGAAAGCAGAAACGTTATATGGAAGGATAAAAAAAATCTGTAAGGACATGTTCTATATCTTAAAGTATTACATAGTAAAAAGTCAATTTTCTATACCAAGGAACCAATGTTTTTGACATTACATTCACCTTCTGTTAGAATGCACTAAGTTTCTATGGACCGTTTATTGACATTTTTTTTTTCTTTTCAATGAAAAGTTTGAAGAGTTTTTATCTTAATTTATCTCGAAGACGCTAATGCAATAAACAAGTTCCAAAAATTCCAAGTCTGGCACCAATTGAGACAGAGACCCTTTCAATTCCCTATATTTTCCATTCAGAGGGAGATAATGTAGGACAGGTAGATATTGAATTAGGTTTGAAGCCATACGATGGGGATTTCGGAGAAAATAATGTTTTACTCATAGACATTTGTGTAAGACATTTACAGAATGTCAAATGCCATTTATCTTATAGGAAACTGTATAGCAGATATAGTTGTTTTATATAGAGACATGGCCAGGCCGGTCCTACTAATCACCCGATGGCATTAAAATATATGCATATTTACCATAAAATATGTGTTTTAGATGGACAAGAATAGTTTTGTAATACTTGTCTTCATCTTAATAAACAGAGAATTTATATTGATGACTTGTGTTTGATTTAAAACATTGTGTTTAAAACTCGGTCGAGTATGAAACCCACAGACCGGAAGGTGCATACTAATCTACGGTATTCCCGGTATCCATATCCCGATATTCATAGAGGTCCTTGTGTTTGACATAGCATAACATCAAAAGTACTTGGCCGATTTTAATAATTTAAACACCAAATTAAAGGCAATAGTGTAATCTACAAAATAAAGATATTTGATTAAAAACGATATTGGTTGCAGATGTTGTAGAATGATGTCAAAGCCCCGGTATCGAGATTCACTTGTCCCGGTATCCATAGAGGCATACGTTTTTGACATGACATAATATCAAAATTACTTGTTTGATTTTAATAAATTAAACATTCTGTAAAAGGCAATATTCCAATCTATATATAAATATAAATTTCTTTAAAAAATGTCAGTTGCTGGTGTTGTAGCTATCCGTCGAAGTCCCGGTATCGAGGGTCACATGTCCGGTATTCATTGCGGCCTGCGTGTGTGACATAACACACTATCAAAAGAACTTAAAATAAATTAAACATTTGATTAAAGGCAATGCTCCAATCTATAAAATAATTATAAACATATAAAAAAAAATGTCAGTTGCTGATGTTGTAGCATTATGTCAAAGTCCCGGTATCGGGACCCACATGCCCCAGTATTCATTGAGGATTCTGTGTGAGACATAGCATAATAGTAAAATATCAAAAGTACTTGAATTATTTTAACCAATTAAACACCAGATTAAAGGCAACACCCCATCTATAAACAGAATATATATATGTCAAAGTCCCGGTATTGAGAATCATGTCCGAGTATCTAGCGGGTCAGGGTAATAAAATGGAAACGATATTACTGACATGAATAATATAAAACTAAATTAAACGCAATATTCTTAGCCGTACGACGAATGTAGATTTTTGAAATTTTATTTATTTTTGCTATAATATAGTGTTTAGCCAAAGTCCCGGTTTTGCGCTTTGCTCGCCTCCGTTTCCACTATTGTTCGATTGTATGACTAAAATTGAACCACATAACCGACATGGGAGAAACAAAAGTAGTGCTAAGGCAAGACCCTTAACCCTTAAGTATTTATTTATTTATTTATTGGCGTGAAATAATGATAACAGCTCTCAATAGCCGGTTGGCACTAATGAGTTTCTAAAGCCCAATTACCTACTGCTTGGGTATTAAATCATGCCATATCAAAGCCAGGCTTATTATTATTATTATCAATGATAATTATAGAAAGAGTAGTAGTAGTAGTAGTAGTAGTAGTAGTAGTAAATATAATAACAGATAAATTTGATTGTATTATTGTATGGAGCACAGAAATAGATCTAAACCAAGTTAACTGTAAGGGATAATTTGTGCAGTATCTGTGTCAGTTAATAAATTGAGCCGTCAATTGAGAAAAGAGCACTTAGAGGTATCCGATTTGTGGTTATTTAGATATATATGGAAACCCCCTAATGTTGCCGTGGACATGGATTTTTGCCTGACGCTTCATCAAGGTCTCTACTACTTGTCTGCGAACAGCAAAAGCTCTGGCGAAAATATAATTTCTGATTGAAGTGAACATGCTTCTAGAAAAAACATGCACAGTAAGGTGGAAGCCATTACAACTGAGATATAAAGACAGAACTATTATGATCTGTTTTTAATAATCTTTGTTTTTGAGCAGAAATAAGAAAAAAATATCAGAAATTTTCACTGAAAATTTTCAGTTTTTGGAGGTAAAATTTCCTATGTATTTGAAGAGGCGTGTTTTCGTAATGGGTTCAATTGACAAATTAAAGCTGTTATTTTAACACTCACTATGCTGAGTAAAAAAAAATAAGAATACAATTTTGTTCTCTTTTGAAACTTTTTAACATATATATCGCTATGTACATTCAATGGACATTTCGTGTATTTTTTTAGGCTTCAGCCAAGTTTCAATAATGATAATAATAATTTTTTTTTTCTTTTCAAAATAAAGTTCTACATGATGAAGAGTCTAACTGAAAGTGAAAACTTAATGAAATAAACGCAGATCGTTTAACGCATCGTGTGTCACTTGACGAACCGATTATTTGTTAACGACCAGTAATTAACTTCAATAATGACTGCCACGTGCGAATATTTAACGTGAATACGCCTTTTCGAAAGAAAACAAAATATTATGAGCTTACTTGTAGTTTTGGAAATTAAAAATAGTCCATAGATTAAAACGCCTCTTTCGTGGAGATTGATCATAAAATAATTTATGCTATCATTTCGCTCTTCTGCTGAATGAATGTAAAATTGCTGGATGCGTTAATAGGGTAGACCCTGATCAGACACCGCGTTTTTACTCCTCGGTCCCTTCGCAGTTTGCCCCCTCGAGTCGAGAAGTTCAGTGTATCTTTAGCACATCCGGTTTTCAAGTATCCTTTACATCAGAGAACTTCTGGTTTGTTGGGTACTGAATGGCCTGCGTTACCTGTTGGCCCAGCTTCTCGGACCTCGGCTTCCTTCGCAACGGCAGTTCCCTCGGTTCACGTTGCCAAGACTTTATATGCAAAGTCCGTGGCTGTTCCATCTGTTTGGTATATGTATTCGGACAGACAGGCCTGAGCAAACAGTGTAGGCCCAGATGAAACTGCAGAATGTGGCGTCTCATCAGCGTCTAACCTGTTTTCCACCAGTCCAGCAATTTAGTGTATTTGCCGTATGCATTCGTAGAGATGGGCCTGATCAAACAGTGTAGACCCAGATGAGACTCTGCAGAATGCGGGTCTCATCATCGTCTACACTGTTTTCCACTAATCCAGCATTTTTAGACACAGCTTAGAGCAGTAAATTATATATGTTCAAATTTTAGAAGAGGTATGGGAAGAGTTGAAGTGTCCGAACATTTAGGGTAAATACGGTAGATAATGCTTGGGCAAAAATATACCACAATTATTCATCTTATAGATTGGAGTATTCCCTTTTAACACACACACACACTCTCTCTCTCTCTCTCTCTCTCTCTCTCTCTCTCTCTCTCTCTCTCTCTCTCTGTGTGTGTGTGTGTGTGTGTGACCAAACGATTTTTTCAAATACCTGTATTTTCTTTACCTAACTTGTTTTTTTTCTGGCGTTTAATTTTTTTAAAAATCAGTCAAATATTTTTGATGTTATGCTTTGCCAAACACGTAGACCGGGACAAGTAATTCTCGATATCGGGACACTGACATCATACTACAACATCAGCAATAGACACTTTTTTACAAATTTATATTCATTTTATGGATTGGAATAGTACCTTTAATCTGGTGTTTAATTTACTTAAATCAATTAAGTACTTTTGGTATTATGCTTTGTCAAACACAGTCCAATGAATACCGGGACATGTGGATCGCGATACCGAGACTTTGACATAATGCTACAACATCAGCAACAGACATTTTTTTTATACATTTATATTTATTTTATAGATTGGAACATTGCCTTTAATCGGATGTTTAATTTATTAAAATAAATTAAGTACTTTTGATAATATGCTATGTGACATACAGAGGCCGCCATGAATACCGGGACATGTGAACTTCTGTACCAGGACTTTGACAGAATGCTACAACATCAGCAACTGACATTTTTTTTTACAAATTTATATTTTTGTATAGATTGGAGTATTGCCTTTTACAAAGTATTTAATTTAGTAAAATTTATAAAGTAATTTTGATGTTATGCCATGTCAAAGACGTATGCCTCTATGGATACCGGGACAATTGAATCTCGATACCGGGGCTTTGACATCATCCTACATCAGTTCTATTTTTAGAAACAAAATAAATATATGAAAATCGTAAAATTCAACACTTTAACGTTTCCGTTATAGCTTCAGCTAGCCATATATAATTTATTCCTGTATTTGAAAGACATGTGTAATAAAGAAATTGATTGTTTATCGAAGATTATAGAAAAATTTTCAAAAAAAAAAAAAAAAAAAAAAAAAAAAAAAAAAAAAAAATGGCGAATGGATAGTCTGTGGGTTTCATACCCCTTGAAACAATAAATCTGAGTTTAAAAAATAACTACGGATCCGATTTAAATTTCATTTTTGTTGGATAATATATATTTAATACCTCATAATACAAACCCAAAATGAACAAAGTTAATAACATATTAGTGTTGCTATCCAGGATAGAAATTTTGGTCACGGTGCCGGGTCTCGGTCATGGGGTTCCGGTCTGTGGGTTTCATACCCGACCTTAAAACTCTCGTAAATTTTTGTACCCCACGGCATCAAAATACATGTATATTTAACATAAAAATATGTATTTTAAGAAGGACAAGAATAGGTTTGTGATACTTGTCTTCATCTTAATAAACAGAGTTTGATTTAAAATATGTCTAAAACTCTCGTAATTTTTTTGCACCCTATGATATCAAAATATATGTATATTTACCATAAAATATGTGTTTTAGATGGACAATAATAGCTTTGTAATACTTGTCTCTATCTAAATAAACAGAGAATTTATATTGATGACTTGTGTTTGATTTAAAATATTATGTTTAAAACTCCTGTAAATGTTTGCAACCCACGGCATCAAAAGATATGTATATTTACCATAAAATATATGTTTTAGATGGACAATAATAGTTTTGTGTTTGATTTAAAATTGTTATTATGCTTAAAATTGTTATTATGTTTAAACCTCTCGTAAAGTTTTACACCCCAGGGCATCAAAATATATTTAAATTTACATAAAATATGTGTTTGGGATGTGTAAGTGATAGAGAGAAAAAAGAAAAGATAAGAAAGAAAAGAATTGAAAAAAAGAAACACGAATTTCAAAGAAAATCAGTACATTAACATATCTATGAAATGTAGAATAATGAAAGAATAAATGAAAATACTATTTTATTACAGGCCTTCTGCTCATTATCTATAGACCAGAATTCCGCGGAAGGCGGCGTCGCACCTGCCTGGGCAAAAGTCACAGGAGTCACAATCAGAACGTGATTATTAAATAAGTTAATTTCATTCTTAGCAGTGCTTAGTGGGAAAAATGACGAAATTTAAGACAAGGATTATATGAAAAGCAGATGCACATCTTCAGACTATGGAGAAAACATGTGCAAAGTTTCAAAAAGATTGGTATAAAATTGTATGAGGAGTTGTGCTCACGAGCTACCCACTGTCTATATATTGAGGGTGAAAATGACTAAGTTCACAATGTGGAAAAATCTGAGGTTAAGAAAATGACAAAGTTAAAGTGGAAAAAGTGACAAAAGTAAATTTAAAAATAAATTTAAAAATCCAAACCACGCGCAGTTCTGCAGACCCGGGAGAAAATGTGTGCAAAGTTTCAAAAAGACCGGTTTAAAATTGTATTAGAAATTGCAATCACATGGTACCCACTGTCTATACATCTGAGGTCAGTAAATGACAAAGTTCAAATAGAACAAAAAAGTGACAAAAAATATGACAATGATTATATGAAAACCACATGCACATCTTCAGACTATGGAGAAAACATGTGCAAAGTTCCAAAAAGAATAGTATAAAATTGTATGAGGAGTTGTGCTCACGAGGTACCCACTGTCTATATATTGAGGGTGAAAAATGACTAAGTTCACAATGTGGAACAAGAGGCCCACGGGCCATGGCTCGCTCACCTGAGTGACATAGCCACTGCAGATATGCAGATATGCAACATTTTTCCAATCCTATCATCGCAACTAATGAAAAGATCATCATTTGAGCAGTTCTTAGTTTTGAAGAAGAATATATGGGCCTGACAGTCAATGGAGCATGATCATTTGAACAAACTATCAATCACATTTCAACAGTAGGATCATAGTGAAATTTGGTGGAAATTGGCTAAATGGTTTCTGAAGTATCATGATTTTATACATGTAAACAGCACAGTGGCAGGGAAATATAATAAACATAAACAAGATGGCGGCCATCTTAGATTTCCAATCAGAAGAATTTGGGCTACTGTTGATCTACAAGTCACCTCCATACTTCCAATATAAATGTATATGGCCCATACAAATGCATGGGGAAGCAAATTTGACCTTGCCTTAAAAAGGTCAAACGTCAACACAGGACCATCATTTTGGCAATTTAGGTAGATCTCCTGTCCCCCATAGTTTGTGCAAAGATTAGGGCCCAGGGCTTATTTGGATCTGGAGAAGAAGATTTTTTAAGGTTTTTACCATATATGGGCATGGCAGCCAATTTGATCAATGGACCACACCCATTTTAGCAATCTTTCGTTCTCCTGCCCCATAGAGGCTCCACATAAAATTTGAGCAACACTGGCCCAGAGGCTTCAGAGGAGAAGTCATTTGAAATTATCAACATTGTTTCCATACAAATGTATGGGGCCATACAAATGCATACAGAAGCAAACGACCTCGCCGTAAAAAGATCAAATGTCAATGTACGACCATCATTTTAGCAACTTTGGTAGATCTCCCATCCCTCATGATTTGTGCATAGATTCAGCCACAAGACATCCTTGGTCCTGGAGAAGTAGATTCTTAAAGGTTTTTACCATATATGGGCATGGTAGCCATCTTGGTCAATGGACGGCAACTATTTTAGCAATCTTTCATTCCCCTGCCCCAAGGAGGATCCAAATAAAATTTTAGCAACACTGGCCCAGAGGCTCCAGAGGAGAAGTCGTTTGAAATTCTCAACATTTGTCCCATACACATGCATAGAGATGCAAACTTGACCTCGCCATAAAGGTCAAAATTCAATGTACGACCATTATTTTAGCAACTTTGGTAGACCTTCAGTCCCCAATGATTTATGCAAAGATTCAGCCACATGGTGTCCTCGGTTTTGGAAAAGAAGATTTTTAATGGTTTTACCATATATGGGCATGGTGGCCATCTTGGTCAATGGACCGCTACCATTTTAGCAATCTTCCATTTCCCTCCGCCAGGGAGGCTCAAAATGAAATTTGAGCAACATTGGCCCAGAGGCTTCAGAAGAGAAGTCATTTGAAATTCTGAACATTTTTCCCATACAAATCCATAGGGAAGCAAACTTGACCTCGCCGTAAAAAGGTCAGATGTCAATATACCAATATTATTTTAGCTATTTCTGTAGATCTCCCGTTCCTGATAATTTATGCAAAGATTCAGCCATAAGGCATCCTCCGTTCTGGAGAAAAAATTTTTAAAGGTTTTTACCATATATGGGCATGGCGGCCATCTTGGTCAATGGACGGCAACCGTTTAAGCAATCTTTCATGCCTCTGTACCAGGGAGGCTCCAAATGAAATTTGAGCAACATTGGCCGAGAGGCTCCATAGGAGAAGTTGTTTGAAATTCTGAACATTTTTTCCATATAAATGCATAGGGGAAACAAACTCCTCTTACAGTTTTGTACCGATCATTTTGAAACTTTGCATGTGTTTTTACATGGTATGAAGATGTGCATGTGGTTTGGATAAAATTGTAAAAGAATATTTTTTTGTCACTTTTTCCACATTGTGAACTTAGTCATTTTTCACCTCAATATATAGATAGTGGGTACCTGTTGTGAGCGCAACTCCTCTTACAGTTTTATACTGATTGTTTTTAAACTTTGCATGTGTTTTCTTCATGGTGTGAGGATGTGCATGAGGTTTGGGTATAATTGTAAGGTTTTTTTTTTTTTCACTTTTTTCACATTGTAACTTTAGTCTTTTTTTACCCTTTATATATAAACAGTTGGTTCCGCTTGTGAGCGCAACTCCTCTTACAGTTTTGTACCGATTATTATGAAACTTTGCATGCGTTTTCTTCATGGTATGAGGATGTGCATGTGGTTTGGATGTTTGTTTGTTTGCGTTGAGGTTTTACGGCCCAGTCAACCCAATGGGGTCATGTCGAGCGCGGTCAGTTTACCTAACCACAAGTTTAGTGGGCAGGCTTAGTCCTCTATGCGGTTAGCCAGTATTGTGCACATTCTTTCGCCAGAAACTGACAACTGCTCTTCTTGAATGTAATTATTAGATTATTATTATTATTTTTTTTTTTTTTTTTTTTACTTTTTTTTCCACATTGTGAACTTAGTCATTTTCCACCCTCAATATATAGACAGTGGGTACCTCGTGAGAACAACTCCTCATACAATTTTATACTAATCTTTAAGAACTTAGGAACTTTGCACATGTTTTCTCTGATTATGTGCGCATGTGCTTTTCATATAATCCTTTATATATAAACAGTTGGTACCTCTTGTGAGCGCAACTTACAGTTTTGTACCGATTATTATGAAACATTGCATGCGTTTTCTTCATGGTATGAGGATGTGCATGTGGTCTGGATGTAATTGGTAGATTATCTTTTTTTTTTTTACTTTTTTCCACATTGTGAACTTAGTCATTTTTCACCCTCAATATATAGACAATGGGTGCGTGAGCACAACTCCTCATACAATTTTATACTAATCCTTTTGGAACTTTGCACATGTTTTCTCCATAGTCAGAAGATGTGCATGCGCTTTTCATATAATCCTTGCCATATTTTTTGTCACTTTTTTGTATTTTTTCTATTTGAACTTTGTCATTTTCTGACCTCAGATGTATAGACAGTGGGTCCCTTGTGATTGCAACTTCTCATACAATTTTAAATCGGTCTTTTTGAAACTTTGCACAGGTTTTCTCATGGGTCTGCAGAAGTGCACGTGGTTTGGATATGATTTTTAAATTTACGAGTATTTATGTCACTTTGTTCACTTTAACTTCGTCATTTTCTGAACCTCAGATTTTATGAAAGTGTACAGACTGTGGGTACTTTTTGAGCCCTATTTCTCATGCATCATATGAGAAAATGCATATACTTTAAATGAAATTCCTATATTCATATAATCCTTGTCTTTAATGTTTGTCACTTTCCCAACTAAGCACTGCTAAGAATGAAATAAACTTATTTAATAACCATGTTCTGATTGTGGCTCCTGTGACTTGTGCCCCAGCATGTGCGACGCCGCCCGTTCCGCGGAATTCTGGTTTTGATTTGAGCTTTTAAAAATGAGTAAGTTAACCAGAGGACCAGTGGTCCTGTATCACTTACCTGTGTATTGAAGCAGGAAAAAAATTGAAGCTAAAAATGTGGAAAAAAATAATAATAAAAAAACATAATTTCAAGATTCCTAGAGCATATGTATATCCTCAGACCACAAGCAAAATGCCTGTAAAATTTCAGAAGCATTTGCTTAAAGACATAAAAATCTGATGAGTCTGGGTCATTAGTCTTACCTCAGCGTACAATAAAATCTGGTATTCTATCAATGAAAGATAAACATGTAGAGGCTCAATAGTGGGGCGTGGGGTGGGTGGGGGTGTATTATGATATTGGGGAATTTAGTATTGACTTATTTATCTGTTCCATAGATAATATCATATGAGCCGGCGCACAGCAATTGTCCTTCAAAGTTACCTGTTGGCTCAACGGAGAGTCACACCAGTCTGCATATCTGATCAGAAGACTAAGTAGCCTATGGATGTGCAGGCTGGTCGAATCTTCACACGGCACAAATATTTGGTATCCTTAAAAATATTTACCACTAAGACAAAAATAAAAAATATAGAAATAAATAAATACTCCAACATTGAAAGAAACTAATTTGAAAATAAAATAATATATATATTACGGAAACGTTTCCCCGCCAACTTTGTTTTATCAATATATCGTCAGTTTGTCCGTTTTAATATTTTCTACTGAAACAAATATCGCATTTCAAAGTTGTATATATATATATCTGGTATTTCCCACAATTCTCACAATTGGTTGCGACCATAGAGGAACTATGAAACAAGAGGACGTGATGGTTCTATATCGCTCATATGAGCTAACAGATTTTGCATACTTCATGTTAAAATTTCACCCAAGTAGATTGCTGTAAGAGTTTTTGTATAAATTTCATGTTTAGGAGTGACATGATTGTCCGATAAAATGGAGTATCAATACCGTGTACGGCAATCAGTGCCTCATTTTTTATCTGATCTTTGAACAACTTTCAAAGAAGACCACCCAAGGATCAGTATATCCAAATTTGGTAAAAAATTATACAATAAAGACATTGTGATAAGACGGGCGCACGGGCTGACAAAAACGGATGGTAACCGGTCACAAAAGCTCAGGCGAGATGACAAGTGACCGCTAGGAGGGAGCAATTTTTTACCTTAGGGCTCTAATTTGAATAATCTTGATAAAGGTTTACTAGATGAAGCTACTTACCAAATATCAAAGGCCCGGGCCTTCAAGTTTACACACAAGAAGAATTTTAATGTGTTTCTTTATATGAGGCTATGTAAAACAAGTGACCCTTGGTGGGGATATTTCCGACCCCAGGGCTATAATTTGAACAGTTATGGTAGAGGTCTAACAGATGACACTACATGTCAAATATAGAAGGTCTAAGTCTTCTAGTTTCACACAAGAAGATACTTTTATCCAGTTTTCCCTAATGAGTCTGTGTAAAACACGGGACCCCTTTTGCGTGGTCGTTGTTGATCCCATGCAGGACTATAAGTTGAACAACCTCGTGAAGGACTATTAGATGAATGTACATACCTAATATCAAAGGTCTGTGCCTTCTAGTTTCAAACAAGAAGATTTTTACACTTTTTTTCTTATATAGGTCTATGTAAAATAAAGGAGCCACTAAGCAGGGTCATTTTTGACCCCGGGGGTTTAATTGAATAATCTTGGTAGAGGTTCATTAGATAAAGCTACCAAATATCAAAGATCTTCAAAGGTCTGACCCTTCTAGTTTTAAAAAGGATGATGTGTTAAGATTTTTTCCTATATGAGTCTATATGAAACTAGCGAAACCCGGACATAATTTGAACAATCTTGGTAGAGGTCTACAAGATGAAGCTACATACCAAATATCAAAGTCCTGAGCCTTCTATTGTCACACATATTTTTAAAGTTTTTCGTTATATTAGAATGTAAAACAAGTGACCCCAGGGCTATAATTTGAACAGGCTTGGTAAGGACAATTACAACTGCAATATCCGAGATAGGAACAAGGAAAAGCTGCAAATAGAAAGACCGCCTTGTTAAGGACCGAACATCTATTTGCAATTTGGAGCTGCATCAGAATAAAGAGTGAAGTCCCTCCCAATATTTTTTTTTCTACTGACCGTTCCACTTTTGCAGATCTGCTTTTGTTTGTGCGTCGGTTATTGCAAATATGACGCTTGTTTCTCAGTGTTTCTTCTTCTTCTGTTCTTCTTTCTATTCTTCGTGATTGTGGAATTTCTTGGGTATTTTCACTAATAGTTTTATTATTTTTCCATTACTGTGCTCACTTAATCCCTCAAGTCATAGCGATTTAAGGTTGAAGATTTATTGATCTATGGTGTGGCTCAAACAGCATGCTGATTTGATTTCATTGCTCTCAAGGGAGAATCCTTTCAAGAGCTTATTCATACTATATCTGGTGCACGTACAAAAAAACACTGTTTTCTCGAACATTGATCTGAAATAACTGATGTTTGGATGTGAAACAAACAGATCATCATCTTTTAAACTATACGAATTATATTTTCAGTTCAGATGTATAAACATCGCATAATGACTTAAATCTATTTTAAAAAAAAGTATATATCGCCAGCTTTACATGTGATATATGTTTCAAATATATACGTATATATACTTACATAAAAATTGGTTAGTTAACTTATATATCAAAATAAAACAACCCAAATTCACTTTATATTTGTAAAACAAGGGTGGCGGGGAAACGTTTCCGTAATATATATATATATATATATATATATATATATATATATATATATATATATATATATATATATATATATATATATATATATATATATATATATATTCAAAAGTAGTTGTTATCCCAAAAATATTTATAAACCTTCAGAACGCAACTTAAATACATGAAATAAGAAAAAAAAAATAAATACTTTAAATGCTTTATTCCGTCAAAATATTTATTACCCTTCAGAAGCCTCTTAAGTAAACAAAAAAAAAAAAAAAAAAAAAAAAACAACAACAAAAAAACATGAAATAAATAAAATTAAATAGATATTATAAGTTTGAAAGAAACAAATTAATAAATAAACCATTCAACTCTGTTCTCCAAATAAGTCAATTCTTCAAACTATCTGCTATCCCTATAAAAAATATTGATTACCCTTCAGGAGGCCTCTTTACTACACCCTGCTGGTAATTCATAATCACCTCTTTAGGACACGTCTTTGATCTACCTTGCAGAGCGCCTAAGTAGGGGCAATAAAATCATTTGTGAGTGGTACCACGTTTGGCCTCATTTTGCCTATGACTTTAAAGCTGTGGGAGGAGTTGTGCTCACAAGGTATCTTACGACATGAAAGTCGTAACAAAGGAATGAAGCATAGCTGAAAAAAAAACTCACGGTTGCCGTGGGAATCGAACCCGGTCCTCTCGGTTAAAAATCCAATGCTCTAACCACTGAGCCAAAGATTCGACTCACTGACGCAGTTGTCAGAGATTGAATATATACTTAGAAGCTATGCGTAATCTGCCAAGGCAGATAATCGTAGGTAGGAGTGCTCGATCGTAACACTCCCTCTCTTCAAGGAAGTCATCATTTATGATGACGTGAAACCATTTTCGGCGTATAAAGTCCCATCTTACAACATGAAAGCCGTAACAAAGGAATGAAGCATAGCTGAAAGAATTTACCGCCTATCGTGGGAATCGAACCCGGTCCTCCCGGATAAAAATCCAATGCTCTAACCACTGAGGCAAAAAGTCGACTCACTGACACAGTTGTCAGAGATTAAATATGTACTTAGAAGCTATGCGTAATCTGCCAAGGCAGATAGTCGAAGGTAGGAGTGCTCGGTCGTAACAGGTACCTACTACTATATGCACTTTAATAGTATTGAAACATGAAAAAAAGTCTATGTTAAAAGTTAAAAATGTGAAAAAGTAAAAAAAAAAAAAAAAAAAAAAAAAAAAAAAAGAGTAATTTCAAGATTCTGTAAAAAGCATATGCATATCTTCAGATTGTGGTTAAAACATCTGTACAGTTTCAGTGGGAATGGTATAAAACTGTAGGAGTTGCACTCACAAGGTACCTGATACATATGTTCTGCGCAAAGTAAGACTCGGTACAATTCCGGAATTGTCCTGTGCAAAGTAAGAATTCTCACTTTGCCGGGCGAAGTAGGAATTCTTACTTTGCGCAAGACGATTCCGGAATTGCTCCTGCGCAAAGTCGGAATCGGGACAAAGTGAGAATATCTATCGTTGTACACTTATTTATAATTAGTTTTTCTTATGGCAGTAAATCATACTTTTGTAAACTTCTTTCGCATTTGTAATAAAATAAAAGGATTAGATCATAGTTTTCCTTTACATTGGTTTCCTTCCAACGACTTCCATTCTCCTACATTTTTTTCTTCTTTGTTTGTTGCTTTTTTCTTTCTTTTTTTTTTTTTTTTTTTTTTTTTGTTAAAAATGACTGATAGAGTTGCCAACCAGTCCACAGTTGTGAAATGGAATACTCAAATCAGTGTCGTCTGTCGTCTTCAACCAGGCGTTTGTACATCGAAGCTTACTTTTCCACTTGGTGCCATTTAGGTTGTGATTTATGACTGTGGCTCTTCCTGCGCATCTTCTTTGTGTGATAACCAATCAAAACACATGTATTGTTTGTGTTGAGGTTTTACGGCCCAATCAACCCAATGGGGTCATGTCGAGCGCGGTCAGTTTACCTAACCACACGTTTACTGGGTAGGCTTAGTCCTCTAAGCGTTTAACCAGTATTGTGCACATTCTTTCGCCAGAAACTGACAACTGCCCTTCTTCAATCAGCGGAAGGGAGAGAATGACCGTAGAAAATATTTCATGATCAATCTCCACGAAAGAATGTTGCCGACCTCGGCGGGGGTTGAACCCGCGACCTCCTGGTCTCCAGTCGGACGGCGCATCCAACTGAGCCACCGAGGCCGGCAAAAACACACACACACACACACACACACACACACACACACACACACACACACACACAAAAAAAAAACACTTGTATGCATTCAACATCATGCAGTCAGCATTACGTTAACATGCCTATGCAAAATATTATTATGTCTGCTCAAAACATAATTACGGTTAACCTTTAGAACTGCCTCATTGTCAAAGCGTTACTATGATTATCCAGAATCTATGACAAACATAGACTGCAGGTACTCATTGGGGCGGTTTCGGTTTATTACGAGTGCCCACAGACTGTTTTAGATGCGAAAAAAATACACAAAAAAAAAAAAACAACAAAAAAAACACTAACTACTGTTTATCCCTGTAAACCCGATTTTTCTCTATATGAAGCGGTGGTTTACGGGGGTCTGCACTGAATGGACTTGCTAACGTGATGGAACGCCTTGGTTAAACAAAGACAGAATGAAAGAAGGAAAGATAGTTAATAGACAGGAAGAAAAGAAGGACATGCCGCAAATAGAAATTGTACTCTACCAGTATATAGTGTGGGGGAGTTTGTTCAGTCTAAAATGCGTATTTTTTTTTTTTTTTTTTTTTTTTTATCTTCGTCTATACATGCAGAAAAGGTTCATATTATCCAACGCACGATGCTTATATTATCAATCGCACGATGTGTAACTTTAAACGGTAAACTGCAGTAGAAGACATTTTGATTTTTTTTTTTTTTTTTGTAATTTTTCAGAGAAAATAAGACATTGTATTTTTCCAAGGAAACAAGAAATATCTTTAAAAAAAGATAAACGGCGTAAGAGGTACTGGAATATGAATATTGAAACTACTTTGTGGTTCAATATGAAAAGAAGAAGGCTTCTACAATATAAACTTTATTACGAATTCAAACTATCAAGAAAGTTTTAATACTGTAAGACATTATATATATTGCAAGGGTTGGCAGGAAAGGGAGTGTACTCAGATGTGTAAATATCTGTGCTAAATTATGAAAAGCAATTTAGCATATAAATGTAACAGTGCTTGCACTAACTGTCAAAATCAGGAAGTCCCAGGACTTAATAGCTCCAATATCTGGAAGTCCTGGTGATCAATTTTTTTCACTTACTTTCAGAAATTCAACCTCAATATTCTTAAACTCTCATTTATGGAGTAAAACCACCATTCTTAAGCTAAATAACGCATAAATTCATTCTAAATTTTTGTTATAAATGACTAAATATCTTTAAAAGTTGGGAGTCCAAGACTTCCTGGCATTGATTTTTGGAAGTCCCAGGGCAATTTTTGGGAGTCTCTGACTCCCAGACTTCCCTTAATGCAAGCACTGAATGTAAAGCATGTAATTTTTGTGTGTTAATTTGTATACTATACCAGTATTTGAAAAATCCTTGCCAACCATGCACCTTTTTGATAAAGAGTAAGCAAAGTGTAACACTGGCCATGGAGATTGGCAAAAACTGGAAAAAACATATTTAAATTTGTAATAGAGGGTCATGATGGCCCTGGATTGTTCACCTGGGAGCAGATGTTTTTTAACCTGGTGGAAGGATATTTTCAAAGTTTTCTGCATATATATATATATATATATATATATATATATATATATATATATATATATATATATATATATATATATATATATATATCAGACCCTGCCCTTTGTTGGTTATTTATTTATTTATTTTTTTTTTGTGATACAAATTAATTTGAAACATTTTGATGGATGGTCAATCCAGTGATGTTTGTGAGTATTGTTGAAATCTAGTTAGTTGTTGATTACAAAATGTTCGAAGTGTTCTAGACAGACATATGAGGAACCAACAAAAATAATTTGAAAAAAGACATTCACCTATGGAACGTTTGTACAAAAATTTTGAAATTGGACCATAGTTTGTGCAGAAGAAGAACTGTCAAGTTTTCTACATAATTCCTAACCAAGCCAACTGGAAGTCATATTTTGAGACGGAACAGAATTCTTTTAACAAGATTTAAAGACGTTCTATTGAAGAAACATTTCTGTGAAAAAAAACAACAACAACAACAAAAAAACAATCCAACCAGCTCGTACTGAGGAGATTTTGAAAGATTTGGTTGCTACAGCAATACGAGGGATAACTCTATTCATAAACTTTGAACAATCATTCGGCCCTCCTTCATATTGATGTTTCAGACAGTTTGATTGCAGTGGGGAATCCACGTGACCAAATGACTAGATGCATAGAGTTTGTTACTATTTTTGGCTCCGCTTCAGGTAGGATGTTTTAGAATATCTCGATTTTTTTTTCAAATAAAGCACAGTATGCGGAAAATCAAGCTCTTTCTGGTGGTCAGTGCTATTCTGCAATCTGGTCGGATTCTTGAGAACATTCTTCGAATGTTTTTCGTCAAAATTCATGTACATTGTCCGGTGCACACTAATGTCCGGGATGTTCGGGATGTAATGTCCGGGATGTATGGGGTATTGGTGCGTTGCACTCAATATCTCTGCTGGTAGTGGTCAGAATTTAATAAACTTGGTATCATTGGAAAATTTAAGCTCCATTCTCAATGATAAATAAAAACACTTTCCAATTTTTATCTTTTTAAAGCAGATCTTGGACTTTGAAATGTCCGGGATGTTCTGGATGCAATGTCCGGGATGTATGGGTAGTGGTGCATTATCTATAATATCTCAATTAATAATTAACAGAATTTAATGAAATATGTATCATTTCAATTTTAAAGCTCTAATCTAAAAGAAAATTAAAAAACATTATTTATTTTTTACCCTCTTGCAGTCCGTTTTTGACGTCGAAATGTCCGGGATGATCCGCGAGCGCTGGTGGGATGTTCCAGATGCAATGTACGGGATGTATGGGGAGTGATGTATTGCCTTTAATATCTCAACTAATAATAACCAGAATGTAATGAAATATGTATCATTTCAATTTTAAAGCTCTAATATAAATAAAAAGTTATAAAACATTTTTTTTATTTTTTACCCTCTTGCAGTCCGTTGCTGACGTCGAAATGTACGGGATGATCCGCGAGCGCTGGTGGGATGTATTGGAATGGTAATATTGTATCTTTAACATCTTGACTTTTGCCTGTCGTAATTCATATAAATGGTACCAATTACTACTTTTTAATAAACGCAAACTGGTTTTTAAGTAAAAAAAATGTTACTTTATGGGGTTTCAAATTAAAATACGAGATATTTAAGACATCCAGACGGGTTCAGTTACTGTAGTCTACAGGTTAGAGTATAATACTTAGCGTTTTATATATATAAAAAAAATCAAACTAAAAAAATCAAATACTAAAATCAGCAAATAAAACTTGTACATATGTTGCGAAAAGATAACAGAAACAATCTGAAATAGATGCTGCTACTTGTACATGTATTACACATGCTGCTGTTCACAAGAGGGACATCGACACTCGTTTGTTGTGGAACCTAAACCTACACATTTTCTATGAAACCTAGTCTTGCACTTACGATTATCACAGTAAATCATGTCATCAATACATTCGGGCATTCTGCAATAGCACCAGACTGGAATTTTTATGCTTTTGCAAGTGAATGAATTAAGTTTACCTCTGCTCTTTTCTTTTTCTTTGGGAAACGCTGACATTTTTCCATTTTCCAAACATTCAATCAAATGCTGTCTCATTTTCGATACGTCGTATATTATTCTGGGATTAAAAGAATCAGGAGAAAAACAAAACTCTACCACATTCGCTATTGCAAAAAACCCGCAATCATAAGAATTCGGCTGTTGTTGAACGCGCGGAATTTTGACCTGCAATGCCAAAGACGTATAAAATTATTATTTACGTCCTCGGCAATGCCTTACATCACGAAAACATGCCTATATAATTTTAACCTCCTTAAACCCCACTTTTATATAGTAAAACTGGGGTTTACAGGGGTATACATTAGTTTTCATATTTCTGCTCAAAACATAGATTGTGGGTTCTCGTTAGAACCGCCTCGCCAAGGCGGTCCTAACGAGTACCCATAATCTATGTTTTGAGCAGAAATATGAAAAAAATATCAGAAATTTTATCTGAAAATTTTCATCTTTTTGGTGGTAAAATTTTCAATATATTTGAATAGGCGTGTTTTCGTAATGGATGCGTCATTTTTATAAATTTGCGACAACTGGATTAACCCCTTCAATTGCAGAATCATTCAACGGTTGTTGTAAAATAGAAATTTAATGTTCCAGAGTGTTTTTTGTTGGATTTGGATTTTATACATATATAAATCAATGACTGCTTACTGAATATAACGTAGCTTGGAATTCCCATGAGAGAGAGAGAGAGAGAGAGAGATCCACTAGTTGCAACACTGTCAATGTTGTTATTTGTACAAAAGGATGGACGGAATGACGTATGGACGGACTACGGAAACGGTGAAAACTCGGAAAACTCGACATAATAAAAAATTTGCCACGGATAAAACTGATCAACGGCAATTTGTTCCCATACACGTTTTTACTTGGTGCTTAATGACTGCATTTATTGATCTATGTATAGAAGGGATATAACTCGATTACCTATTGAATTATTTATCTTCGCGTATACCTGCCCTTGTATCAAGACCACATTTTAGAAGAAAATCGAACATTGTAAATATATTTATCATGTTTATCGATAAGATCATTTGGAATGAGCATCAGTTAAATGCATCAATCAACACATAACTCGATTGCGGCACGCGTCCAATTAATTAAGAGTTAATGCAATTAGCAAACAAGTCGTTAAAGCTTCACAAGTCGTTAAACACCGTCATTAAGTTAATGACCCGTAAAATTACTCAGCCTAACCTGTATAAACAAAAAAATACAACATCTATGCTCTAAAACCAAGATTTTGGGTAAAGTATCCACAATCTATGCTTTGAGCAGAAATTAGGGGAAAAAAAAAAAAAAAAAAAAAATTCTGAAAACTTTATTTACTTTTTTGGGTGCAGTTTTTGAGACTGTCCGCACACTCAAGAAAAAAGAAAAAAACTACTCGTACCCACAATCTATGTTTTAGAGAATAAATAAATAAATAAATATCCAATTTTTCTTATTGAACATACCATATAGCATTTTATATCACTTTTTTTGTTTTACTTCTGCAACATGATGGTGATCCTGAATGATCCCGGACATATACCAAACGCTTGAAATCATTTTTTGTTTTACAAATTTAACATTTTTATTAGTCTGTAGTTACAAGTTAATGTTGATACATAAAAGACTACATTTTACGAATGTTATTAAAGAAAAATGTCAATCCCACTTAACACCTGGGATCATTCCGTACATTTCAAAGTCCGAAATAGACATCCCGGACATTTTAAAGTCAAAAACGGACTACAAGAGGGTATAAAATAAAAATGTTTTATAAATTTTCTTTTAGAATAGAGCTTTAACATTCAAATAATACATATTTCATTAAATTCTGTTTATTATTAGTTGAAATATTAAGGACAATGCACCTCTACCCATACATCCCGGACATTGCATCTGGAACATCCCGGACATTTCAAAGTCCAAAATCGGCTTTAAGGGGATTAAAATTGAAAAATATTTTTTAATTATCATTTAGAATGGAGCTTAAATTTTCCAATGATACCAACTTTATTAAATTCTGACCACTACCAGCAGAGATATTGAGTGCAACACACCACCACACCATACATCCCGGACATTACATCCCGAACATCCCGGACAATAGTGTGAGCCACATTGTCCCGGTGACCCAGATTGACAGCAAAAACATTCTTCGAATGTTCTCGAGAATTAGACCAGATCGCAGAATAGCGCTTACACCACCAGAAAGAACTTGATTTTCCGCGTACTCTGCGCTTATTTGAACAAATTCCATTCGGTATGAATAGAGATAGTCTAAAAAATCCTACCTGAAGAGGAGCTAAAAATAGTAATATTACGCTCCGACGCAATAGGCCGCTTACACCGCGAAAAAAAATAAAAGGGGTGTTCAACAAACCTATTTCCTAGTTAAGAATGAACAATATTTATGTTGCCAACATTTCTATCAAGCTTAAGGCATAGTTCCTGTTTATTTATTATATAAAATTAAACCATGCGATTTTACATCCTTTTTTTTTTTTGCACTTTTGCACATAATATAAGACACATGATAATTCTGTATATTATCGACACAGTGGAGAGAAGTAAACTTGAACGCCCCTTGTTCGCTTAGCGTTTGGGCCGCTTACATCAAACATTTAGTGACACTGTACAAAAAATTAAAAGCTCGTCTATAATCATTTATTTCATTGCAACTATTTTATCGATATTATTTAAATTATGGGTATTTTTTCGATTGTTAACATCTGCATTGCCATATTGTACAACTTTAAATAGATAAATGTCATAATTAAGTGATTGTTCAGTCACGAATATATTTGTTAAACATCGGTAAATTCTATGCTTACCCCTACTTGTTTGCAGAAGTTTACACATTTTTAACCAATCGCAAATTACTATTTATTCATTCGAGACTAATACCAATAAGTATGTCAAAAGCCAGCTTATACAGCTACGCCGAAAAAAACCATGACATTTCATGTGAATCACCTGCCTAGCGGCTGAATCATGTGCAATGTCGTCTGTTTTTTCACTGAATAGTAACGATATCGAATTTAAAATTTAGAATGCTTAGCGCTTTAATGGTTAACATTATTCAAAATCTGAAGTCTTTTTACGCTTAGCATGCTGAATAAAATTGCAGCAGACGACATTTTGAAATTGCAGCAGACGACGTTTTGAAATCAACTTTCTTATCTTGTCAGAAAATAGGAATTGACATGCAAATTGCCCCCTTCTCAAGTTGCGAGAAATGTCAAAATAAGAAAGACAATTTGCATGACTTATCATTTTCTGGAAAAACAATGTTTTAAAATGTTGCCTACTATTTTTTTTTACCCACATGATTCTTATTTCTCCACGAAACAATATGTTGTGGGTATTCGTTAGAAATGTCTCCTTGAGGCGCTTCTAATGAGAAGCGAAAACATATATGTTTCAATGGAGATATAAAAGAAACTATCATGTGGGTAACCCGTCTTATCTGCAGCTGTGACTTCATACAATATCATTTGTAGGGTTTAATTTTCATTAACATTATCTATCTATATAAACGAGCTCGTGTGTGTATATATATTTGCAGTCTATTGTTATTTCAAAGAAATAAAAGCAGGAATAAGACAAATTTCAGATTTGAACAACGAAACAAATAGAACCTCTCTCTCTCTCTCCATGGATGAAAGTCATTAAACCCGTTCATGCCTTTCGTTTGTGGGGTTCAGTTGTTTTTTTTTTTTTTTTTTTTTTTTTTTTTTTTTCCATTATTATTACTATTATTATTATTTTAAATAAATAAAAATAGAAATGAGACAAATTTCAGAATTGGACAAGTAAATAAATAGAACTTCCCTTTCTCCATGGATAAGTCATTAACTAATTTATGTCTTTTATTACATGTGCAGATAGTTGTTTAATAAACCTAACAATTAGACATCTTTGTTGTATATTAGCAACTACTGCCGATAAAATAAATACGGTCGTCAGTCCTTAATTTCTAATTGGTTCACGTGACCTGAGGTAATCCCCACCTGACATCAAAATCCGACAATAATCAACACCATGCCCCGCCTTTAATTCCTTTATTAGCCCACCTGTCATGAGCGGATTAATTAACATAAATACTGAAACCGAACGGACTCTTTTTGTTGTATTGAATAAAGTGTAATTTCTGCACTTATGGTATAAAAACATGGCTTGAATTATTATTCACTTGGATTTGTCACCATTTTATTTCTGGAAAAAAAAAAAAAAAAAGCTTTGGACACTTTCCACCTTTTTTAATTAAAACATTTTATATTGGTCAGGTATAAGTAGACATTTCTGCAAGCAAACTGTGAAAACTGTGGAGACCCTGATGTGACGCCGCTAACTGCGGCGTCCGCTCCGGGTGTACAGTGTTTTCCTACGTCCCAAAATGATTCTGATCTAAAATTGGTTAGGAACATGTTGACATATCCGCAAGCAAACTGTGGAGACCCCGATCAGACGCCGCTTACTGTGGCGTCCGCTCTGGGTGTACAGTGGTTTCCTACGTCCCAAAATGATTCTGATCTAAAATTGGTTAGGAACATGTTGACATATCCGCAAGCAAACTGTGGAGACCCCGATCAGACGCCGCTAACTGCGGCGTCCGCTCTGGGTGTACAGTGTTTTCCTATGTCCCAAAATGATTCTGATCTAAAATTGGTTAGGAACATGTTGACATATCCGCAAGCAAACTGTGTGGCGTCCGCTCTGGGTCTACATTATTTGCCTACGTCCAAACTTTGGACTCTAGGCTTATATTGGTTAAGTACAAGTTGATATTTATGCAAGCATATTGTGGAGACCCTAATCAGACGCCGCTAATCGCGGCGTCCGCTCTGGGTCTGCATTGTTTGCCTACGTCCAAAAATTGAACTCTAGACCTATATTGGCTAGGTAAATGGATTATTATTAATCCATGTAGTTAGTTAATTAATTAACCGAAATATATATGATTTGTTTTTCTCGCGTCCTTGTTCTTTCCGAATTCTTTAATGGCATAGGTCAAGAAATAAAAGCAAAATAAAGCATTAATATTGTCCCCTGAAGTATGCCGATATCTATCCATCTATCTATCTACGTAAGCAAGAAAGAAAGAAGAAATGAAAGAAGAAAAAAAAAATACTTTCGTCCCGATGGTATATACTGTTTCTAGAATTATGGGTGTTGTCTGTGAGGAAGACTTCTAAAATAATAGGGGCGTTGTTAGTTGGTAAAATGATGCGTGTCCTGTTTTTATCAACTCGGAAACTAATTCTCGTTCTATCTTTCCCCTAAACCAAACTTCTAGTTTAATATATTCTCACTTTGTCCAAACTATTCCCACTTTGCGCAGGCACATGTATCTTATCGATCAACTACAATATCGCCTGCGCAATTCTAGAATTGTCCGGTACAATTCCGGAATTGGCGGACAAAGTAAGAATTTTTACTTTGCGTAAGACAATTCCGGAATTGTACCGATTCTTACTTTGCGCCGAACACATATACACCTTCATAGTATTGAAGCATGAAAAAAAATCTAAATTAAAAATGTGAAAAATTTGATTTTTTTTTTTTCAAGATTCTGTAAAAAGCACATGCAAATCTTCAGACCACTGTAGGAGGAGTTGCGCTCAGAAGGTTCCCACTACAAACTCGGAACCATGAAAAAAAGTTAAAAATGTGAAAAAAGTGAAAAAAAAAAACAACAACAAAAACTTGAGGATTCTGTAAAAGCACATGCATATCTTCAAACCATGATTAAAACACCTGTAAACCTGTAAAGTTTCAAAAGGATCGGTCCAAAACGGTAGGAGTTGCGCTCACAAGGAACCTACTACAAACTCGGAACCACGCACCACGCAAAGCCGAATACCATGTCCCCTCACTTTTCTTTGAAAAGGTGGGCGACAAAAAAAAAAAAAAAAAAAAAAAAAGAAAAGATAACTGCGCCTTCGCAGGGTCCCAAGCCCCGGGTATGAAAGCAAGAGGGTCTGTTATGTTATGCATAGAATATGTGAGACTACCCATACTTATTTTACATGCATATACTTGAATATAAGATGTAATTTTAAGTTAAAACATTTTTAATAGTTTATCAACTTATACCATTGGTCTCTTTGCTATATTTTAGTGTCATTTTGAATCTTGCTGTTTAGGCACCCCGAGCAAAGCGCTTGAAGTAAGGTTAATGTCTTAAACTATCACAAAAACAAATTTTGATACATAAAACTAATACCTTGGTGTAATTTCAGCATTTAATTAATAAATACAATGAAATAATTTAGTGCCGTGGGGTGCCATGGGGTGATTAGTAGGACGCTGTCCAGGCTTTCTTCCTATACTGATATAAATTGTATATTTTTCCGATGCTAGGGTTAGCAAAAATTGAGTACTAGAGACCTTACTAAGAACTGTCCCTTTTTTGTTAAGTTCACCAAGGAACTCCGTTTCAGCCGCCAAGTTTGACTATGCCAATTGTGCTTTAGAAGAACCTTTTGCGTCATGTCAAAGTACATTCGTTACATGCTTTGTGGAACAGTAGCCATGACATATCACATCAATTGCATGTGCGTCTTCTGGATTTATTGCAGTACTCAGACGCACACTGAAAACGTCATTCTTAGACTGCTACCGCGTCTCGCAATATCTTACCAACATTGGCAGAACCAGTTTTGCTCAACGGGTATCTTTTTGTTCCAGCTTGTTGGCTGAAGAAACAGAACTCATTATTATGAGGCGACTGAGAATCTGAGCAATTCTACTTGGCAGGTCTAGACTAGTTTGCAATCTTTTTTTCATATTTCGTTTTTGCTCTGGAAATATGTATCTTACTGGTTCTTCGTAAAACTTTAACCATTGGGTTTGGGCTTAACGATATGTCTTTGACTTGGCCCGCCGTGGTTCAACTATTGGTCTTCATTTACTCTGGCATACAGAATTAGCCATGAGTAGTCGTCTTTGTTTATTAGTGATTAATTTGATTTTTATGTTTTCGCTTTGATGCATTGACTGAGTAGGCAACCTTTATGCGAACTATAATTTTACAGCATCTTTACCTTTGATGATGACAATACAGATCCCGATAGCCCCCAGAAGAATGGTAAAGTTAAAAAGTTTTGGTCATTCGTAGTCCCTTAAAAAGGAAGCGTTTGGGATCACCTCGCTAAGGGAAAATGGAGTTCTAAAAACAGAGTCGAGCGATAAGGCTAACATCTGTAACAAGCAGTTTCAATCTGCATTTACACGGGAAACTGACGGTGATCTACCATCTAAAGGTGATAGTCCGTTCCCTTCCATGGGGGACATAACAGTTGACCCCAGTGGGGTCGCCAAACTGTTGGGTAAGCTCAACATACATAAGGCATCTGGGCCCGATGACCTGAATGTCAGGGTGCTTAAAGAATGTAGTGCTGAAATTTCTCCTTTACTGGCCTTTACCTTCAATGAATCACTTGCTCAGGGCACTGTACCAGATGACTGGCGACAAGCAAATGTGAGTCCGGCCTATAAAAAAGGTGAAAAATATGATGCTGCAAATTATAGACCGGTGTCGCTAACATGCATTTGTTGCAAAACCCTGGAGCATATATTAGTAACATTAACAAGCACCTAGCCTTTGAAAGCATTCTTGCTGACTGTCAACATGGTTTCCGAAGTCAAAGGTCTTGCGAAACTCAACTTGTTCAATTCTACCATGACATTGTGAGCAATCTGGATGGGACCATAAACCGTGGTCACAGACTGACTGACTTGATTATCATGGACTTAGCTAAGACCTTTGACAAGGTACCTCACAGAAGGCTATTATATAAATTGGACTATTATGGGATAAGAGGGTCCACACATAGGTGGATTAGCTCATGGCTCTCTAGTCACTCACAACAAGTTGTACTTGATGGCCAAGTGTCAGATCCAGTCCCTGTTTTATCTGGTGTTCCCCAAGGCTCGGTCCTTTTCTTGATATTCATCAACGATCTCCCTGATAACATCAGGTCATCTGTCCGTTTGTTTGCTGATGATTGTGTCCTGTATAGGAACATATACTCTCCTTCTTACTGGCTTATTTTACAAGATGACCTGGATCGACTAGCACAGTGGGAAGCCGACTGGCAGATGAAGTTCAATGTGGCCAAATGTCATTCAATGACGGTGTCACGACACCTTCCGGACAAACAAATTAAGTTTATTATTCATTACACCAGCAAAAATTGGAACAGGTTCAATCCGCCAAATATCTTGGTATCACCATCACTGATGATCTTGATTGGGGTCAACATATTTCAGAGATAACATCAAAAGCAACTTGGACTTTAGGATTTCTTAGACGTAATTTGGCCTTTGCACCTAAGCAGACAAAGAATGTTGCATATAAAACATTGGTACGCCCTCAACTTGAATATGCATCACCCATTTGGCATCCCTATGTTAAAACTCAGATTCAGCAGGTGGAGAAGGTACGGAGGACGGCTGCTCAATGGACCTGTCGGCGATGGAGAAATAGAAGTAGCGTCGGTGACATGCTTAGTTAACTAGAATGGCCATCCCTTGAGGCCCGTCGTGAGCAGTCCTCTTTAACTTTCTTCTATAAGATACACTCTGGTATAGTGTCTATTAATAAAGATAGATGCTTGACCCCTGCGACATCTACAACCCAAACAAGGGCATCGAAAATAAACAACACACAATATCGTAGGTACCAGTCCTATAGTGATGCCCTGAAGAATTCTTTCTTCCCTAGAACTATTCCTCAGTGGAATAGTCTTTCCTCTTCTGCGATGGATGCCAAGTCCGCAGAGGAGTTCAAAGCCCGTATAGTATAGATTGGAACTCAGAGGTATGCGTTTTAGTATACCTCTGTTATTCAGATTGTAAATAATTTTAAGGACTCATCCAGTGACTTTTTTTTTTTAGCTAAATTCTAAATTTAGCCACCCAACAACTGAGGTAATGGCCAAATATGACCCGTCTGAGTATAAGAAGATAAGATTTATTTCTGTATTAAGAGTAGCATCGGGACCAGGATGAAGTTGGCTAGCTGTAAAAATTTTTTTTAAACCCCTGGTGGTTCTACTGACTGACCTAAGGCGGTGGTCCAGGTGTTGTTGCCTTGTGGTTTATTCTACGAGGCGATTTGTTTTGTCTTACCTTGTGTTATTTTGTTCTTGTGTTTTTTCAGTCCGTTTAGCATTGCGATTACCTCGCTTGGGGGAAGAGAGCTAATCTTAGTGCTTTTCGTACGTTTGTTTGATTTGCGCTCGTTTAGTTTTGTGTGTTTCCTCTTGCTCTTGGTGTCTGGGAAGGGCTGCGGTTTGTGACTGTAGCACTCCCTGGTCTTTTCTCTTACTTTTCTGTAGTCTTATAGCATTCTTTCTGCCATGTTGCTCTTTTTGGCATTCATGATAGATGCCGAAAGGTATACTCCCATCTCCATACTTTCCACGTGCATGAATGGAGTCAACAACTAGCTCGAACGCCGTTGGATTTTCAAGCAAGTGTTTAGATTGGTCTTCTTTATGACAGATAATGCACATGCTCCACTATTTTTCATGCGCGGTCGCTTTGGGTCCCTTCTTGGCCCACTTTCGGCATCATCTTGTACAAAGTACTATGGAACGATATGCTTCTCAAAAGCTTTTCCCAAAGCTTTGATACAAGCTAAATCAATCAAGTTATTCACGCTGATCAGTCTTAAAGTATTGGCAAATGCTGTTATAATATCTGCTATCTCAGACAATGATGAGTTCAAGTTTACCCTTTCTCAGACAAGAATTATTGTTTTTCATCAGTGTTTATAATGATCTCAAGATCTGACGCATAACCAATAAACACACCCCTACAATGTAAATACGTTGTCCGAGAAGGCGGCATTAAGTCTGCTATTCTGATACTATCCACACGAAATTTTCTAAAACTGTCCGGCCTGTCAAACAACAGAATATGACACATTATATATCTATGTAAATGTATTTAAAAAAAAAAAAAAAAAAAAAAAAAAAAAAAATGGCCGTTTGTACATGTAAATAGGAATGTGTCATTTTCTTAGGTTTGTATCTCTGAGTGAGAAGGTGGGAGTCTTGGTGTGTAGTTCCTATGACCAGTAAGCACAGGCCTGCATTCGATCAGGCCTGCAAATATATCTATCGGTATGCTATTCCACTTGGATAATATATTTCTGGTTGCTGTTTAAGAATGCACAACTTCCTATTAAAAACGTTTAATTAAAAGCATTTAAAAACTTGGCTTTTTGTGTTTTAAAGTTTGTTTGTGTTGAGGTTTTACGGCCGTTTGTACCTCTGAGTGAGAAGGTGGGAGTCTTGGTGTGTAGTTCCTATGACCAGTAAGTACAGGCCTACATTCGATCAGGCCTGCAAATATATCTATCGGTATGCTATTCCACTTGGATCATATATTTCTGGTTGCTGTTTAAGAATGCTCAACTTCCTATTAAAAACATTTAATTAAAAGCATTTAAAACTTGTTTGTTTGTGTTGAGGTTTTACGGCCCAGTCAACCCAATGGGGTCATGTCGAGCGTGGTCATTTTACCTAACCACACTGGGCAGGCTTAGTCCTCTAAGCGGTTAACCAGTATTGTGCACATTCTTTCGCCAAAAGTTAGTATGTAATATATATTTTTTTTGAAAATATGCTATGTATATCTCCTCTGTTGTTGTTACATATATTTTGTGTCTTACAGAAATATATGATCGAGTCACTATTTCGAGCTGCTTATCTATACAATGTTTTTACTTTTCAGACACGTCTTTACATTTTTTCAAAGCCTATACCTGCCATTCCCACCCACCCCTCAGGCCCACCTGTAGAACATACCTTTTTCACGAAATGCCTTTCATGTTGAATGACTTACATAAAGACATACCAGCAATATTTAACTAGAAATTGTGTTTGTAAAACACCATGCCCCCAACCATATGCTTGCCTCTAAAGATAATACAAGGTAAAAATGGCCCAATCTACAAAGGGCCATTACTCATGAAATATTTTTCAGAATTTATTCAAAAGTTAATCAGGTCATCTTCTCATCACTACCGATCTATTCATCAAGTTATGAGGCTCTAGCTCAAACAGTTTTTGAGATATTTTGCTGACAAGGGAAAAATGCCCAAATTTACAAAGGGCCATTACTCATGCCCAGAAGCAATAGGCCCCTCCAACTTCCTTCTCATCACTACCAATCTTTTTATCAAGTTTCAAGGCTCTAGCTTCAATAGTTTTTGAGATATTTTGCCGACAAGGGGAAAATGCCCAAATTTACAAAGGGCCATTACTCGTGATATATATTTCAGAATTTATTCAAAAGTTAATCAGGTCATTCACTCATCATTACCAATCAATTCACCAAGTTTCAAGGCTCTAGCTCCAACAGTTTTTGAGATATTTAGATGACAAGGTTAAAATACCCGAAGTTACAAAGGGCCATAACTCATGAAGTATTTTTCCAAATTTATTCAAATTAATCAGATTGTCTACTTATCACTACCAGTCTATTCATCAAGTTTCAAGGCTCTAGCTTCAATAGTTTTTGAGATATTAAGCTGACAAAATAGCATCCATATTTTTTTCAAAGGGCCATAACTCAGGAAAGGGACATAATCCTGCCGAGAAAACAATATACGGGGTCAGCAATTGTTTCATGAGAAATCCATATAAGAAATTTCAAAACAGTAGCATGCATGGTTCTAAAGTTATATTATGCATAAAAATGCTTGACGAATGGACAGACGGATGGACAAATGAATGCCCCAGAAGCAATATGTCCCTCCAACTTCTTCAAAAGTTGGAGGCATAAAAAGAGTGAATGATTGCTCTTTAAGTGATAGCCACGTATGTTGGATCAAAAAATAGCATGCTTGTGTTAATCATATGGCAGCCATATTGAGGACATCATAACTAGGCCCAGACGCAGATCTGGGATGGGTGATCTTGTTCAAAACGAATCTCAGACATCATAGTAATTATTAATTATACAGGTCTCTATAAATAATCACAAAAATTGCACGAGGCTGTTTTTTTTTTTTGTCCCCTTTAGCCTGTACTAGGACACATGTATCTCATTTGCTTGCTTATGCAGGTGGTGACGTAAAACCATGACAGGGGCACTGGAGCGAGAAATCTAGGTAAAGGGCATCGGCTCATAGTGCCTGCTTGAAGAGTGTCAAGGACAATTATATGCAAGGTTTGACACTAGCAGCTTTCACCGCTTCACAGAAACACACTTGGATGCTAGACTGGACAAATCATGACAAAGTCCCTGGAACGCGAACTCTAGGTCAAGGGTACCGGGTCCTAGTGTGCTTGAAGAGTATGTCGAGGACAATTACTATGCAAAGTTTGACACTCACACCGATCACCCTTCTGAGAAATGCACTTTAACGCTTGACGACGTAAAATCATGACAAAGCCACTGGAGTGCAAATTTAGGTAAGGGTACCAGGTCATGGTGCATGCTCGAAGATGATGTTGAGGACAAGTACTGTGCAAGGTTTGACACACGCAGCTGTCACTCTGCAGTGAAACACACTTTAATGCTAGACTAGACATAAAATCATGACAAAGTCACTCTAGCGCAAAATCTAGGTCAAGGGCACTGGGTCATGGTATGTGCTTGAAGGGTATGTCGAGGATAATTACTATGCAAAGTTTGACACTCACAGCTAACACCACATCACGAAAACATACCTATATAATTTTGACCCCCTTAAACCCCATTTTTGTATAGTAAAACTAGAATTTACAGGGTATTGATTGTGTTGGGGTTTAACGACACGTCAACCCTTGAGGGTCATTTTGTGTCGTCTCCCAGAGAAAGGGAGAAAAGAGATAGAAGAGAGAGTAGAGGAGATGAAAGAGAGGGACAGGGAAGAAAGAGGAACAGGAAAGAAAGTGAAGAAACAGAAGAAATAAAAACATTCCCCCTCTACCCTTACCCACTACAAGGATAGCAGGCCTTGCCCAACTGTAAGCCAATATCAGTTGGACGCCCCAGTGATGTAAGATACACAGCACCTTCGCACCACCCGACCACCCCCTAATTTACAGGGTATACATTATTTTCTTATTTCTGCTCAAAAGCATAGATTGTGGGTACTTGTTAGAACCGCCTTCCCTTTCTGCTCAAAAGCATAGATTGTGGGTACTCATTAGAACCACTTCTGCTCAAAAACAGATTGTGGGTACTCGTTAGAACTGCCTCCCTGAGGCAGGGAGGCAGTTCTAACAAGTAACCACAATCTATGTTTTTGCCTCGGGGAGGCGTTCTAACGAGTACCCACAATCTATGTTTTTGAGCAGAAGTATGAAAAATATCTGAATTTTGATCTGAATACTTTCAGTTTTTCGTGGTTAAATTTTAAATATATTTGAATAGGCATGTTTTCGTAATGATTACAGAGAAATGCACTTAAATGCACCATTACAGTGAAATGCAATTAAATGCTAGATTCGATGTAAATTGATGACAGACGGACGGACATCGAACTCCTATGTCGCACCCTGCTACAAGCAGTGGGACAAAAAAAGGGTTTGAAAAACAAATAGGTATAATTCCAGTTTTCTTTATTTCTTTTATCCCATAAAAGATAAACTTTTGAAGATTTTAATTAATACCGCATAAATTCCTTGACCATCAAAGAAGCGAGTATTGTAAAGAGACGGGAAATCCAACTTTCTGCAAAACAGTGTCATCAGAATTTGTCATTACAAGAATAGTACAGTCACATCACTCTTTCCAGGTCATCATCTTATACGGGTCATTTTGTCTTTGACAGGTTATCCTGACTAAGAAAGACACGACATAAAACTTACCATTAACCATTTCCCTTATTTATTCCTAGATTTGAATTCCAATGGTTATCGACATTATTGAGTGGTTTTAAATTCTGGCATTCTTTGTTCCAAATTTGGACGAGTGTTGCGGCTGCATAAATTTTGAGTTTACATAGTTTACTCCGGGGACACGAGATGCGGTGCTATTTTTTTTTATTATCGGCTCAGTTTAGTCAAAGGTACAGTCCAATGAGGAGAAATCAAAATCAAGAACAGTATGTATTTTATAACTGGTCATTCATTTGTGTTTTGAAGCAAAAAATGGGTCACCTGTTTCAGTGTTATCTTCACTAGAATACTTTATGCAACATCGTGCTTCCAGATACCTACAGGGAAATGAAATGTAAATAAATAATTCAGGTGAGTGGTATACATCCCAGGGAGATAATTCTGGTATCTGCAGGTGAGATGCCAATAAGCTTCTTGCATGAGGTTGCCCCCAGGTGCGAGCGAGATAATACAAGGTGGAAGAAACGAGTACACGTACAGCTATACCTAAGAAAATCACACAGGAGGTTTGGAATCATTCTCCTCCCCATGCCCTGTGCAGATGGAAAACTGAACAAGGGCGACTGAACAGGCTATGCTGTTCACGGTCATAGTTCCAACTTTTTTTTCTCCCTGATAATCTCATATTTTGTCATGTTTCCATTATCTCTGTATTAAACCAATGCTGTAGTTGGGTTCAATTCAAATGCAGACGCACTCTTCTTTTGTCAGTTTAGTAATGTTTAACTAGTAACAGTGTTTTCAGAGAAAACAAATGTCCCCCCAACTATGAATTTTCAGTTTTTCTACTGCTGTGACTTTGAAAACTAGGTCAAGTTCACCAAAATCTAATCAGTTCTTTGTTATGTCCCAATTATATATCCATGAAAATTTGGTAAGCATCCAGCCACTGATTTACAAGAAATTGTGCAGACAAGAAAGTGTTGTGCCGACTCCAATGCCAAATGGATCCGCACCAAAATCAGTATGTCCCCCTGCCCATAGGTTCGGGGACATAACGATATCTGAAATTACTCTACATTTCCATACAAATGGGTATGTAAAACTACTTTTTGTAATAAAAATGACTTCAGGTATTATTTCATATCCAAAATAAGACAATGGGTCTGTGTGCTTCAGCGTCTATTTAAAGTGACTTGATAGTGACGACGTGACCGGAATTCAGGTCCAACATGGTCATCATCACGAAAACATGCCTATATAATTTTTGACCCCCTTAAACCCCAATTTTATATAGTAAAACTGGGGTTAACATTACTTTTCTTTGCTCAAAAACATCGATAGAGGTGGTTCTAATGAGTACCCGCAATCTATGAAATGATATAATCTATAATATGAAAAATATCAGTTTTTTATCTGAAAATTTTCAGTTTATGGAGGTGAAATTTTCATTATATTTGAAAATAGGCATGTTTTCATAATTGTTTATTTGTGTTGAGGTTTTACGACCCAGTCAACCCAATGGGGTCATGTCAAGCGCGGTCAGTTTACCCAACCACACTTTTACTGGGCAGGCTTAGTCCTCTAAGCGGTTAATCAGTATTGTCACATTCTTTCGCCAGAAACTGACAAATGCCCTTCTTCAATCAGTGGAAGGGAGAGAATGACCGTAGAAAATATTTCATGATCAATGTTCGCGAAAGAATGTTGCCGACCTCGTGACCTCATGGTCTCCAGTCGGGACGCGCATCCAACTGAGCCACCGAAGCAGGCATGTTTTCATAATGTAATTAAGGAATCCGGAGACATAACACAAAGCCAGGTGGAAGAAAGCTAATAAGCATTTCGCACACATATAATTTGTCTATCTAATGGTATCAAAAATGTCCAATGGAAAGCAATATTGTGGGTTATAACCGTCACTGACGTGTAACTGACCCGAAAATGGTGATGGGACAGTACATCTCAACAAGAGTACTATGATGGTCAATTACCAGTCACCTGAGAATTTCCTATACCACTCACCTGAGAATTTAGCTTAATCATTCCTTAATGTTGCATTTTTTGAGAAAAAAATCAGATATGCCTACATGAATGCATGTTGAGGCAAACAACCTGGCCATAACAATTTTAACTTGTAAAATATTTTATACTGTAGCTATAATGTATGCTTCAGAACAATCCAATTACAACAAGAGCTCTGCTGAGCGGGGCAATATACGACTGTGGGGTGCCTTTATTAGGAGCTGAAATGATAAATGAGCATGACTTTGTCAGTAACTTTGTCAATAACATAAATAGTATGAATGGACAATAAAAATTACCCAATCTCCAAGTAAGACCTTGATCTTGATCTTACATCACTGATAGATGGCTACTGTGTATCATCCTGCTTAGCTGAACACGGAAGTTGCAAGAAAAACCTTCCAGTGGTTTAGAAGATATGGAGTGGATACAAAAATTTACCAGTTGAACTTTGACCATGGCTTTGGTCTGATATCACTGAAAGGAAAGCTCTGCATATTGTGTTGATAAGAGGAATATTTGACACGTTTCATTAAAAACCTTCCAGCGGTTCAGGAGATATGGAGAAATCATTGGAATGTGGATTCTGCGCATTGTTTTGGTAAGGTGAACATTTGATACAAGTTCCATGAAAAACCTACCAGGGGCTTAGGAGATAAGTGGCAGACGCAAATATTAACATTTTAATGTTGACCTCTTATTCTGACCTTGACATCATTGAAATGCATGTTCTGCACAACATCTTGATAAGCTCAGCATTTGACCAAAGTTAAAAAAATACCAGTGGTTTAGGAGATATAGAGTGGACACAAAAATTACCATTTGAACTTAGACCTCTGACCTTGACTCAGCATCTCTGAAATGTGGGTTCTGCACATCACCTAAATATGCTGAACATTTGACCCATGTTTCTAGAAAATCATATCAGGGTTTTAAGAGATATTGAATGGACACAAAAATTATCATTTGACCTTTGACCTCTAAGTCTGATTTTGACCTTCCCTCAACATCGCTGTGGGTTCTGTACATATTCTCAATATGCTGAAAGTTTGATCCATGTTTCAAGACCAAAAGCAAAAATTTTAAGGAAATTTTTAAAGCGGCATAACTCTGTTTGTACAGTCAGGGATCAAAAGTAATTTAAAAAATCCCATAGAGTTCAATGCATTTTCATGTTTACAAAAAATAAATAATAATAAAAATGATTATTCATATCTTTATAACGTTCACATCATTTGAAAGCTGGACAATTTATGTAATATACATTTTGATTCTCATTGGATTTTCTCTATGCAAACTCGAGAGACTAAGAATTAAATTTTGTGTAAGACATTTTGGGCAGTTTTTGAGCGACGTCAACATTGACGTCAATGGAAATCTGCCATTTTTAAAATTTCCTCTTAATTTAAATTGTTGTATCTGAGAAGACAGATATCCGATATTTATCAAAGTCATATATTTTGGACATGCATCATTTACCTTTCCAATCATTTCAGAACATCAGTATTTTCTTTACTATGTTACACAATATTAAGTGTCTTGTAAACATTAAAATGCATTAAAGTCTATGAGAAAATATTTTTGTGGAATTACTTTTGGCCTCTGACTGTATTTGGTGGACTGTAACCTCAAAATAATTCGCTGCTCCATATCATGGTCTAACTGTTCATCAAGTTCCAGCTTGATGGGATGTTAACTGTTAGAGGAGTTAGCCGGAAAAGAGAAGTTTAGGAAAGCCAGAAAGAAAAGTTTATGGAAATTTTCAAAGGGGCATAATTCTGCTAATATTAGGTGGACTGTAACCGCGAAACAATATGCCCTGCTCCACATGGTTTATCTATTAAACAAATTTCAGCTTGATACTGTAAGTGGAGTTTAGCAGAAAAGAATTCAAAGGAGCATAACTCTGCTGATATTTGGTGGACTGTAACCTTGGAACAAAATGTACTGCTCCACATCATGGTCTAACAATTAAGCTAGTTTCAGCATGATCAGATATAAAATGCAATAGTTAGCCAGAAACAAAATGTTTACTGAAATTTTCAAAGAGGCATAACTAATATTTGGTGGACTGTAACCTTGAAATAATAGGCACTGCTCCACATCATGGTCTAACTATAAATCAAGTTTCAGCTTGATCGGATGTAAACTGTAGGAGGAGTTAGCCGTAAACTTAGTTTACAGAGGGACTGGTGTCAGACCCCGTAATATAATATGTCCTTTTTCAAATGGGCATATAAAAATGAAGACTCAGTCATAAAGTCTGCATCTTAAGGTGAAATATTGCATGTAAACTCAAAATTAATATTGGGATCTGGCTTGATAGCAAACTTATTCTAGACAGTAGACATTTATTCAACCCCACTTCTATATGAATTTTTGGTGAAAACTTGCCCAGCCTTTCAAAGTTGTTTGAAGACCATGCGGAATAAAAGTTTGTTTGTATTGAAGGGTTTTGCTGTTTCAATTGCACTGTGAGCTTCTGCCTTGAGTTGTTAATACTTTTGAGAGACTTTTATTTCCCCCCAAGACAAATGTACTGGGAAGCAAAACTGCCTTGTCAATGACGGCTTTGTATTTTATGTTCCTTTCAACATTATTTTAGTCTTATTGAGATGACCGAAGGGTGATAATGAAAGGCTCTATGCAATGAAGTGCTGTACAGTCATGCGCCATATTTGCCTTCCAGCGGGATTCGAACCTGGGACCTTCTGATCTAAAGTGGGCAGTGCTAACCACTCAGCCATTTCTTAGGACAACCTAAGATCACCACTTGAACAAAGCTTCTGTCCACAATGCTCCATGTCTTTCTTGATTCCTGAGATTTTAAAATGATGACCACATAATGGCACGGCAGCCATCTTGGTCAACAAGATGTGACCATTTGAACAAACTTCCAATGTCCCTTTCCCACAAAATGGTGGCCATCTCAGTTGACTGATTGTGAACATCTTAATAAATTTTTCTTGCACTGACCCAAGGAGGCTCCATATCTAATTTGATAACAAGAGGGCCAAGATGGCGCTGTACTGCTCATCTGATTACCAGTCAATCACTTGGCCTTTGGGTTCATAAGAAGAAGTTCAATATGTATTTTCAAGATGGTGGCCATCTTGGATTTCCAATCAGAACTATTTTAGCTACTTTTGATCTACAAGTCACCTCCATTCTTCCAATGAAGTTGAGTCAATTGCCCTTTTGGTTCAGGATAAAGTTCAAAATAGATTTTCAACAAGGCTGCAAGGGCAGATTTCAGATCATAATGATTTTTTTTTTATCTATAAGTCCTGTACTTCCTGTCAAGTTTCGAGTCAATGGGCCTTTCTGTTCAGGAGAAGTTCAAAATACATTTTCAAGATGGCAACTGTGGTGTATCAAAACAATTTTAGCTATTTTTGATCTACAAGTCACCCTGATGCTTCCTACCAAGTTTTGAGTCAAGTGGCCAGCATGGATATCTCACTGGAAAGATTTTAGCTATATTTGAGCTAGAAGTAAACCCTGATACTTCCTACCAAATTTCAAGTCAGTTGGCCTTTTCGTTCATCAGAAGTGAAAAATAGATTATGAAGATGGTCCATCTTGGATTTCCGATCGGAAGGATTTTAGCTACTTTTGATCTAAAAGTCACTCCGATGCTTCCTACTAAATTTCGAGTCAATTGGCTTTTCAGTTCAGGAGAAGAAACAAACCAGAATTCTGTTGAAGGCAGCGTCGCACCTGCTGGGGCAAAAGTCACAGGAGCCACAATCAGAACGTGGTTATTAAATAAGTCTATTTCATTCTTAGCAGTGCTAGGTTAGAAAAGTGACAAAAATTAAGACAAGGATTATATGAAAAGCAGATGCACATCTTCAGACTTTGGAGAAAACATGTCCAAAACGATTGGTATAAAATTGTATGAGGAGTTGTGCTCAAGTGGTACCCACTGTCTATACCTTGAGAGTGAAAAATGACTAAGTTCACAATGTAGAAACAAGAGGGCCATGATGGCCCTGTAACGCTCACCTGAGCAACATAGCACTTTGAGAGCCTGATCTAGAACTGATCAAGGCAAACATTCTGATCAAAGTTCAAAATGATTATAACAAAGTTTTCTGCTGATTTGGCCCGGTGACCTAGTTTTTGATACCAAGTGACCCAGTTTCGAACTTGACCTAGAACTCATCAAGACAAACATTTTGTGCAAGATTCATGATGATTGCTTGAAAAATGTGACCGCTAGAGTGATAACAAGATTTTACGCTTATTTGGCCAGGTGACCTAGTTTTTGACCCCAGGTGTTCCAGTTTCGAACTTGACCTAGAAATCATCAAGACAAACATTTTGAGCCAGATTCATGATGATTGTTCAAAAATGTGACCGCTAGAGTGTTAACAAGGTTTTCTGCTGATTTGGCCCGGTGACCTAGTTTTTGACCCCAAGTGACCCAGTTTCAATCATATCCTAGAACTCATCAAGATAAACATTTTGAGCAAGATTCATGATAATTGCTTCAAAAATGTGACCACTAGAGTGTTAACAAGCTTTTCTGCAGGTTTGGCCTGGTGACCTAGTTTTTGAACCCACGTGACCCAGTTTCGAACCTGACCTAGAAATCATCAAGACAAACATTTTGAGCAAGACTCATGATTATTGCTTAAAAAATGTGACCGCTAGAGTGTTAACAAGGTTTTCTGCTGATTTGGCCCGGTGACCTAGTTTTTGACTCCAATGATCCAGTTTCGACCTCGACCTATAAATCATCAAGACAAACATTTTGAGCAAGATTCATGATGATTGCTTCAAAAATGTGACTGCTAGAGTGTTAAAAAGGTTTTCTGCTGATCTGGCCAGGTGACCTAGTTTTTGACCCAAAGTGACCCAGTTTCGAACTTGACCTAGAAATCATCAAGACAAACATATTGAGCAAGATTCATGATGATTGCTTAAAAAATGTGACCGCTAGAGTGTTAACAAGGTTTTCTACTGATCTGGCCCAGTGACCTAGTTTTTGATCCCAAGTGACCCAGTTTCGAACTTGACCTAGAAATCATCAAGACAAACATTTTGAGCAAGATTCATGATGATTGCTTCAAAAATGTGACTACTAGAGTGTTAACAAGGTTTTCTGCTGATCTGGCTAGGTGACCTAGTTTTTGACCTCAGGTGACCCAGTTTCAGATTTGACCTAGAAATCATCAAGACAAATATATTGAGCAAGATTCATGATGATTGCTTCAAAAATGTGACCCTAGAGTGTTAACAAGGTTTTCTGCTGATCTGGCCCGGTGACCTAGTTTTTGACCCCAAGTGACCCAGTTTCGAACTTGACCTAGAAATCATCAAGACAAACATTTTGAGCAAGATTCATGATGATTGCTTCAAAAATGTGATTGCTAGTGTTAACAAGGTTTTCTGCTGACCTGGCCAGGTGACCTAGTCTTTGACCCCAGGTGACCCAGTTTCGAACTTGACCTTGAATTCATCAAGACAAAACATAATGAGCAAGATTCATGATGATTGCTTCAAAAATGTGACCGCTAGAGTGTTAACAAGGTTTTCTGCTGGTCTGGCCCGGTGACTTAGTTTTTGACCCCAAATGACCCAGTTTCGAACTTGACCTAGAAATCATCAGGACAAACATATTGAGCAAGATTCATGATGACTGCTTCAAAAATGTGACTGCTAGAGTGTTAACAAGGTTTTCTGCTGATCTGGCCAGGTGACCTACTTTTTGACCCCAGGTGACCCAGTTTCGAACTTGACCTAGAAATCATCAAGACAAATATATTGAGCAAGATTCATGATGATTGCTTCAAAAATGTGACCGCTAGAGTGTTAACAAGGTTTTCTGCTGATCTGGCCCGGTGACCTAGTTTTTGACCCCAAGTGACCCAGTTTCAAACTTGACCTAGATTTAATAGAGGCAAACATTTTGAGCAAGTTTCATCAAGATTGGGTCAAAATTATGACCTGTAGAGTGTTAACAAGTTTTTCCTTTGATTTGACCTGGTGACCTAGTTTTTGACCCCAAGTAACCCAGTATCGAACTTGACCTAGATTTCATAGAGGCAAACATTCTGACCAAGTTTCATCAAGATTGGGTCAAAACTGTGACCTCTAGAGTGTTAACAAACTAATTGTTGACGATGGACGACGGACATAGGGTGATGACAATAGCTCACCCTGAGCTTATGCTCAGGTGAGCTAAAAAATCTGAGGTTAAGAACATGACAATGTTAAAGTGGAAAAAGTGACAAAAATAAAAAATAAAATCATTTCCAACCCACGTGCACTTCTGCAGACCAGGGAGAAAACAGTTGCAAAGTTTCCAAAGACTGGTATAAAACTGTATGAGAAGTTGCAATGACATGGTACCCACTGTCTATACATCTAAAGTCAGTAAATGACAAAGTTCAAAAAGAACAAAAAAGTGACAAAAAATATGGCAAGGATTATATGAAAAGCACATGCACATCTTCAGGCTATGGAGAAAACATGTGCAAAGTTCCGAAAAGATTAGTATAAAATTGTATGAGTTGTGCTCACGAGGTACCCACTGTCTATACCTTGAGGGTGAAAAATGACTAAGTTCACAATGTGGAAAAAGTGAAAAAAATAATCTAACAATTACATCCAAATCACATGCACATCCTCATACCATGAAGAAAACGCATGCAAAGTTTCATAATAATCGGTACAAAACTGTAAGAGGAGTTGCACTCACAAAAGGTACCAACTGTTTATATATAAAGAGTGAAAAGGTACCAACTGTTTATATATAAAGAGTGAAAAATGACTGTTCACAATGTGGAAAACGTGACAAAAAATGATCTAACAATTATATCCAAACCACATGCACATCCTCATACTATGAAGAAAATATATGCAAAGTTTCAAAATGATTGGTACAAAACTGTAAGAGGAGTTGCGCTCACAAGAGATACCCATTGCCTGTATATTGAGGGTGAAAAATGACCAAGTTCACAATGTGGAAAAAGTGACAAAAAATGTTCTAACAATTATACCCAAACCACATGCACATCCTCATACCATGAAGAAAACACATGCAAAACAACCAGTATAAAACTGTAAGAGGAGTTGCGCTCACAAGAGGTACCCACTGTCTATATATTGAGGTAAAAAAAATGACGTTCACAATGTGGAAAAAGTGACAAATAATAATCTAACAATTATATCCAAACCACATGCACATCTTCATACCATGGCGAAAACACATGCAAAGTTTAAAAAATCATCGGTACAAAACTGTAAGAGGAGTTGCGCTCACAAGACACCCAGGGTAAATGTTGACGGAAAGACGAATGGGGATGGATGGATGGACGGACAGACAGACGGAAACTTGCGCGCCCAAGTCGCCCATGCTAAAGCAGGTGCGAAAAAAAATAGATTAAGATGGCCTCCATCTTAGATATCCAATCAGAATGATTTCAGCTATATTTGATCTATAAGTCACCCAGAAGCTTTGTCAACTGGCCTTTCAGTTCAGAAGAAGCGAAAAATTTTTCAAGATGGCCCCCATGGCGGCGACCTTGGATTGCCAATCAAATGATTTTAGCTATTTTTGATTTACCAGTCACGTGATGCTTCCCAATTGATTTTCAAGATGGTGGCCATCTTGGATTTCCGCTCAACAATTTTAGCTACTTTTGATCTAACAGTCACCCCGATGCTTCCTACCAAGTTTCAAATCAGTTGGCCTTTCTGTTCAGAAGTAGAAGAGAAAAACAGATTTTTAAGATGACCCCTATGGCGGCCATCTTTGATTTCCGATTGGAAGGATTTTAGCTACAAGTCACTCTGATGCTATCAAGCAAGTTTCAAGCCAATTGGCCTTTCGATTCAGGAGAAGCCAAAAATAGATTTTCAAGATGGCAGCCATCTTGGATTTCTGATAGGAACAATTTTAGTTATGTTTGATCTACAAAAATGTCATCATCTATTTTCAGACAGATTATCATTCAGCTGAAGCCTACTAAGTTTTCCTTCACATGATACAGTGGTAAATGTTAAGACTATGTTTCAGACTATATTTCAGGGTGACCACATAAGAACACATTTTGAATGCTGAAAATATCATTCCCAGCTTGATTAGAAAACAGCTGATTGGAGAATGGTTGTATACCAAAGGTAAAGAAACACAAGAGGGCCCAGAGGACCCTAATTTGTTCACCTCAGTCATCATCTCCATCCATAATCAGTTACTTCAATTTAATGCAACATTGTATATTGTAAAAGATTATTTTTTGTCACTTTTTCCAAGGCGGCCATCTTGGATTTCCAATCAGAATGATTTTAGCTATTTTTGATCAACAAGTCACCCTGATGTTTCCTACCAAGTTTTAAGTCAATTGGCCTTTTGGTTCAGAAGTGAAAAATAGATTTTCAAGACGGCCAGATTGGATTTCTGATCAAAACGGTTTTGGCTACTTTTGATCTATAAGTCACCTCGATGCTTCCTGCTAAGTTTCGAGTCAATAGGCCTCTTTGCTTCAGGAGAATTTAAAAGCAGATTTTCAGATGGCAGCCATCCTGGATTTCCGATCAAGACAATTTTAGCTATTTTTGGATTTCCGATTGCAATTATTTTTGATATTCATTTTTTTATCTACAAGTCGCCCCAATGCTTCCTACCAAGTTTCAAGTCAATAGCCCTCATCAACACATACATAAAATGGCTATAAACAGATTAATGACATACAATAGTAGGACAAATAAACCTTTACACTATAGCAATCACAAGGTTGCAAGTGAGTGATGGTCATTGAAAAAGCATGACAAAGAAAGAACTTACAGTGACCATATATGGAAGTGGTTTTGTTTGTCCTACTCTGTGATGTAAGTGCTGATTAGTGTTATTGGCCTTTCAGTTCAGGAGAGAAGAAGCGAAAAATATATTTTCAAGATGGCAGCCACATTGGTGATCTTGGATTTCTGATCGCAATGATTTTAGCTATTTTAGATCTACAAGTCACCCATTTGCTTCCTACCAAGTTTTGAGTCAATTGGTGTAGGAGGAGTAGGCTTTTAAAGCAATTGTTGATGCCGCACGATGGACACTGACCAATCACAATAGCTCACCATGAGCACTTCATGCTCAGGTAATAAACTAGAAATGTGTCCAAAGGACAGGTACGCCCCCATCTGAAAAACTTAAGCGCAAATTGCTAATGCCGGACGCAGATGAAGATGGAGGGACGGAGAGACTGGGCTAACACTAAATACCCTTTCCACCATTCTTTGAATGGCGGTGGCATAAAAAGAATTAGAATGTCACCTGCTGCATTTTTGCCTGGCACTTTAAGGGTTAAAATTGTGACGAACAAAAGGAGTCCCTAAAACATGCATTCTATGAATACGAGGTGTACAATTCTGTTATTGTAGTAAATGAATTCTGACTGTTTGTCAAACATAATGACCCCTAACCGGACTTCCCAGTACATGCTGTCAAGTATATATTTATCAAGGCAGAAATCTGACCCAAGTTCTCCTTGCGAGAATCCATTTGTCAATAATTTATAGGGTAACACAAAATAAGCTTTGACTGCTGTCAAATCCGAATTGCAAACTTTATACTCCATGTACTTGAAATAACTTCCTGTCATTTCCACCTGGACAAATATTTGCTGTGTAAATAATGAATAACTAATTACAGCTCATAGTTCTATTTTTTATCCATTGTCTGTGTTATGTCACACTTACTAAAATACTGATTCAGGTGACACAACATCTAAGGTGTGCTATGGGAACATCAACATTCTCCATTATGTCAACAGAAGAAAAAGCTTATCAACACAGTCTAGCCTGGGTGTCCGCAGTTCACCTACACCATACACACCTAGTATAACATTTAGGAAAAAAGCAAACATCTGAACAGATTGCACAAACTGGAGCAATGCTGGTTATCCTGCAGCAGACTTCACTGCAGTTCTAGTAAACAATCACAATACTTTGAGGCATGCCATGGGAAAAAAATAGATCAAACTTCGGTGAAGTTGATGTCGCACTTGCCACCCCTCCACCTCCCTCCCCCCTCAAACAAGAGGGCCATGATGGTCCTGTAACGCTCACCTGAGCATCATAGCACTTTGAGAACCTGATCTAGAACTGACCAAGGCAAACATTCTGATCAAAATTAAAAATGATTATATTAACAAGTAAGACAATGTAGCATGTCTAATGGACTGTGAAATAAAGGTCAAGGTCAAATATGGATGACTGCACTCAAGAGGCCATGCTAAGATGTATGCATGTACTAAGTATCACTGGCTGTAGGAGCAATAGTTACTGAGAAACTGACCTAAACACAAACACTTCACAAGTACCAAATATCACTCTGTAGGACCAATAATTACTAAGAAACTGACCTAAATGGAAAAAAGAAAGTCATTGGATAGAAAAATATACATCACCTTGAAATCATCAAGACAAACATTTTGAGCAAGATTCATGATGATCAGTTCAAAAATGTGACCTCTAGAGCATAAACAAGGTTTTCCTTTGATTTGGCCAGGTGACCTAGTTTCTGATATCAAGTGACCCAGTTTTAAACTAGACCTAGAAATCATCAAGACAAACATTTTGAGCAATATTTATGATGATTATTTAAAAAATGTCACCTCTGGAGTGTTAACAGTTTTCTGCTGATTTGGCCTGGTGACCTAGTTTTTGACCCCATGTGACCCAGTTTCGAACTTGACCTAGAAATCATCAAGACAAACATTTTGAGCAAGATTCATGATGATTGCTTCAAAAATCTGACCACTAGAGTGTTAACAAAATTTTCTGCTGATTTTGCCTGGTGACCTAGTTTTTTACCCCAAGTGACCCAGTTTCGAACTTGACCTAGAACTCATCACAAACATTTTGAGCAACATTCATGATTGCTTAAAAAATGTGACCGCTAGAGTGTTAACAAGGTTTTCTGCTGATTTGGCCCAGTGACCTAGTTTTTGACCCCAAGTGACCCAGTTTCAAGCTTGACCTAGAAATCATCAAGACAACATTTTGAGCAAGATTCATGATGATTGCTTGAAAAATGTGACAACTAGAGTGTTAACATGGTTTTTCGCTGATTTGGCCAGGTGACCTAGTTTTTGACCCCAGGTGACCCAGTTTCAAACCTGACCTAGAAATCATCAAGACAAACATTTTTGAGCAAGATTCATGATGAGTGCTTAAAAAATGTGACCGCTAGAGTGTTAACAAAGTTTTCTGCTGATTTGGCCCGGTGACCTAGTTTTTGACCCTAAGTGACCCAGTTTCAAACAAAAGACAAAACATTTTAAGCAAGATTGATGACTGCTTCAAAAGTGTAACTGCTAGAGTGTTAACAAGGTTTTAGCTGATTTGGCCAGGTGACCTAGTTTTTGACCCCAAGTGACCCGGTTTCGAACTTGACCTAAAAATCATCAAGACAAACATTTTGAGCAAGATTCATGATGATTGCTTGAAAAATGTGACCGCTAGAGTGATAACTAGGTTTTCCGCTGATTTGGCCAGGTGACCTAGTTTTTGACCCCAGGTGACCCGGTTTTGAACTTGACCTAGAAATCATCAAGACAAACATTTTGAGCAAGATTCATGATGATTGGTTTAACAAGTCACCCTGATGCTTCCTAGCAAGTTTGGAGTCAATTGGCCTTTCGGTTTAGAAGAAGCAAAAAAATAGATGGCGGCCATCTTGGATATCCGATCGGCACGATTTTAGCTATTTTTGATCTACAAGTCACCCTGATGCTTCTTAGCAAGTTTGCAGTCAAATGGCCTTTCAGTTCAGGAGAAGAAGCGAAAAATAGATTTTCAAGATGGCCGCCATGGCGGCCATCTTGGATTTCCGATCGGCACGATTTTAGCTATTTTTGATCTACAAGTCAACCCAATGCTTCCTACCAAGTTTGGAGTCAATTGGCCTATCGGTTCAGGAGAAGAAGTGAAAAATAGAATTTCAAGATGGCAGCCATCTTGGATTTCCGATCGGCACGATTCTAGCTATTTTTGATCTACAAGTCACCCCGATGCTTCCTAGCAAGTTTGGAGTCAATTTGCCTTTCGGTTCAGGAGAAGAAGGGAAAAATAGAGTTTCAAGATGGCGGCCATCTTGGATTTCCGATCGGAACAATTTTAGCTATTTTTGATGTACAAGTCACCCCGATGCTTCCTACCAAGTATCGAGTCAATTGGCCCAGGAGGAGTAGGCTTTTAAAGCAATTGTTGACGCCGCACGACTAACGACGGACATTGACTGACCACAATAGCTCACCATGAGCACTTTGAGCTCAGGTCAGCTAAAAAGTATTGTTTATTTCAGGTAGAAGAAATTAATATAGGAATTTCATCTAAAGCATATGCAATTTCTCATATGATGCATGAGGTTGGGCTCAAAAAGTACCCAGAGTCTGTACACTTTCATAAAATATGAGGTAAGAAAATGACAAAGTTGAAGTGGAAAAAGTGACAACAAGAGCTCCGCCAAGCGAGGCATTATACGCACGTGGCAAGTAATAAGATGTAGCACAAAAACTGGCTCCTGTATAATTCAGTCCTCCGGATATAAACTGTAAGTGGAATTACAAAAAAAAAAAAAAAAAAAAAAAAAAAAAATTGAAAAAATTTTATTGGGGCCTATCTGTGCTGATATTTGGTGAACTGTAACCTAAGGCTCCAAGCTGGCCCAGAAATTAAGGAAGAAGTGACTCCTCCTGGGAAAATAGGGAGAAGTTTGCTGCTTCTAGGGAGAAGTGCTTTCTGACGGAGGACACACCACAGAAGCATGGCTATATTATAAGCTCATTAAGCTCATATGAGCCTTTGGCTGATATGTTTTCCCTATACTTCAATATCGGACCAAACAATAACAAAACAAAAATAAACAACCAAAAAAAAAAAAAAAAATGCTGCAAGAAATTTTTTTGAAAACCTTTAACTTGTTTAATACTGATTTTATTTTTGTTCTTCAAGGGAACCAAATTAGAAGAGTATTAAAAAAAAAAGAAAAAAAAAAGAAAGAAATCCAAAAAGAATTATGTATTTATAAAGATTTAATAATGGCAACCTTTCCTTGCAAATCTAATAAAAGAAGAGGTTAAAAAAAAAAAAAAAAAAAAAAATCAATATCTTGCCCATATGACCAAAACTTTAGTGATTTGCAAAAAATATACCTATTATAAAATAAAATTTACACATTATTACCTCTAAACATGTGCTGCGAAAAGTTTAAAAACTTTCAAAGGGGCATAAATCTGCAAATATTTGGTGCACTGTAACCTCGAAATAATATGTGCTGCTCCACATCATCGTGTAACTATTTATGAAGGTTCAGCTTGATCGGATGTAAACTATAGGAGGATTTAGCCGGAAACAAAAGATTAATAGAAATTTTCAACGGGGTTTAACTCTGCTAAAATTTGGTGGACTGTAACCTTGAAATAATATGCGCTGCTCCACATCATGGTCTAACTGCAAATCAAATTTCAGCTTGATAGGATGTAAACTGTAGGAGGATTTAGCCGGAAACGAATACTTGGTGGACTGTAACTGAGAAAAAATATGTGCTGCTCCACATCATGGTCTAACTGTACATGAAGTTTCAGCTTGATTGGCTGTAAACTGTAGGAGGATTTAGCCAGAAACGAAAAATTAATAGAAATTTTCAAAGGGGTATAACTCTGCTAATATTTGGTGGACTGTAACCTTGAAACAATATGCGCTGCTCCACATCATGGTCTAATTACAAATCAAGTTTCAGCTTGATCGGACTGTAGGAGGAGTTAGCCGGAAACGAAAAGTCTACTGAAATTTTCAAAGGGGCATAACTCTGCTAATATTTGGTGGACTGTAACCTCGAAACAATATGTGCTGCTCCACATCATGGTCTAACTATACATGAAGTTTCAGCTTGATTGGATGTAAAATGTAGGAGGAGTTAACCGGAAATGAAAAGTTTACAGAAATTTTCTAAGGGGCATAACTCTGCAAACATTTGGTGGACTGTAACCCTGAAACAATATGCGCTGCGCCACATCATGGTCTAACTATATACCAAGTTTCAGCTTGATCGGATGTAAACTGTAGGCGGAGTTAGCCGGAAACGAAAAAGTTTACGGACGGAGGGACGCCATACCCCGTAACATAATATGTCCCGTTTTTCAAACGGGTGTATGAAAATAAATTTAAAAATAGTTCAAAAAGTAGAAATAAAGGCACCGCAAGCATAATACCCCACCATAGCAATTATGTTTATGTATTAAAGTTATCATTGCGAAAATGTCTGAAAAGAAAATGACGGAGGGAAAGATAACAATCCTAAACCATATCTTGATAATATCAATGGACAGATAACAATACTAAACCAGATCTTGATAATATCAAGCTATATAGCAAGTTTGGTTAAAAGGCCTTGTTATTTACTCAAGTTATCATCCACAGAACAAAAATATGGGCGTGTCTCGGGCAGGTAACGCCGTAAAAATTTGACAAAATTTGCTCATTAGCAATTCCAAACCAGATCTCCTTAATGTCAATATATATAGCAAGTTTGGTTAAAATTCCTTGTTATTTACTGAAGTTATTGTTCGGAAACGAAAATATGAGCGTGTCTCGGGCAGATAACTCCGTAAAAATTTGACGAAATTTGCCCATTAGCAATCCCAAACCAGATCTCCTTAATGTCAATGCATATAGCAAGTTTGATGAAACTCCCTTGTTATTTACTCAAGTTATCGTCCGGAAATGAAAATATGGGCGTCTCGGGCACATAACTCTGTAAAAATTTGATGAAATTTGCCCATTAGCAATTCCAAACCAGATCTCCTTAATGTCAATGCATACAGAAAGTTTGGTGAAAATCCCTTGTTATTTACTCAAGTTATCGTCCGGAAACGAAAATATGGGCGTGTCTCAGGCAGATAACTGTAAAAATTTGACAAAATTTGCCCATTGGCAATCCCAAACCAGATCTCCACAATATCAATGCACACACCAAGTTTGGTGAAAATCCACTGATGTTTACTCAAGTTATCTGGAAACGAAAAATGGACGGACATACGACCGACGGACGGACACTCACGGATGACCAATGTGAAACCATAATACCCCGCCACTATAGTGTGGCGGGGTATAACAAGTGACAGAAATTAAGGCAAGGATTATATGAAAAACACATGCACACCTTCAGACTATGGAGAAAACATGTGCAAAGTTTCAAAAAGATTGGTTTTAAACTGTACGAGGAGTTGTGCTCACGAGGTACCCACTATCTATATACTGAGGGTGAAAAATGACTAAGTTCACAATATGGAAAAAAATGAAAAAAAAAATGACCTAACAAGTATATCCAGACTACATGCACATCCTCATACCATGAAGAAAACGCATGCAAAGTTTCATAATAATTGGTTCAAAACTGTAAGAGGAGTTGCGCTCACAAGAGGTACCAACTGTTTAAATATAAAAGGTGAAAAATGACTAAGTTCACAATGTGGAAAAAAGTAAAAAAAAAAATGATCTAGCAATTATATCCAAACCACATGCACATCCTCATACCATGAAGAAAATACATCCAAAGTTTCAAAACAATCAGTATAAAATTGTAAGAGGAGTTGCACTCACAAGAGGTACCCAATCTACATACTGAGGGTGAAAAAAGACTAATTTCACAATGTGGAACAAGAGGCCCCTGGGCTACACTGCTCACCTGAGTTAACTGCTGTAAGTTAATCAGGTCATTTACTCATCATTCCCTATTAGCCTGTCAAGTTTCAAGGCAATGGCTTCAACAGTTTTTGAGATATCTTGCTTACAAGGTTAAAATGCTGAAATTTCCAAAGGGCCATAAATAAAACCAGTTTAAACCCCAAGGGCTTGATTGGCAGGATTTACGTAGGGGACCACTAAACATTGCTACTTACTAAACATATAAGCTGTGGGCCTAATGGTTTCAGAGAAGAAGCTCTTTTAAGTTTTTCCCATTATAAGTCTGTGGGAGTAAATGACCCCTGGGGCATGGCCAATTTAGACCCCAGGGGCATGGATGGCAGGATTTATGTAGGGGACCACTAAACATTGCTACATACTAAATATATGAGCTGTGGGCCTCATGGTTTCAGAGAAGATTTTTTTAAGGTTTTCCCATTATAAGTCTATGGGAGCTAAGGACCCCTGGGGCATGGCCAATTTAGACCACAGGAGCTTCATTGGCAGGATTTATGTAGGGGACCACTAAATATTGCTGCATACTAAATATTTTAAGCTGTTGGCCTCATAGTTTCAGAGAAAGAAATTCTTTTTTTTTCCCCCACTATAAGTCCATATGAGCTAATGATCCCCTGAGAAGAGGACTTGATTGGCAGGATTTATGTACGGGACCACTAAACATTGCTACACACTAAATATATAAGCTGTGGGCCTCATGGTTTCAGAGAAGATTTTATAAGTTTTTCCCATTATAAGTCTATGGGAGCTAATGAACCCCTAGGCGTTGCTGGTTTGGACCCAAGGGGCTTGATTGGCAGGATTTATGTAGACCACTAAACACTGCTACATACTTAATCTGTTAGCTCTCTGCCTCATGGTTGAGAGAAGATGATTTTTGAAGTTCTTTAGCTATATAGCTCTCTATATAAATATGACCCCCTGGGGTGTGGCCAGTTTGGAGCCCAGGGGCTTGATTGGCAGGAATTATGTAGGGGACCACTACACATTGCTACATACTCATTATATAAGCTGTGGGCATCATGGTTTCAGAGAAGAAGATTTTTTAAGTTTTTCCCATTATATCCTGAGAAGTGGACTTGATTGGCAGGATTTATGTACGGGACCACTAAACATTGTTACACACTAAATATATAAGCTGTGGGCCTCATGGTTTCAGAGAAGATTTTATAAGTTTTTTTCCATTATAAGTCTATGGGAGCTAATGACCCCCGTGGCCTGGCCAGTTTGGACCCCAGGGGCTTGATGGGCAGGATTTATGTAGGGGATCACTAAACATTGCTACAAACTAAATATGTAAGCTGTGGGACTCATGGTTTCAGAGAAGAAGATTTTTTCCATTATAAGTCTATGGGAGCTAATGACCCCCAGGGCGTGAGGCCAGTTTGCACCCCAGGGGCTTGATTGGCAGGATTTATGTAGGGGACCACTAAACATTGCTACATACTAAATGTATAAGCTCTGGGCCTCATGGTTTATGAGAAGATTTTTATGTTATTCCCATTATAAGTCTATGGGAGCTATGTGGCCATCTTGATTTACGGACAGTGACCATTTTCACAAATTTTCAACCCCACTTTAATACAAGGCTCCAAATAAAGTTTGAAGAAATTTGGCCCAGGGGTTTCAGAGGAGAAGTCGTTCAAAGGTGTGAACTGACAGACGGACGGAGGGACAGACGACGGACAGAGAGTGATCACAATAGTGACAAAAAATAATCTAACAATTATACCCAAACCACATGCACAACCTCGTAACATGAAGAAAACATATGCAAAGTTTCAAAATGATCGGTACAAAACTGTAAGAGGAGTTGCGCTCACAAGACATCCAGGGTAAATGTTGACGGATGGACGGACTTACGGAGGGACGGACGAACGGACAGATACTTGCACGCCTAAGTCGCGCCTGCTAAAGCAGGTGCGACAACAACAAAACTTGAGACTAAGATCAGCCCGCATGGATTTACAGGCCCACAGCTCCAGATAAGAGAAGCATGTAGACTAGTTTTCTTATTTCTCCAGAAAAATGTTAGTTGTGGGCACTCATCAGAAGCTCCTCAGTGATGCACTTCTAATGAACCAACATGTATTTTTGTGGAGAAATAAGAAAAATCATGACCATTTTTTAACTGAAAAGCAGCTTCCATAGACCTATGAGGCTGTGCCAAGTTTTCAGTGTCTATGAACAATGTTGGTTCCCACTTAACAGGCCTCATGTTCCTAACCGAGCCTCACTCTAGAGTCAAAAAAGAGCTCATTTTTTTGCATATTTTCCACTTTTTCACATGGTTTCAGTACACATTTTGCTACTATCCCAAAGCACCACTGTTCCAATGTCCTTGTGCTTTCTACCTTGGCTATGATTCATCATTAGCTGTGTCTTGTCTTTGATTCTGAAATCACATTAAAAAAGAAGTTTCAATATGCATAGATACACCTTACTTTTTTTTTTTTTCTTTTTTTTTTGTTTTCTTCTTCAGGTTAACTCTTTATGAGTATGTTCAACAAGTGTGTAATGTGTATTCATAGTATGAGTGTTCAATTAAAGATATTTGCTGGTAATTCACCATTTTTGTGTAATCCTCACAAAGAAAAGTGGGCCAGAGCAAAAACTTTGTTGTTATTTGGTACAAAACAGGGTTTAGTAAATAAGGAATTGATTTTTCCTGTTTTTAGCATTAAGTTTGTCAAATTTGGCTTCAAACTTGAGGAAAATAATGAAAAGTACATTTTTGGAATTTTTAAACTTTTTGCCTTTATTCAAGATCTGATAAAGCTGATTTGGTTCAGCCATTCTCAAATGAAAGTGTTAGTATACAAGAATCCACCATATCAATAAAGAATAATGCAGCTTTTTGGTGGGGTTTTACGTACAGTTTAGTTCCTGAATTTACATGGGGGTAAGGGTAAATTTTCTCCCATCAAAATGAAATTAATATGATGACCCATACTTTTCTTTTTAATTTCTGTTATAGTTTAACCGCTTCCAAAGAATAAACCTCTTATGTGAGATTTCCAGTGTAGCAATTTTCTGTAAGGTCCATAATATGGAAGAAATGGATTTATTTAAAGGATTCTTAGAAAGTGTCGAAAATTGGATTGCAGATTCCTGTCTCATCTTGACAAATGAGCAGCAGATGTGTATCAACATCATTTCCTGTATTGTTCTGCTCAAAATTATAACAAGAGGCCCACGGGCCACGGGTCGCTCACCTGAGTGACATAGCCATTGTAGATATGCAGATGTTATGCAACATTTTTCCAATTCAGTCATCACAACTAATGAAAAGATCATCATTTAAGCAGTTCTTTACTTTGAAGAAGAATATATATGGCATGCCAGTCAATTGAGCATGATCATTTGAACAAACTCTAAATGGCAGCCAGCTTGGATTTACGATCGGCACGATTTTAGCTGTTTTTGATCTACAAGTCACCCCAATTTCTCCTACGAAGTTTGGAGTCAATTGGCCTTTCGGTGCAGGAGAAGAAGCTAAATATAGATTTTCAAGATGGCGGCCATGGTGGCCATCTGGGATTTCTGATCAGAACGATTTTAGCTATATTTGATCTACAAGTCACCCTGATGCTTCCTACTAAGTTTTGAGTCAAGTGACTTTTGGGTTTAGGAGAAGAAGCGAAAAATAGATTTTCAAGATAGCCGCCATGGCGGCCATCTTGGATTTACTATCGGCATGATTTTAGCTATTTTTGATCTACAAGTCACCCAAATGCTTCCTACCAAGTTTCGAGTCAACTGGCCTTCCGGTTCAGGAGAAGAAGCAAAAAATAGATTTTCAAGATGGCTGCCATGGCGCCCATCCTGGTTTTACGATTGGCATGATTTTAGCTATTTTTGATCTATAAGTCACCCCGATGCTTCCTACCAAGGTTGGAGTCGACTGGCCTTTCGGTTCAGGAGAAGAAGCGAAAAATAGATTTTCAAGATGGCTGCCATGGTGCCATCTTGGATTTCTGATAGGCACGATTTTAGCTATTTTTGATCTATAAGTCACCCCAATGCCACCTACCAAGTTTGGAGTCAATTGGCTTTTGGGTTTAGTAGTAGAAGCGAAAAATATATTTTCAAGATGGCCGCCATCTTGGATTTCCGATCGGCACGATTTTAGCCTTTGTTAAATCTACAAGTCACCCCGATGCTTCCTACCAAGTTTGGAGTCAACTGGCCTTTCGGTTCAGGAGAAGAAGCGAAAAATAGATTTTCAAGATGGCTGCCATGGCGGCCATCTTGGATTTCCGATAGGCACGATTTTAGCTATTTTTGATCTATAAGTCACCCCAATGCCTCCTACCAAGTTTGGAGTCAATTGGCTTTGGGTTTAGGAGTAGAAGCGAAAAATAGATTTTCAAGATGGCGGCTATGGCGGCCATCTTGGATTTCAGATTGGCACGATTTTAGCTATTTTTGATCTACAAGTCATTCTGATGCTTCCTAGCAAGTTTGGAGTCAATTGGCCTTTCGGTTCAGGAGAAGAAGCGAAAAATAGATTTTCATAATGGCGGCCATCTTGGATTTCAGATCGGAACGATTTTAGCTATTTTTGATCTACAAATCACCCCGATGCTTCCTACCAAGTATCAAGTCAATTGGCCCAGGGGTGTAGGAGGAGTAGGCTTTTAAAGCATTTGTTGACGCCGCATGACGCATGACGGCCGATGGACATTGACTGACCACAATAGCTCACCATGAGCACTTCGTGCTCAGGTGAGCTAAAAAGATCAAACTTCGGTGAAGTTGATGTCGCACCTGCCCCCTCCCCCTCATCACCCTTACCCAAGCAACTTTTGTACCAAAATCATGTCATACTGCTTCAGTGGTTTCGAAGTTGTCATTTGAAAAAAGTCCTTTTTCAAAATTGAATGTTGCCGTGGCTACCAAACAAAATGGCCACCGGTCATAAAACCTATAAACTGGGTAGACAATCATCAGATGATCATAACTGCCAAATATGGCTCACATCACTTCACTGGTTATGGAGAAAGTGCAATTTAACTACTTTCCTATATAAGCTTTCTATATAAGCTTTCTGTTGCCATGGCAACCAAACCAAGAGGCAGACCGCCAAATTTTTTGCTATTTGGAAATGTCCTTAGCCAAGCAACATTTGTACCAAATTAGATACCTACTGCTTCAGTTGTTTTGAAGGCGTTGTCATTTAAAAAAAATCTTTTTTTTTTTTTTTTTTTTTTTTTTTAAATTTAATGTTGCCCAAAATAGCCACTGGTCATAAAACATATAAACTGGGTAGACAATCATATAATAATCATAACTGCCAAATACCGTTCATATTACTTCACTTGTTATGGAGAAAATGCAATTTAACCATTTTCCCATTATAAGTCTATGGGAGCATTCTGTTGCCATGGCAACCAAACAAGGGGCAGATAACCAAAATTTTAGCTATTTTGAATTGCCCTTACCCAAGCAACATTCATACCAAATTAGAATCATACTGCTTCAATTGTTTTGAAGGAGTTGTCATTTAAAAAAAATCCTTTTTTAAAATTTAATGTTGCCATGGCAACCAAATAAAATGGTCACTGGTCATAAAACAAAACAAGAGGGCCATGATGGCCCTGTAACGCTCACCTGAGCAACATAGCACTTTGAGAGCCTGATCTAGAACTGATCAAGGCAAACATTCTGATCAAAGTTCAAAATGATTATATTAACAAGTAAGACAATGTAGCATGTCTAATGGACTGTGAAATAAAGGTTAAGGTCAAATATGGATGACTGCACTCAAGAGGTCATGCTAAGATGTATGCATGTACTAAGTATCACTGGCTGAAGCAATAGTTACTGAGAAACTGACCTAAACACAAACACTTCACAAGTACCAAATATCACTCTGTAGGACCAATAATTACTGAGAAACTGACCTAAATGGAAAAACTTAAGAGAGTCACTGGACAGAAAACTATACATCACCTTGAAATCATCAAGACAAACATTTTGAGCAAGATTCATGATGATCACTTCAAAAATGTGACCTCTAGACCATCAACAAGGTTTTCCTTTGATTTGGCCAGGTGAACTAGTTTTTGACATCAAGTGACCCAGTTTTAAACTAGACCTAGAAATCATCAAGACAAACATTTGAGCAAGATTCATGATGATCACTTCAAAAATGTGACCTCTAGGGCATCAAAATGGTTTTCCTATGATTTGGCCAGGTGACCTAGTTTCTGATATCAAGTGACCCAGTTTTAAACTAGACTTAGAAATCATCAAGACAAACATTTTGAGCAATATTTATGATGATTATTTAAAAAATGTGACCTCTGGAGTGTAAATAGTTTTCTGCTGATTTGGCCTGGTGACTTAGTTTTTGACCCCATGTGACCAAGTTTCGAACTTGACCTAGAAATCATCAAGACAAACATTTTGAGCAAGATTCATGATGATTGCTTCAAAAATGTGACCGCTACTGTGTTAACAAGGTTTTCTGCTGATTTGGCCAGGTGACCTAGTTTTTGACCCCAAGTGACCCAGTTTCAAACCTGACCTAGAAATCACCAAGACAAACATGTTGAGCAAGATTCATGATGATTGCTTGAAAAATGTGACCACTAGAGTGATAACAAGGTTTTCCGCTGATCTGGCCAGGTGACCTAGTTTTTGATCCCTGGTGATCCAGTTTCAAACTTGACCTAAAAATCATCAAGACAAACATTTTGAGCAAGATTCATGATGACTGCTTCAAAAATGTGACCGCTAGAGTGTTAACAAGGTTTTCTGCTGGTTTGGCCTGGTGACCTAGTTTTTGACCCCAACTGCCCCAGTTTGGAACTTGACCTAAAAATCATAAAGACAAACATTTTGAGCAAGAGTCATGATAATTGCTTGAAAAATGTGACTGCTAGAGTGATAACAAGATTTTCCGCTGATTTTGCCATGTGACCTAGTTTTTGACCCCACGTGACCCGGTTCTGAACTTGACCTAGAAATCATCAAGACAAACATTTTGAGCAAGATTCATGATGATTGCTTCAAAAATTTGACCGCTAGAGGGTTGACAAGGTTTTCTGCTGATTTGGGCTGGTGACCTAGTTTTTGACCCCATGTGACCCAGTTTCAAACATGTCCTAGAACTCATCAAGACAAAGATTTTGAGCAAGATTCATGATGATTGCTTGAAAAATGTGACCGCTAGAGTGTTAACAAGGTTTTCTGCTGGTTTGGCCTGGTGACCTAGTTTTTGACCCCATATGACCCAGTTTCAAACCTGACCAAGAAATCATCAAGACAAACATTTTGAGCAAGATTCATGATGATTGCTTGAAAAATGTGACCGCTAGAGTGTTAACAAGGTTTTCTGCTGATTTGGCCCAGTGACCTAGTTTTTGACCAAGTGACCCAGTTTCGAACTTGACCTAGAAATCATCAAGACAAACATTTTGAGCAAGATTCATGATGATTGCTTAAAAAATGTGACCGCTAGAGTGTTAACAAGGTTTTCTGCTGATTTGGCCCAGTGACCTAGTTTTTGACCCCAAGTGACCCAGTTTCGAACTTGACCTAGAACTCATCAAGACAAACATATTGAGCAAGTTTCATCAAGATTGGGTCAAAACTATGACCATTAGAGTGTTAACAAGTTTTTCCTTTGATTTGACCTGGTGACCTAGTTTTTGACCCCAAGTAACCCAAAACTTGACCTAGATTTCATAGAGGCAAACATTCTGAGCAAGTGTCATCAAGATTCGGTCAAAACTGTGACCTCTAGAGTGTTAACAAGTTTTTCCTTTGATTTGACCTGGTGACCTAGTTTTTGACCCCAACTAACCCAGTATCGAACTTGACCTAGATTTCATAGAGGCAAACATTCTGAGCAAGTTTCATCAAGATTGGGTCAAAACTGTGACCTCTAGAGTGTTAACAAACTAATTGTTGACGACGGACGACGGACACCGGACGACGGACAGAGGGTGATGCAGGCTGTCAAGTGTATTTTGGTGCAAAATATATATTCTGGGCTTAAAAAAATAGGAAATTTATGGGAAAAATATAGGAAAAAATAGGAAATTTATAGGATAACTATCAAGGTTTAGCAGCAAAAAAGGCCTTATTATCATAAAAAAGTACCAAAAATGCAGGTATTCTGAATTTAAACAGATGATTTAATAAAGACAAAAAGCAACAAGAAGTTTTGGTAATAGGATTAAAACTTCTGTTAGCCACTGTCAGATTTTGATATTTTTGATATGGTCCTGGACTCCACCTCCCCTTACAGCCAGCCCTCAATCACCATCTTAAATGTCATCAAAGGTTTTATATTAGTGGCAATAAAAAAATTAATTTATAATCATCTTTAAAGTCAACATAACATCAAATGTGTTTGACCAATTCAAGATAGGTTGTGTTGCAATAAATACAAGATACATGAGTTACTGACTAGGTTACTCTGTTTAATGACTAGCTCATGTAACATCCTGAAAAAAATGAAGTTTTAAAGAAACCATCAAGAGAAAAGTATGTATACAGTTATACATAACTGTCTTTGTGCATTTACCTTGGGTATCTTGGGATGGTCAAGCACATAGCAAAGTATCAACATGGAAAGTAATAGAACTTTAAGAAACTGACAAATAATTTTGCCTAGTTTAGTCATTGTACTACTTGTACTATGAATTCTCTTAATCATATTCTTGAAGTTGAAAATATAACTTATCAAGCTTAGACATTGTACTTCTTGTACTATGAATTCTCTTAATCATGTGCTTGAAAAATGAAAATATAAGTGACCACAGTATTACACTATCAAAACTGAGAAAAAATAACACTAATCTGGCATACAAGTCACTAACTCCAGAATTTGGTTTCATTGGCTAAGTTCACCTCGTTTCTTAGTTTTCTTTGAATCCACCTGAGTAATTTTCTCCAGGTTCTTCCTTTTCCTACCTTCCACTGATTTCTGTTCTTAGAGTGTCTAGACGCTCTGTTGATTCTTTGACCTTTTTCTGAGCAGTCTCGAACAATGACTGACTCACTGATGCACTAGAAAAATCTCTCTTTCTTAATGCTCTAGCCAGTTTTTCATTTCCTTCTTCAAGCAGTTTTTCAGCAGCATGAAGTTCTTCTTTAGAGTTCTTTTCTTTATCATTCAGCTTTTTCATTTTTTCATTCAAAGACTTTCTTTTGCTGCTTCTTGTTTTTGTTTTTCAAGCTGTGCACGCTCTTCTTTCTTTTGCTGTCTATTCTTCTCCTCCTCTTCCCTCTTTTGCTTTTCCTCTTCTAGCCTCTCCTTGTAAACTCTATGACTACCTCTGACATAACCTATTAGTTCCTTGGTAAGAGGTTCACATTCTGGCTGCAGGATCATGGATTTTCACAGCCTCTTTAGAAAGTCTGTTCCCTATAACTGATTTTGATGACAGCTTTACCCTATCTTTTCCCAACATTTTCTTATTATCTGATAGCCCTCTTTCAATATCAGCATCACCTTGTGGCAATGCCAGCATTCCTTTTACTATTTTTCCAAGCCTAGGGTACTTATCTTGGCCACTACCAGTTTTAAATTTCAGAATGTCTCTCCAGTAATGATCAATCCTTCTCAACTCAACTTCATCATCTTTCTCTATTTTCCAAAGTTTCTCATCAATTTCTTCCCCCTGGTATACCTTCCACTCATCAGTGATTAATGCCACATCTTCTTCTGCAAAAGGTAACTTCCTTGCTACCCTTTCTATTGCTGAACTGCTACTGAGCTTAAGTCTATGTTCAGGAAGTAAACAGCCCAAATCCTTCAGAAATTCATTATCAAATGGAAAATTAGATAACAGGTATGACACTCCTGTATTGAACTTTCTTATATCTAGAAGTGCTCTTTTCTGTTTCCCAGAATCCAGATTTCCCAACACCTGTCATGTTGAATCCCCAATTATCATCTTTTTGTCTGACAACTGATTCTGTAGCTCACCATGCTTTACCTCCAGTTTTATTCTGATATACAGATGCTTTGACATATCTGCCCATCATCATGTAAACAAGCCGACACAGTTCTTCATATAACACATGAACTAACGGAGCTTCTGTCTGGAACAATTCCAGAAATGAATGATACAGAGGCGTCACTGACTGTAGGAAGTGAAGTTCAACTAAAGTTTGCTTATTTTGAAGTCTTGTACATGACCTTTTAAAGGCGGAACTGGTTGGAGCATTTTTTGGATCCTTGTTTGCAAGATCTGTAAAATATTTCTGGAGAGGCTCCCACTGTTCAATAAGCCTGTCTACTACAGGACCAAGTGTCAACCACCAAGAAGGAACATGTCTTAAGAAGGTATAGGTTTCCACTTCTTCTTCTAGCTGAATGAACTTGAAATCCTCTCTTCTGGCAGATGATATCTTGAAAAAAGAATGAATGTCCACAGCAAGATCATTCACCGGTATACCATATGCCTCAAGAGCCTTACAGAAACTATTGTGAACAACATGAAGGTTACATGTTCCAATGTTTATCATTCCTGGATTTCCAGCACCTTTCAAAGACGTATTAACAGCTCTAAAAATGTTCTTATTTACATTTGGTCCATCGCTGCTTAATGTAAGTATAGAGGATAGGTTAACCTTATCTTCCTCTAATTTGTCCACCATGGGAGCTGCAACCTTTGCACCTTCTGCATGTCCAAACATCAATGCTATATAAAAACGCCTGACAACTTCATTCTGTTCTTCAGACCAGAAGTGGAAATGTAAATCCATTTGTTTTATCACCTGAGTTGTGGTGGTTTCATCATGGTGAAGTGTTACAGGGTTCTTACTTGAATTTACATCATAGATTAACTGTTTTTGAAAACAGGGCCCTGTATTGAACATCAATGCACTTAATCTGCAGCATTTTAAAAAATATAGGAATTTGGTAAAAAATATAGGAAATGGGGTTAAAATATAGGAAAAAAATAGGAAACCTGAAAAAATAGGAAAAAATAGGAAAAATAGGAACACTTGACAGCCTGGGTGATGACAATAGCTCACCCTGAGCTTTTGCTCAGGTGAGCTAAAAATGGGTAGACAATCATCAAATGATCATAAATACCAAATATGGTTCACATCACTTTACCGGTTATGGAGAAAATACAATTTAACCCTTTTCCCATTATAAGTCTATGGGCGCTTTGTGTTGCCATGACAACCAAACCAAGAGGCAGATCATCATAATTTTAGCTATTTTGAATAACCCTTACCCAATACAACATTTGGACCGAATTAGAGCCATACTGCTTCAGAAGTTTTTAAGAAATTGTCATTTAAAAAATTCCTTTTTTGAAATTTAATGTTGCCATGGCAACCAAACAAAATGGCCACTGGTCATCAAACACATAAACTAGGTAGACAATCATCAGATGATCATAACTGCCAAATATGCTTCACATCACTTCAGTGGTTATGGAGAAAATGCAATTTAACCATTTTCCCATTATAAGTCTAAGGGAGCTTTCTGTTGCCATGGCAATCAAACTAAGAGGCGGATCACCATAAGTTTTGCTACTTTGGACGGCCCTTACCCAAGCAACATTTGTACCAAACTAGACAAAGTGCCCAGTGGGGCACGTATACCCCCGAAGAGCGCTACCGCCAGTTTTTAATGAGCACAAAATATGTAGCTTTGACTCTGGAGATGGTAGGATGGATGAATTCCATGCTGATAGCTATATCCCCTAAACCTCTCTGTAGGAGGATAATAAAATTCAACAAAAGGTCTTGATGGTATAGCTATAGATGCATTTTTTTTTTACTTTTATATGAAATTTCTAAGTCTGTGACCTTGATCTGAAAGTCATACCCTATATCTACCAACATGTCAAATATAAATGAAATTCCTCAAAGGTTCTTGATGGTATAGCTATATAAACTTAAACACAAAAAACTTTACTTTTTTATGAAAATTCTAAGTCTATGACCTTGACCCCAAGGTCACCCCTGGGGTGGGGATGGTGCTAATAAAAACTTTAGACCTATATCTACCATCATGCCAAATATGAATGAATTCCATCAAAAGGTCTTCAAAATATGAACAAAGTATGAACAAATAATGTTTCAAAGGACGGACGGACAGACAAAAAGATTTCTTTCTGATAGCTATATCCGCTCAACCTTTCAGTTAAGGGATAATGAAATTTAATAAAAGATCTTGACGATATGGCTATATAAACTTAAACGCAAAATTTTTTACTTTTATATGAAAATTCTAAGTTCGTGACCTTGAACTCGGTCACACCCGGGGTGGGGATCATGCGGAGTAAGACGCTAGGCCGATATCTACCAACATGTAAACTAGAGCTGGTGTTTGTAAAACACTATGCCCCCAACTGCCTGACTCTAACACTGTTTGACTCCAACACTGCTTAGCCATGACGGTAACAACAGTACAAATATATGATTTCAATGTTATTTTATCAAAGGGAAATAACTCTAAAATAGGAGATGATTGGGATAAGAAAAAAATACGGATCACCTATTTTTTCATGAGGAATCAAAACATGAAATTTCAAAACATTAGCATACATGGTTCTAAACTTATGCTATACACAATAAAGCAACGACATTAAATGGCCCGAAATTGCGAAGGGCCATAACTCCAACATTTCATTTAATTGGTTCAAAATTTATTCAGGTGATCTCCTCCTCAATCCCAATCAGTATACCAAATATCATGGCTCTAGCTTAAATACTTTTTGAGATATCTTGCTGAAAAAGTCAAAATGCCTAGAACTACAAAGGGCCATAACTACATCAATTTTTCATGGAATTCCCTAAAAAACAAACCAGGTAATCTCCACATCATCCCCAATCAGCATATAATATTTCAAGACCCTAGCTTAAGTGCTTTTCGAGAAATCTTGCTGACAAGGTCAAAATGAGCAGAACTGCAAAGGGCCATAACTTTATCAATATTTTCATGGAATTCTCTCAAAATATAATCGGGTAATGTACACATCATTCCCACTCACTGTATCGAATTTCAAGAACCCAGCTTAAATACTTTTCAAGATATCTTGCTCACAAGATTTAATTCTGATTTTTTTCAAAGGGGCATAACTTTAAATAAAAATGCTAGACAAGAAACAAAATACGGGTCGGCTATTTTTTCATTGGGAACCCAAATATAAAATTTCAAAACCCTAGCGTGCAGGGTTCTTAAGATATGGCATGCACAAAAAAAGCTTGATGAACGGACAAACAGTCGGATGGACAAATGAAGGCAAAATAATATGCCCCATCAATTTCATTCGAAACTGGGGGCATAATCAGGTCATCTACTCATCGCTACCAATCTATTCATCAAGTTTCAAGGCTCCAGCTTCAATAGTTTTTGAGATATTTTGTTCACAAGGGAAACATGCCCAAATTTACAAAGGGCCATTACTTATGAAATATTTTTCAGAATTTACAAAAAAAATTAATCAGGTCATCTACTCATCATTACCAATCAATTCACCAAGTTTCAAGTCTCTAGCTCTAATAGTTTTTGAGATATTTTGCTCACAAGATAAAAATGCCCAAAATAACAAAGGGGCATAACTCAAGAAGTATATTTCAAAATTTCTTCAAAAGTTAATCAGGTTGTCTACTCATCACTACCAGTCTATTCATCAAGTGTCAAGGCTCTATTTCCAACAGTTTTTGAGATATTTTGCTGACAAGGTAAAATTGCCCAAAATTACAAAGGGCCATAACTCATGAAGTATTTTTCAGAATTTCTTCAAAAATTAATCAGGTCATCTACTCGTCACTACAAATCCATTTACTAAGTTTCAAGGCTCTAGCTCTAACAGTTTTTGAGATATTTTGCTGACAAGATAAAAATGCCTAAAATTACAAAGGGACATAACTCAAGAAGTATATTTCAAAATTTCTTCAAAAGTTTATCAGGTTGTCTACTCATCACTACCAGTCTATTCATCAAGTTTCAAGGCTCTAGCTTCAATAGTTTTTGAGATATTTTGCTGACAAGTTAAAAATGCCCTAAATTACAAAGGGCCATAACTCATGAAGTGTTTTTCAGAATTTCTTCAAAAGTTAATCAGGTCATCTACACATCACTACAAATCCATTTACTAAGTTTCAAGGCTCAAGCTCTAACAGTTTTTGAGATATTTTGCTGACAAGGTAAAAATGCCCAAAATTACAAAGGGCCATAACTCAAAAGGCATTTTTCAAAATTTCTTCAAAAGTTAATCAGGTTGTCTACTCATCACTACCAGTCTATTCATTAAGTTTCAAGGCTCTAGCTCCAACGGTTTTTTGAGATATTTTGCTGACAAGATAAAAATGCCCAAAATTACAAAGGGCCATAACTCATGAAGTATTTTTCAGAATTTCTTCAAAAATTAATCAGGTCATCTACTCATCACTACAAATCCATTTACTAAGTTTCAAGGCTCTAGCTCTAACAGTTTTTGAGATATTTTGCTGACAAGGTAAAATTGCCCAAAATTACAAAGGGCCATAACTCAAGAAGTATTTTTCAAAATTTCTTCAAAAGTTAATCAGGTTATCTACTCATCACTACTAGTCTATTCATCAAGTTTCAAGGCTCTAGCTTTAATAGTTTTTGAGATATTTTGCTGACAAGATTGCATCCATATTTTTTCAAAGGGCCATAACTCAGAAAAGGGGCATAATCCTGTCAAGAAAAAAAATACGTGTCAGCTATTTTTTCATGAGGAATCCATATATGAAATTTCAAAACAGTAGCATTCACGGTTTTAAAGTTATGCTATGCATCAAAAAGCGTGACGAACAGACGGACGGACGGATGGAAGGACGGACGGACGGACGAACAACCCAGAAGCAATATGCCCCTCCAACTTCTTTGAAGTTGGGGGCATAATAAATGAAATTCCTCAAGGTCTTGATGATACAGCTATATAAACATAAACACAAAAAACTTTGACTTTTTTATGAAAATACTAAGTCTGTGACCTTGACCCTAAGGTCACCCCCAGGGAGGGGATGGTGCTGATAAAAACCTAAGACCTATATATACCATCATGCCAAATATGAATGAAAACCATCAAAGGGTCTTCAAAATATGAGTTCTTATAACATTTAACGCAAAAACTTTGACCCTAAGACAAAAAAAAAAGTATGAACGAATAATACTTCAACGGACTGACGGACAGACGAACAGATTCCTTGCTGATAGCTATATCAGCTCAACCTTTCAGTTAGGGGATAATGAAAATTAATAAAAGGTCTTGATGATATGGCAATATAAACTTAAACGCAAATATTTTTACTTTTATATGAAAATTCTAAGTTCGTGACCTTGACCTCGGTCACATCCAGGGTGGGGATCATGCGGAGTAAGATGCTAGGCCGACATCTACCAACATGTCAAATATAAATGAAATTCCTGAAGGGTCTTGATGATATAGCTATATAAACTTAAACACAAAAAACTTCGACTTTTTTTACTAAAATTCTAAGTCCGTGACCTTGTTCTCAAGGTCACCCCCAGGGTGGGAATGGTGCTGATAAAAACTTTAGACCTATATCTACCAACATGCCATATATGAATGAAATCCATCAAAGGGTCTTCAAAATATGAGGTCTTATAAACTTTAACACAAAAACTTTGACCCTGTGACTTTTTTACAAAATTTCAAAGTCCGTGACCTTGTTCCCAAGGTCACCCCGGGGTGGGGATGGTGCTGATAAAAACTTTAGACCTATATCTACCATCATGCCATATATGAACAAAATCCATCAAAGGGTCTTCAAAATATGAGGTCTTATAAACTTTAACGCAAAAACTTTGACCCTTTGACGGAAAGACGAACGAACGAACGTACGAACGAACGAACGTAGGTACGAACGAACGAACGGACGAACAGAAAAGCGAAAACTATATACCCCCACATACTTCGTATGTCGGGGGTATAATAAGAGTCATACTGCTTCAGTGGTTTTGAAGGAGTTGTCATTTAAAAAATTCCTTTTTCAAAATGATCATAACTGCCAAATACGGTTCACATCACTTCACTTGTTCTGGAGAAAATGCAATTTAACCATTTTCCCATTATAAGTCTATGGGAGCATTCTGTTGCCATGGCAACCAAACTAGGAGGCAGATAACCAAAAGTTTAGCTATTTTGAATTGCCCTTACCCAAGCAACATTCGTACCAAATTAGACTCATACTGCTTCGATTGTTTTGAAGGAGTTGTCATTTAAAAAAAATCCTTTTTTAAAATTTAATGTTGCCATGGCAACCAAACAAAATGGTCACTGGTCATAAAACACACAAACTAGGTAGACAATTATCAGATTATCATAACTGCCAAATATGGTTTACATCACTTCATCGGTTATAGAGAAAATGCAATTTAACCATTTTCCCATTATACGTCTATGGGAGCTTTCTGTTGCCATGGCAACCAAACCATGAGCCGGATCACCATAATTTTAGCTATTTTTTAACCCCCCCTACCAAAGCAACATTCTTAACAAATTAGGGACAAATCGCATCAATGACTTTGTAGGAGTTGTCGTCTGAAAGTGTTAACGGACGGACAGACAGACAAACGGACGGACGACGGACAAAAAGTGATCACTATAGTTCATCCTGAGCATAGTTCAGGGGAGCTAAAAAATGACAAAAATAAATTTAAAAATCATATCCAAACCATGTGCACTTCTGCAGACCCTAGAGAAAACATGTGCAAAGTTTAACAAAAAACTTCAAAAATCTTCTCTGAAACCATGTAGTAGTAGGCCTCATGGTTTCAGTAGAAAGATTTTTTAAGTTTTTCCCATTGTAAGTCTATGGGAGATAATGACCCCCGGAGTGTGGCCAGTTTGGACCCCAGGGGCTTCATTGGAAGGATTTATGTAGGAGGCCACTCAACATCGCTACATACTTAATCTGTTAGCTCTTTGCTCATGCTTTCAAGAGATGAAGATTTCTGAAGGTTCTATAGCTATATAGTTCAATATAAACATATGACCCCCCTGGGGTGTGGCCAGTTTGGAGCCCAGGGGCTTGATTGGCAGGATTTATGTAGGGGATCACTGAACATTGCTACATACTAAATACAGTATAACCTCAATGGCTAAAACCCGGATGGCTCGTTTACCGTGGATGATTCAAACTCTTTTTTCAGCCCCTACAAAATCCTTCCAATAGCTCAAGAAAACAAAATATTTAGGATTTTTTCTTATTTTATCATGGAACTGTATGTTGTGTGTACTCATTAGAATTGCCTCATCAAGGGAATTCTAATGAGAACACTCAACATACAATCATTGTGTAGATAATCGAAAAGATTACCCTAAATTATCGCTATTTGCTTCCTGAACTTGTGCCATGATTAACCCTCAGTGGCTCGAACTACCCATGTCTCGAACGAATTTCCATGGTCCCAAAGATGTTCGAGCCATTGACGTTCGACTGTATATAAGCTTTTGGCCACATGGTTTCAGAGAAGAATATTTTTTAAGTTTTTCCCATTATAAGTCTATGGGAGTGAATGACACACCCCACCCCTGCCCCCTCCTGGCTGTGGCCAGTTTGGACCCGAGGGGCTTGACTGGCAGGATTTATGTAGGGGACCAATAAACATTGCTACATACTAAATATATAAGCTGTGGGCCTGATGGTTTCAGAGAAGGATATTTTTTCAAGTTTTTCCCATTATAAGTCTATGGGAGCTATATATGGGCATGGCGGCCATCTTGATTTATGGACTGTAACCATTTATACAAATTTTCAATTCCCCTTTAACACGAAGCTCCACATGAAGTTTGAAGAAATTTGGCCCAGGGGTTCAGAGGAGAAGTAGTTCAAAGGTGTGAACAGACGGATGGATGGACAGACGGAGAGTGGTTACAATAGCTCATCCTGAGCCTTCGGCTGAGGTGAGCTAAAAATAAAGGGAGGACAATCCCAAAACCAGATGCACATCTTCAGATCATGACAAAAAACACTTGCAAAGTTTCAAAAAGATCGGTAAACAAGAGGACCATGATGGTCCTATATCCCTCACCTGAGCAAACAGATTTGCATATTTACTGTTGAAATTTCAGCCAAGTTCACTGCTCTGAATTTTATAGCCCTGCACCCACCCCACCACCCCCACCCCTCATGTTTTTTTCTTTTTAATGCATCATGACAACTTGAACTAAATCTTGAAAGAGGGTCACCAAAGGAACATTTCTGCCAAGTTATATTGAAATTGGTCCAGTGGTTTCTGACAAAAAGATTTTTAAAGTGTTTTATATAGCTATAAAGCCCTACCCCCTAATGGCCACAAACTTGGTAGAGGGTCACCAAAGGAACATTCCTGCCAAGTTAAATTGAAATCGGTTCAGTGTTTTCTGACAAGAAGATTTTCAAAGTTTTCTATCTAGATATATAGGGAAAATAAGCCCCACCCCCTAGCAGCCATGTTTTTTGACAAATCAGGATTGCTTGAACATTCTTGGTAGAGGGTCACCAAAGCAACATTGAAATCGTTGTGGGGGTATTTGACAAGAAAAATTTCAAAGTTTTCTATACAGATATATATGGAAAATAAGCCCCGCCCCCCCCTGGGGGCCATGTTTTTTGACGTATCATGAAGGCTTGAACAATCTTGGTAGAAGGTCACCAAAGCAACATTCCTGCCAAACTACATTGAACTCGGTCCAACGGTTTCTTACGAGAAGATTTTTAAAGTTTTTATATAGATATATAGGGAAAATAAGCCCCGCCCCCCTAGCAGCCATGTTTTTTGACGAATTATGACAGCTTGAACAACCTTGGTAGAGGGTCACCAAATAAACATTCCTGCCAGGTTATATTGAAATCGGTCCAGTGGTTTCTGACAAGAAGATTATTAAAGTTTTCTAAATAGAGATATAGGGAAAATAAGCCCCACCCGCTAGCGGCCATGTTTTTTGACAAATCTCGATTACCTGAAAAATCTTGGTAGACGGTCACCAAGGAAATATTTTTGCCAAGTTATATTGAAATCGGTCCTGTGGCTTCTGACAAGAAAATTTTTTAAAGTTTTCTATATAGATATATAGGGAAAATAAGCCCCACCCACTGGGAGCCATGTTTTTTGACGAATAATGACGGCTTGAACAATCTTGATAGAGGGTTACATAAGACACATTCCTGCAATGTTATATTTAAATCAGTCCAGTGGTTTCTGACAAGAAGATCATTAAAGTTTTCTATATAGATATATAGGGGAAATAAGCCCCACCCCTAGCAGCCATATTTTTTGGCAAATCATGACGGCTTGAACAATCTTGGTAAAGGGTCACCAAGGAAACATGTCTGCCAAGTTATATTAAAATTGGTCCAGTGGTTTCTGACAAGATTTTTTCAAGTTTTCTATATAGATATACAGGGAAAATAAGCCCCGCCCCCTAGCAGCCATGTTTTTTGACAAATCATGACGGCTTGAACAATCTTGGTAAAGGGTCATCAAGGAAACATTTCTGCCAAGTTATACTGAAATCGGTCCAGTGGTTTCTGACAAGATTTTTATCAAGTTTTCTATATAGATATATAGGGAAAATAAGCCCCGCCCCCTTGCAGCCATATTTTTTGACGAATCATGACGGCTTGAATAACCTTGGTAGAGGGTGATCAAAGAAACATTCCTGCCAAGTTATATTGAAATCGGTCCAGTGGTTTCTGACAAGAAGATTTTTAAAGTTTTCTATATAGATATACAGGGAAAATAAGCCCCTACCCCTAGTGGCCATGTTTTTTGATTGATTGTGTTGGGGTTTAACGACACGTCAACCCTTGAGGGTCATTTTGTGTCGTCTCCCAGAGAAAGGGAGAAAAGAGATAGAAGAGAGAGTAGAGGAGATGAAAGAGAGGGACAGGGAAGAAAGAGGAACAGGAATGAAAGTGAAGAAACAGAAGAAATAAAAACATTCCCCCTCTACCCTTACCCACTACAAGGATAGCAGGCCTTGCCCAACTGTAAGCCAATATCAGTTGGACGCCCAAGTGATGTAACCATGTTTTTTGAAGAATCACGATTATTTGAACAATCATGTTAGAGGGTCACCAAGGAAACATTTTTGCCAAGTTATAATGAAATCGGTCCAATGGTTTCTGACAAGAAGATTTTTAAAGTTTTCTATACAGATATATATAGGGAAAATAAGCCCCGCTCCATGCCAGCCATGTTTTTTGACAAATCCAAATGGCTTGAACAATCTTGGTAGAGGATCACCAAAGGAACATTTCTGCAAAATTATATGGAAATCGGTCCCGTGGTTTCTGACAAGAAGATTTTTAAAGTTTTCTATACAGATATATAGGGAAAATAAGCCCCGCTCCATGCCGGACATGTTTTTTGACAAATCCAAATGATTTGAATAATCTTGGTAGAGGATCACCAAAGAAACATTTCTGCCAAATTATATTGCAATTGGTCCAGTAGTTTCTGACAAGAAGATTTTTTAAGTTTTCTATATAGATATATAGGGAAAATAAGCCCCGCCACCTGGCAATCATGTTTTTTGATGAATCCAAATGGCTTGAACAATCTTGGTAGAGGATCACCAAAGGAACATTTCTACCAAATTATATCGCAATCAGTCCAGTGGTTTCTGACAAGAAGATTTTTTAAGTTTTCTATATAGATGTATAGTGAAAATACGCCCCGCCCCCTGGTGGCCATGTTTTTTGACGAATCCAAATGGCTTGAACAATCTTGGTAGAGGATCACCAAAGGAACATTTCTACTAAATTATATCGCAATCTGTCCAGTGGTTTCTGACAAGAAGATTTTTTAAGTTTTCTATATAGATATATAGGGAAAATAAGCCCCGCCCCCCCCCCCCTGGCGGCCATGTTTTTTGACAAAACCAAATGGCTTGAACAATCTTAGTAGAGGATCACCAAAGGAAAATTTCTGCCAAATTATATTGCAATTGGTCCAGTAGTTTCTGACAAGAAGAGTTTTTTAAGTTTTCTATATAGATATATATAGGGAAAATAAGCCCAGCCCCATGGCGGCCATGTTTTTTGACGAATCCAAATGGCTTGAACAATCTTGGTAGAGGATCACCAAAGGAACATTTCTACCAAATTATATCACAATCAGTCCAGTGATTTCTGACAAGAAGATTTTTTAAGTTTTCTATAAAGATATATAGGGAAAATAAGCCCTGCCCCCTGGCGGCCACGTTTTTTGACGAATCCAAATGGCTTGAACAATCTTGGTAGAGGATCACCAAAGGAACATTTCTGCAAAATTATATGGAAATCGGTCCAGTGGTTTCTGAGAAGATTTTTAAAGTTTTCTATATAGATATATAGTGAAAATAAGCTCCTGCCCCTGGTGGCCATGTTTTTCGACGAATCCAAATGGCTTGAACAATCTTGGTAGAGGATCACCAAAGGAACATTTCTGTAAAATTATATGGAAATCGGTCCAGTGGTTTCTGACAAGAAGATTTTTAAAGTTTTCTATATGGATATATAAGGAAAATAAGCCCCGCCCCCTGGCGGCCATGTTTTTTGACGAATCCAAATGGCTTGAACAATCTTGGTAGAGGATCACCAAAGGAACATTTTTGCAACATTATATTAAAATCGGTCCAATGGTTTCGGACAAGATGATTTTTTAAGTTTTTTGTTAAAAAATCTATTTTTAGCTCCTGTGACCTAGATATGCAATGGACCAGAACCATTTGAACAACTTTGAAAGAGGACCAACCAAGGATCATTCCTGTGAAGTTTGGTCAAATTCCAATCAGTGGTTTAGGAGGAGATATTGTTTAAAGATTGTGGACGGACGGACATAGGGACAACGACGACGACGGACGGCGAGTGATCATAATAGCTCACCTTGAGCCTTCGGCTCAGGTGAGCTAAAAACTGTAAGAGGATTTACGTTCACAAGCTACCCATCTCATTGTGTCTATGGACGAACGAAATCTCGGAAGGACGGATGGATGGACAAACCCATTTTAATAGTCCCCTTCGACTGCCGGGGGGATAAAAATAATCAACTTCCAATGAAGGCCAAGAGCTGAGAACCACTATGGTATTATACAATGATAGCTATTTACACCTTGGTCCAAACCCATAAAGCTATTCATTTCAGCAGCATCAAGGCCATAAAATGTTATGACCATTCTGCGGTAATTATGGATGAAGAGCAACTGACCAAAGAAAGCAGAAGCATATATTACCATGGATAATTTTATAGCCATTGCCATTTTAATGGCAGTGCTGGTAAGGAAAACAAAATTAGCAACTACCGTTAAAAAGGATTTTTTTTTTTTTTTCAAATAACATCTTTATTATTAAAGATAAAAATTTGTAGTTTTTGTATGTATTTCACATTCTAATGAGGAACACAATTCTATAAAAATGTAAAAAGCTTAAAAGTAATATTATAACCCATACTGTATTCTTAAGAACATGACTTTTCAACATTTTCTCCATACATATGTATTTGGATGCAAATTCGAATTTCTGATTTGGAGTTTTATGGCTCAGTCAACATGGTTTAGATCATATCATGCCGGTCAGTTAACCTGTTACATTCTCTCTGGGCAGGCTCAGAATAACTGATGCTTACTCTGTTACTGGGAGGTCTATTTCTGTTTGTATTTTTTCTCTGTTCATTTCCACCATCATATTCATAATCTACCCAGCCTTGGTTACGGGGACGATAGCCTCCTCTCGGTGCATAGCCCTGAAAACCTCCACGACCTGAAAGAACAGTGACGAGAATCCAGGTAAACAGTGTATTCAGATATGTTTTTCCACAGCTCAATGAACATATGATAGGATAAGTAACCAGTATCTTCACGTTCTTTCTACCATAACCTGACCAGAATTGTAAGGACTTTTAAGACATGCTTTAGAACATGGATCTGCATTAGTAATTTAACAAGAGGTCCACGGGCCACGGTTCGCTCACCTGAGTAACATAGCCACTGCAGACATGCAGATGTTCCCAATAATATATGCAAAGATTCAGCCATAAGGCATCCTCGGTTTTGGAGAATAAGATTTTTAAATGTTTTTTCCCATACAAATGCATAGGGAAGCAAACTTGTACGACCATTATTTTAGCAACTTTGATAGACCCCCTGTCCCCGATGATTTAAGCAAAGATTCAGCCCCAAGGCGTCCTCGGTTTTTTAAAGGGTTTAACCATATATGGGCATGGCGGCCATCTTGGTCAATGAACTGCGACCATTTTAGCAATCTTTCATTCCCCCAACCTAAGGAGGCTCCATATGAAATTTGTGCAAAATTGGCCCAGAGGCTCCAGAGGAGAAGTTGGTTGAAATTCTGAATATTTTTCCCATACAAATGCATAAGGAAGCAAAATTGACCTCAAGGTAAAAAGGTCAAATGTCAATGTACGACAATTATTTTAGCAACTTTCGTAGACCTCCAGTTTCCGATGATATATGTAAAGATTCAGCCACAAGGCATCCTCGGTTTTGGAGAACAAGATTTTTAAAGGTATTTCCCATACAAATGCATTGGGAAGCAAATTTGACCTTGCCGTAAAAAGGTCAAATGTCAATATACAATATTTATTTTAGCAATTTTGGTAGACCTCCCATCCCCAATGACTTATGCAAAGATTCAGCCCCAAGGCATCCTCGGTTCTGGAGAAGAAGATTTTTAAAAGTTTTTACCATATATGGGCATGGCGGCCACCTTGGTCAATGAACTGCGACCATTTTAGCAATCTTTCATTCCCCCAACCTAAGGAGTCTCCATATGAAATCTGATCAAAATTGGCCCAGAGGCTCCAGAGAAGAAGTCGTTTGAAATTCTGAACATTTTTTCCATACAAATGCATAAGGAAGCAAAATTGACCGTACCATAAAAAGGTCAAATGTCAATGTACGACCATTATTTTAGCAACTTTGGTAGACCTCCAGTTTCAGATGATATATATAAAGGTTCAGCCATAAGGCATCCTCGGTTTTGGAGAACAAGATGTTTAAAGATTTTTCCCATACAAATGCATAGGGAAGCAAACGACCTTGCCGTAAAAAGGTCAAATGTCAATATACGACATTTATTTTAGCAATTTTGGTAGACCTCCCATCCCCGATGACTTATGCAAAGATTCAGCCCAAAGGCATCCTCGGTTCTGGAGAAGAAGATTTTTAAAGGTTTTTACCATATATGGGCATGGCGGCCATCTTGGTCAATGGACCGCAACCATTTTAGCAATTTTTCGTTTCCCCAACCTAAGGAGGCTCCATATGAAATTTGAGCAAAATTGGCTCAGGGGCTTCCGAGGAGAAGTCGTTTGAAAATGTTAACGGACGGACGGACGAAAAGTGATCACAATAGCTCATCCTGAGCATAGCTAAGGTGAGCTAATAAAATGACACAGGTTTCTCAAACACATCATACAACCTGCGCCTCTGACGACAGATCACTAACAAGACGACAGATGTAAACATTGTTTGTTACGACTCAGGGCAGACTGCAGCACAAGCTGACCACATTATAGTTTTTATACGGGTGGTACTATTTCACCTATAGTACCATTTGTTATAAATAGTAACTTTAATTCGGTTAAACTGGTGGCTAAATGCATAAAGCGTGAAAAGCGCATAAAGCATGAAAGTGATGCGTTTCAAGGTTATAGCCTTACTATATATACATCCGCCGACACTGTCCAAATGAAGGACAATCAGGCAACAAAACAATGCTATCAGTGGAGAGTTCGGTGAGTGGTATTTTCATATTAATATTATTTAATTGTTTGTACATTTTTCTTCTGTTTGAATTCCGAGAAGCAGAAAAGTGTCCGAGTCTGAAGAGGAAACCGGAAAACTATATATTGTAGTGCACGCTAATCGGATTCTGCATATGTTACCGGTGTTATTTAGGAATACTGAGCGGGCTGCGCTGGCTTGTGCAGTCTGGTCGGGGTTTCTCAGGTTGCGTGAATTGTAGTTGCTGTTGTGACCGCTGAGCAGGCTGCACGGGCCTGTGCAGATTGATCAGTGCTTCTGTGGCAGTAGACGCAAGGTGTAGTTTAGCTTATACGAATAAAACAGTGCAGGGTTGGAATAGCCAATTTGTTATGTGCAGTACCATATGAATCGCGGAAGCAGAAAGATAAGGTTTTACATACGCATTTGCAACACGTGAACATACGCATGAACATACAGGCATGCACACACCCACATATAAACGTAATTTTTTTTTTTAATGCTAAACATTAATTTAAATCAACTAAACATTAATTTAAATCAATTGTATTAAAAATGTAATTGTTATGTTTGTAAGACAAATTTTGTACCATTTTTTTTCGTCTGCGGAATATAAGGAATGTTACTTTTAGCTCTTCCGATTTCGTCTGATCATGGCAAGGAATTATTAAAAGTTTGAGTTGATCCAATACTACTCTCCCTCTGATCATAATTCGGAAGTCAGGTGTGTTTAACAATGGAATGTCAGTGACATTTAGGATTGTGACATTTGGAATGTCATATCCCTGACTGTCATTCAGACATTATAATCTGTATAAGCCGTATATATGGAAATGGAGTTTGCATATGACGTTAAGTAGGCGACGCTACCGACGGTAAGCGACGCTCACCGTCGACCACGCCGACATCATTATAGGGAAATAAGTCATGGATGAGTCACATCGACGTCTATGATGCGTCTATCATGGCATCAGGGATTCAGCCGCGACGTCAATGATGTCACTCACTCTATACAGTGACATGCGTCATTGGAGAATAATGGGTAGAATCATAACAGCATACTTAATTTTGTATTATTGTAGTATATGTCCTTAGTCTTTGTTTTTGTTTATTGTAGGTGTGTCCTTCTAAGAATATTCTTCCAAAGAATATTTTGATTTGATGTACAATACCTAGATAGAGAACAGGTCGAGCAGAGGCCGACAAGGGAATCCAGTGAAGAATGTTTCTAAAGTTTAGGTGCATCAAGAAAAATTTTAGGTCTCAATGACCAGTAGATAAATACAGCACATAGCTGTGTTTAAATAGATTATATTCTACTGTGAAAATAGAAAGTGTCGCTCACTGCATCTACCAATTTTCAGAACACAGGCTGCAATAGTTTCTGAAAAATACAAGGTTTTGACTTTTCCCAATACAAAAGTCTACGGAACAAATTTGACCTTGGCCTAAAATAGGTTGAGGTCATCCAAGTGTCATCACTGAACAAACTTTGACTGGCTCGAGTCCCCAATGCTACATACCAAGTTTCAAGACAATAGGCCTACTGGTTCAGGAGAAAGAAGATTTCTGAAGGGTTTTTAGCTTATATGGGCATGGCAGCCATCTTGGTCATGTGACCTGGTCATGGATGCTCAACATGAAATTTGACTTCAATCAGCCCAGTGGTTTCAGAAGAGAAGATGTTTGAAAATATTGACAGACGACAGAAAACAGACTACAACAACAGAGGCTAGACATACAATAAGCACACCTGTGAGCCTTCAGCTCAGGTGAGCTAAAAAAAAAAAAAAAAAAATAGAAAATATAAGTTGAAGTATTGTAATCAAAGTTTCTGGGCCCACTTTCAGTCACACTGATTCATACGCATAAAAAAACTCATCCCTTTCTTTCTTGCGAATTTCATTTTCAATCTTCAAGTCCTATTCAATGTTATCTATAATTATTTTGGCTAATTTTAAGTTTTCTCCATCAAACGGATTGAAACCTGGAAAGTTCTCATCATGACATCCTGTCTTCCGAGACGAAGATTTGGCCCAAAATTTTTTTTAAAATTTGACTGAAGTTGTCGTAAATGAATTTGTTTTTCATCAGGAAGCTGCTGTATTGATTTGCACACACAGATACTAATATTAAACTGTTGGAAAATCCCAATAAATTTTACCGGGATATTAATCAGTACAACTATCCCTCTTGGGCGGTATTTGTCGCTGCCTGTGTCTACAGCATACATGTGATCTTTTACGATCTGGCGTAAAACTCCCAATTTTTCGCCTCTCTTTACGACCTCCCGCTAAAGAAGCAGAATCTCCCGCCAAGAAAAAAATCCTTTGTTGGTTTTTCCTCGACCTACCATTTCAAGGTTTACCGTTATGATGATCCAATACCCCAAATTTACCATGAGCTAAAAAAACAAGAGGCCCACGGGCCACGATTCGCTCACCTGAGTGACAAAGCCACTGCAGACATGCAGATGTTAAGCAACATTTTTCCAATCCTATCATCGCAACTAATGAAAATATCATCATTTGAGCAGTTCTTAGCAGGCTTCAGAGGAAAAGCCATTTGAAATTATCAACTTTTTTCCATAAAAATGTATGGGGCCCATACAAATGCATACAGAAGCAAACTTGACCTCGCCGTAAAAAGGTTAAATGTCAATGTATGAATTATTTTAGCAACTTTGGTAGACCGCCCGTTCCAGATGATATATGCAAAGATTCAGCCACAAGCCATCCTTGGTTTTGGAGAATAAGATTTTTAAATGTTTTTTCCCATGCAAATGCATAAGGAAGCAAACTTGACCTTGCGTAAAAAGGTCAAATGTCAATGTATGACCATTATTTTAGCAATTTTGGTAGACCCCCTGTCCCCGATGATTTATGCGAACATTCAGACCCAAAGCATCCTCGGTTCTAGAGAAGAAGATTTATAAAGGTTTTTACCATATATGGGCATGGCGCCCATCTTGGTCAACGAGCCGTGACCATTTTAGCAATCTTTTGTCCCCCCTACCTAAGGAGGCTCCATATAAAATTTGAGCAAAATTGGCCCAGAGACTCCAGAGGAGAAGTTGTTTGAAATTCTGAACATTTTTCCCATACAAATGCATAAGGAAACAAAATTGACCTTATCGTAAAAAGGTCAAATGTCAATGTACGACCATTATTTTAGCAATTTTGGTAGCCCTCCTGTTCCCAAAGATATATGCAAAGATTCAGCCATAAGGCATGCTCGGTTTTGGAGAAGAAGATTTTTAAAGTTTTTCCCATACAAATGCATAGGGAAGCAAACTTGACCTTGCCGTAAAAAGGTCAAAGGTCAACGTACGACAATTCTTTTAGCAATTTTGGTAGACCTCCCGTCCCCGATGATTCCTGCAAAGGTTCAGCCCCAAGGTGTTCTCGGTTCTGTAGGAGAAGATTTTTAAAGGTTTTTACCATATATGGGCGTGGCGGCCATCTTGGTCAATGGACCGTGACCATTTTAGCAATTTTTCGTTCCCCCACCCTAAGGAGGCTCCATATGAAATTTGAGCAAAATTGGCCCAGAGGCTCCAGAGGAGAAGTTGTTTGAAATTCTGAACATTTTTCCCATACAAATTCATAAGGAAGCAAAATTGACCTTATAGTAAAAAGGTCAAATGTCAATGTACGACCATTATTTTAGCAATTTTGGTAGCTCTTCTGTTCCCGAAGATATATGCAAAGATTCAGCCATAAGGCATGCTCGGTTTTGGAGAAGAAGATTTTTAAAGTTTTTCCCATACAAATGCATAGGGAAGCAAACTTGACCTTGCCGTAAAAAGGTCAAAGGTCAACGTACGACAATTCTTTTAGCAATTTTGGTAGACCTCCCATCCCCGATGATTCCTGCAAAGGTTCAGCCCCAAGGCATTCTTGGTTCTGTAGGAGAAGATTTTTAAAGGTTTTTACCATATATGGGCGTGGCGGCCATCTTGGTCAATGGACCGTGACCATTTTAGCAATTTTTCGTTCCCCCACCCTAAGGAGGCTCCGTATGAAATTTGAGCAAAATTGGCTCAGCGGTTTCAGAGGAGAAGTCGTTTGAAAATGTTAACGGACGGACGGACGGACGGACGGACGCACGGACGGACGGACGGACGGACGACGGACGAAAAGTGATCACAATAGCTCATCCTGAGCAGAGCTCAGGTGAGCTAAAAAAAGAAAGCTTATGGTATGTTTGTAATGTTTTACTTAATTTGAAAAAGTAACGGACTGTAATTAGTTCCGGTTTTGATTTTCCGCGCATTGACGCGAAGTCGCGCATCACGCATTTAAATATGACCAAACAATCCAATTAGCGCAAGTCAGTACACACATTGATTATAATTGGCAAACAATTAATTTTAATCGCCGCACTTGTCATAAACATCATAATTGAGTACATCTACTCAATGCTCAATCAGTCAACGATGTCCACGCACCGACTAAAAAATCAAGATAGATTTTGGGCCCGCAGCAGATGTAACAAGCGAAGGGAAGCAACTCAAATTGTCTAAGCACTTAGGATGAGTTGGTCCCCTTCACTGTTACAGGGAACCAGTACATCCAAAATGGCTTCCTCATTTGTTATTTCGGAGAACAAATGTTTTCAAACGTAATTTATCAGCTGGTCCCGATTAAATTTAATTGGTAGACATAGTCCCCCAGTGTATATACTGCCACTGAGTAATACTGAACTCTGTAATGGTGAAATATGGCCGATAGCTTTACTGACAGCCATTTGGTGTAGATTAATTTGCAGCGTCTCGGCAAACTACCACCACGACTTATATCGCGATCCGGATATATCATGCCAGCGGAACCTGCAGTGTATATGGTTATAGCCTTTCAGCAGTATATTTCAGTCATATATGGACAATTGATCAAGACAATTAAAGGATGTTATGGTTCATAATAGGGTAAATATTATATATGGTTATAGCCTTTCAACAGTATTTCAGTCATATGTGGACAGTTGAAGGAAGAACATGTTATACAAAGAAACTAACATTATTCAGTGATCAAAGTCACCATACATTTACAATCAAAACATTTTTAGTGGTCTAAAATATGACAAAAAAATAAGATCTTGTTGCTGAAGTGAATATTTTGGGATGCGAAAAAAACTCCCTCTTTTAGACCAAGATCTCCCTCCTAAAAATTGCAGATCTCCCACTTTGTGTCCCAGAAAATATCACATGTATGGTCTACAGGGACAAATAGACGGATGGATGGATGGATATTTTGTTTATAGACGCTCAACCCTAAAAGGGCATATAGCGTCTAATAAGTTTTATGTTATATGATGATTTTATTTAATGAGAAATTTAAAAATATCTAGGATTGATGTGTTTATTTTAAAGAGATAAAGTATCAATGATTTTAAGTGATTAAAAATACTGATCATATTTTATTAAAAAGTCCGATCTCTTTAAGAAAGTCGAGTATTTTCTGAGTTGGCATATCAAAAAGTTCCTTTATAGTTTTTATATTAAAATACTTTGTGCGAATGTGATTAAATTCAGCACAAGTGATAAGAAAATGTTTGACTGTGAAAGGTTCATTACAAGGAATGCAGAATGGAGCTTGTTCATTGTTTAAAATATAAGAATGAGTAATTCTAGTGTGTCCAAGTCTACATCTCGTGATTTTTGTTTGTTCTTTTCTGCTGAGATTAGAGAATGTGCATTTGCTGTTAAAATTTGGTTTGATTTCATTTAATTTATTATAAGTTTGTGTTTCCCAAACAGACTGACATTTGTTGTTGATGTATTGACAGACGTTTGATTTAAAGTCGGAGTGAGGAATTTTGAAATTGGTTATTACTAAGGATAATGCAGATTTGGCTTCTGAATCTGCTAATTCATTTCCACGAATATTAACGTGGCTGGGAAGCCAACAAAATACAATTTCTTTTGAAGCGGAAAGATAATAATATTTTTTAAGAATTTGCTGAATTAATGGGTTTCTATGGTGTAAATCTTTAAGAGATTTTAATACAGAAAGAGAATCTGAATAAATGATAAACTGCTTTTCAGACTGATCTCTGATATGGTAAAGTGCAATATCAATTGCCTTGGCTTCGGCGGTAAAAATGGAGCTATTATCAGGTAATCTGATACTGTCAGTAAAATTTGGACCAATAACAGAACAAGCAACTTTCTCATCTTGTTTCGAACCATCTGTATAAATTGACAGGTAATGTTTATAATTCGATTTGATTTCTAAAAATTCATTCTTAAAAATATGCGACTCGACTTCTGTTTTTTTATTTTTATGAAGGTCTAAAATAATCTTTGGAGGGTTTAACGTCCATGGCTCTTTTGATGGAAAAGAAAAATGCTGAACATTTTTAATATTGATATTGGCCTCTTCAAGTAACGGTTGTATTCTCAGGCCAAGGGGTTTAATAGCCGTTGGTTTGTTGTTGTAAAATCTTTCATATTTAGGATTAAAAACACAATCATAGGCTGAATTACGTGGATTGGCGGCTAATTTAGTAACATATTGAAGAGACAATTTCTGTCTTCTTATATACAATGATGGTTCATTTGATTCAGCGTATAAACTTTCGATGGGGGAAGTACGAAAAGCCCCTAGAGCCAGACGTAAACCTTGGTGATGAATAGTATCCAAAGATTTCAAATAAGATTTTCTAGCGGATCCATAAACTATGGATCCATAATCCAGTTTAGATCGAATTAAAGATCTATAAAGATTTAAAAGAACAGTACGATCTCCTCCCGACAAATAGACGGAATAAAGAACAAGAATGACCAACTGTTCTTACGTTTTGGTCATTCAATTGCGTACACACGATTTTTTTTGCATTTCTGTATGCGCAGAATTTATTTTAATTGGGTTTTCATCCTCATGAATTAATTAAAATACACAGCTTACCTGGAGCTATGGCATCAGATAAACTTTAAGCCAACCAGATCGCTCATTACAAATGAATTTTCAACCATTCTGTGCTATGATCATGCTTACAATATATTGGTTTGTTTCACTGAATGCAAAAATCGAAAAGAATGGCAACAAGAGGCCCACGGGCCACAACTCGCTCACCTGAGTGAAACCGCCACTGCAGATATGCAGATGGCATGCAACATTTTTCCAATACTCTTATGACAAGGCAATGGCTTAAACAGTTTTTGAAATATCTTGCTTACAAGGTTAAAATGCTGAAATTTTCTAAACGTTACAAGTAAAATAAGTCACCCCCAATGCCTCCTACCAACTTTTGAGTCAACTGGCATTTCGGTGCAGTAGAAGAAGCAAAAAATAGATTTTCAAGATGGCTGCCATCTTGGATTTCCGATCAGAATGATTATAGCTATTTTCTGATCTACAAGTCACCCTGATGCTTCCTACTAAGTTTCAAGTCAATTGACTTTTAGTTTTAAGAGAAGAAGCGAAAAATAGATTTTCAAGATGGCTGTCATGGAGGCCATCTTGGATTTCTAATTGGCACGATTTGAGCTATTTTTTATGTACAAGTCATCCCGATGCTTCCTAGCAAGTTTGGAGTCAATTGGCCTTTCGGTTCAGGAGAAGAAGCGAAAAATAGCTTTTCAAGATGGCTGCCATGGTGGCCATCTTGGATTTCTAATCAGCACAATTTTAGCTATTTTTGATTTATAAGTCACCCCAATGCTTCCTAACCAGTTTGGAGTCAACTGGCTTTTGGGTTTCGGAGTAGAAGCGAAAAATAGATTTTCAAGATGGCTGCCATGGTGGCCATCTTGGAATTTGGACCGACACGATTTTAGCTATATTTGATCTACAAGTCACCCTGATGCTTCCTAGCAAGTTTGGAGTCAATTGGCCTTTCGGTTCAGGAGAAGAAGCGAAAAAGATTTTCAAGATGGCGGCCATGGCGGCCATCTTGGATTTCCGATCGGAACGATTTTAGCTATTTTTTTTATCTACATTTCACCCTGATGCTTCCTACCAAGTATCGAGTCAATTGGCCCTGGGGTGTAGGAAGAGTAGGCCTTTAAAGCAATTGTTCACGCCGCATGACCCATGATGGACGACGGACATTGACTGACCACAATAGCTCACCATGCGCACTTCATGCTCAGGTGAGCTAAAAATCTGAGCAAATTTGGCTCAGTGGCTTCAGAGAAGTCGTCAAATTCTCAACAATTTTCCCATATAAATGTTATGGGGCTCATACAAATGCATGGGGAAGCAAACTTGACCTTGTCGTAAAAAGGTCAAATGTCAACGTACGATAATCTTTTCAGCAATTTTGGTAGATCTCCTGTCCCTGATGATTTGTGCACAGATTTAGCCCCAAGGCATCCTCAGTTCTGAAGAAGAAGATTTTTAAAGGGTCTTACCATATATGGGCATGGTGGCCATCTTGGTCGACCTACCGCGACCATTTTAGCAATCTTTCGTTCCCCTGACTTAAGAAGGCACAATATGAAATGTGAGCAAATTTGGCTCAGTGGCTTCAGAGAAGAAGAAATTTAAAATTCTCAACAATTTTCCTATTCAAATGTATGGGGCTCATACAAATGCATAGGGAAGCAAACTTGATCCTGCCGTAAAAAGGTCAAATGTCAACGTACGACAATTCTTTTGGCAACTTTGGTAGACCTCTCCTTCCCGATGATTTGTGCAAAGATTCAGCCCCAAGGCATTCTCGGTTCTGGAGAAGAAGATTTTTAAAGGTTTTTACCATATATGGGCATGGCGGCCATCTTGGTCAAGGGACCGCGACAATTTTAGCAATCTTTTGTTTCCCCACACTAAGGTGGCTCCATATGAAATTTGAACAAAATTAGCTCAGAGGCTTCAGAGGATAAGTCCTTTGAAACTCTTAACAATTTTCCCATTCAAATGTATAGAGCTCATACAAATGCATAGGGAAGCGAACTTGACCTTGCCGTAAAAAGGTCAAACGTCAACGTACGACAATTCTTTTAGCACCTTTGGTTGACCTCTCGTCCCCAATGATTCATGCAAAGATTCAGCCCCAAGGCATCCTCGGTTATGGAGAAGAAGATTTTTAAAGGTTTTTACCATATATGGACATGGCGGCCATCTTGGTCAACGGACCATGACAATTTTAGCAATCTTTCGTTCCCCCACCCTAAGGTGGCTCCATATGAAATTTGAACAAAATTAGCTCAGAGGCTTCAGAGGAGAAGTCGTTTGAAACTCTTAACAATTTTCCCATTCAAATGTATAGAGCTCATACAAATGCATAGGGAAGCGAACTTGACCTTGCCGTAAAAAGGTCAAACGTCAACGTACGACAATTCTTTTAGCAACTTTGGTTGACCTCTTGTCCCCGATGATTCGTGCAAAGATTCAGCCCCAAGGCATCCTCGGTTATGGAGAAGAAGATTTTTAAAGGTTTTTACCATATATGGGCATGGCGGCCATCTTGGTCAACGGACCGTGACAATTTTAGCAATCTTTTGTTTCCCCACCCTAAGGTGGCTCCACATGAAATTTGAACATAATTAGCTCAGAGGCTTCTGAGGAGAAGTCGTTTGAAACTCTTAACAATTTTCCCATTCAAATGTATAGAGCTCATATAAAATGCATTGGGAAGCGAACTTGACCTTGCCGTAAAAAGGTCAAACGTCAACGTACGACAATTCTTTTAGCAACTTTGGTTGACCTCCCGTCCCCGATGATTCATGCAAAGATTCAGCCCCAAGGCATCCTCGGTTATGGAGAAGAAGATTTTTAAAGGTTTTTACCATATATGGGCATGGCGGCCATCTTAGTAGACGGACCGCGACCATTTTAGCAATCTTTCGTTCCCCCACCCTAAGGAGGCTCCATATGAAATTTGAGCAAAATTGGCTCAGCGGCTTCAGAGGAGAAGTCGTTTGAAAATGTTAACGGACGGACGGACGGACGGACGCACGGACGGACGGACGGACGGACGACGGACGAAAAGTGATCACAATAGCTCATCCTGAGCAGAGCTCAGGTGAGCTAAAAATACAAAACTTATCAATCAGAAATGCTGTTTCTTCTACTGATAAAATTGTACTGAAAGTACCAAAACTATCTGAATCTGTAATGATCTGAACTGCAATTATTACAGGAGAAGAAGCAAAAAATAGATTTTCAAGATGGCCTCCATGGCTGCCATCTTGGATTTCGGATCGCAAAGATTTTAGCTATTTTTGATCCACAAGTTACCCTGATGCTTCCTACTTAGTTTCAAGTCAACTGGCCCAGGGGTGTAGGAGGAGTAGGCTTTTAAAGCAATTGTTGACGCTGCACGATGGATGACGCATGATGGACAATAGCTAACCTTGAGCACATCCTGCTCAGATGAGCTAATAATAACCAAACAAAGTTTTCTTTGAATAATTACACTACATTACCATGGAAAGGTAATACCAAAATAAATGTTCCAAACAAGAGGGCCAAGATGGCCCTGTATCACTCACCTGATTACCAGATAAACTGGCCTTTCAGTTCAGGCGAAGAAGTGCAAAATAAATTTCCAAGATAACTGCTCCTATAAAGGGAGAAAAGAGATAGAAGAGATAGTAGAGCAGATGAAAGAGAGGGACAGGGAAGAAAGAAGAACAGGAATAAAAGTGATGAAACAGAAGAAGTAAAAACATTCCCCGCTATCCTTACTGCTACAATGACAGCAGGCCCTGTCCAACTCTAAGCCAATATCAGGTGACGTAAGATACACAACACCTTACATCTTAGATTCTGATCAGAACGTTTTTAGCTCTTTTTTATCTACAAGTCACCCTGATGCTTCCTACCAAGAGCCTTTTGGTTTTGGAGAAGAAGCGAAAAATAGATTTTCAATATGGCAGCCATGGCTGTCATCTTGGATTTCGGAATTAAATGATTTCTACTAGTCACCCCAATGCTTCCTATCAAGTTTCAAGACAATTGGCCTTTGTTTTAGAAGCGTAAAATAGATTTTCAAGGTGGCTGTCATCTTGGATTTCGGATCAGAATGATTTTAGCTATTTTTCCTTTACAAGACACCTCTATGCTTCCTACAAAGTTTCAAGTCAATTGGCCATTCGGTTCAGAAGAAGTGAACTAGAGCTGGTGTACTATGCCTGCGTGACTCTTAACACTGCTTGAATCCAACACTGCTTGCCCATGACGGTAACAACAGTAATAATATATGCGATTTCAATGTTATTTTATTAAAGGGAAATAACTCTAAAATGAGAGAAAATTCAGAAAAGAAAAAAAATACGAGTCCTCTATTTTTTTATGAGGAATCCATATATGAAACTTCAAAACATTAGCATACATGATTCTAAGCTTATGCTATGCACAAAAAGATAATACAAGGTAAAAATGGCCCAATCTACAAAGGGCCATAATTCCTGAAATATTTTTCAGAAATTATTCAAAGTTAATCAGGTCATTTTCTCATCACTACCAATCTATTCATCAAGTTCTGAGGCTCTAGCTCAACAGTTTTTGAGATATTTTGCTGAAAAGGGTAAATGCCCAAATTTACAAAGGGACATTACCCAGAAGCAATGGGCCCCTCCAACTTCCTTCTCATCATTACCAATCTATTTATCAAGCTATGAGGCTCTAGCTCCAACAGTACTTGAGATATTTTGCTGACAAGGTAAAAATGCCCAAATACAAAGGGCCATTACTCTTGAAATATTTTTTAGAATTTATTAAAAAGTTAATCAGGTCATGTACTCATCATTACCAATCAATTCACAAAGTTTCAAGGCTCTAGCTCCAACAGTTTTTGAGATATTTTGCTGACAAGGTAAAAATGCCCAAAATTACAATGGGCCATAACTAATGAAGTATTTTTCAGAATTTAGTTAATCAGGTCATCTACACATCACTACCAATCTATTCATCAAGTTTCAAGGCTCTAGCTTCAATAGTTTTGAGATATTTTGCGGACAAGGGAAAATGCCCTAATTAACAAAGGGCCATTACTCATGAAGTATTTTTCAGAATTTATTCATAAGTTAAACAGGTCATATGCTCATCATTTCCAATCAATTCACCAAGTTTCATGGCTCTAGCTCCAACAGTTTTTGAGATTTTTGCTGACAAGGTAAAAATGCCCAAAATTACAAAGGCCCATGAAGTGTTTTTCAAAATTTATTCAAAAGTTAATCAGGTCGCCTACTCATCACTACCAGTCTATTTATCCAGTTTCAAGGCTCTACCTTAAATAGTTTTGAGATATTTTGCTTCAAGATTGCATCCATATTTTTTCAAAGGGCAATAACTTAGGAAAGGGGCATAATCCTGCAGGGAACTAGAAATGTGTCAGTATGACACAGATGCCCCCAGGGGCCCAGGGCCATCCTCACCCCCGCGCAGGTATTTTGCAAAAAATGAAGTTGAAAAAAAGGGCCATAACTCTCATAATAATTGGCAGATTTTACAATTGAACTTGACCATATTTTATGATTATATTACCTGGGTATAAAATATGAATCCAATACACATATCAATCTTTTTTAAAAAAATATCAGAAGGAAAACATCTTTTGAAGGTGAAAAAGGGCCATAACTCCCATAATAATAGGTTGATTTTACCGGTATTGGAACTTGACCTCTATTTTATGATTATATACCTGTGTGTTAAATATGAATTCAATACACTGTTTTCAAAAGATATCAAACTGAAACTATTTTTCAAAGTTGAAAAAGGGCTGTAACTCATTATATGCTTGTGTATAAAATATAAATCCAATTCACTAATCTTTTCAAAAGTTATGGAACGGAAACCATTTTTCAAAGTTGAAAAAAGGGCCATAACTCCAAAAATAATTGGTGGATTTTACCCTAAATCCAACTTGACATACATTTTATGATTATATACCTGTGTATAAAATTTGAATCCAATACACTAATCTTTTCAAAAGATATCGAATGGAAACCATTTTTACAACTATTTTTCAACATTGATAAAGGGCCATACCTCCAAAAATAATTGGTGGATTTTACCCTAAATCAAACTTGACCTATATTTTATAATTATATGCTTGTTTATAAAATATGAATCCAATTCACTAATCTTTTAAAATGTTATGGAACGGAAACCATTTTTCTAAGTTGAAAAAGGGCCATAACTCCAAAAATAATTGGTGGATTTTACCCTAAATCATACTTGACCTACATTTTATGATTATATACCTGTGACTGTCAAGTGTATTTTGGTGCAAAATATACATTCTGGGCTTAAAAAAATAGGAAATTTATAAGAAAAATATAGGAAAAAAAATAGGAAATTTATAGGATAATTATCAAGGTTTAGCAGCAAAAAAAGGCCTTATTATCATAAAAAAGTACCAAAAATGCAGGTATTCTAAATTTAAACTGATGGTTTAATAAAGACAAAATTAACAAGAAGTTTTGGTGATAGGATTAAAACTTCTGTTAGCCACTGTCAGATTTTGATATTTTTGATATGGTCCTGGCCTCCACCTCCCCTTACAGCCAGCCCTCAATCACCATCTTAAATGTCATCAAAGGTTTTATATAAGTGGCAATAAAAAAATTAATTTATAAGCATCTTTATTGCTTTAAGTCAACATAACATCAAATGTGTTTGACCAATTCAAGATAGGTTGTGTTGCAATAAATACAAGATACATGTGTTACTGACTAGGTTACTCTGTTTAATGACTAGCTCATGTAACATCCTGAAAAAATGAAGTTTTAAAGAAACCATCAAGAGAAAATTATGTATACAGTTATACATAGCTGTCTTTGTCCATTAACTTCCAGACTCAGGAAGTCCCAGACTTCCTACACCTCAAATTTGGAAGTCCCACAGGAAAATTCAGGAAGTCCCACTTTTTTTTCCGTGCTGCGATTGTTTGCCCTTTGTTTAGCAGAACATAGGACCTTATTTCAGTGTCACACAGAATCATCATGATCTATACTTCTTTCAGATCTATGCGTTTTAAAAAACGTCCTTATCGCTTATATTAAAATTCGATCACATCTTTTTGGAAAGCCCATACTTGTATGTCGGACCTTAGAGAAAGCATTAACATTGGTACAATTTCGCATTAGTTTTAGAGAAAGAAAAAAGAAAATAAAAAACATGAGAGAAAATGCCCAAAACATGTTTTCTTAAAAATAAACTATGCTGAAATTACTTTGCAGACATGTATATAATGAAATATTTGTTCGGCTTGAAGCTGATCAACACGAGCGAACGAGCTGTGTCCTTCATAAAATTGCGGGAAAACTCGTGCAACAACAAACAAATAAAAGTCAGCCCTTGAGCAATACGTTCGTTCGCGGAGAAAAGCAAGCAAAACCATCACAAATCGCCTAAATTTAGACTTATTTTGCGCCTTTTCCGCGCTGGTAAACAGCGCAACCGGAATAAGGCTACGCATTTAGAAACAGATTTTCCGAAAATTTTGACGAAACATGTTTTCTTTTCGAAAAATTGCTTTTTTTTTGTCATAGCATCGTAGGAAAGACAAACACAAGCTTCTAAATTCGAATAGATTTCAATTTGTGTTCTGTGCATGATTGTTATTTATTCATAGAATTTCACTCGATAACTCTCGGAAGTGCTGAGGTGTTTTCAGACGACACGTTCTTAGCAAATAATAATTTAAGATTTTAAGACCTGTATATAAAAAATATATAAATAAAAATAAAATAATAATGACTTTAAATAATTTCATTATTTTCTTCCAACGATAATTTGTGTCAATGCTTTTTTGATGCTTATTTCTAGTTCTGAATTTATCTATTTACAGAGAAGGAAAATCCGCTCGTCTAAATTCAGTTTATTAGTGCTTATTGTCTTTGTTTCATAAAAATAATATGTTGAATGCGTCTTATTGCTGAAATGATGTGCTGGAAATATTGTTTATTTCATTTGTCATGCATTCTTTGTGTATTCGTTAGGTTTGGAACTGATAAGGCTGCCATGACGTTTTAGAATATGTAGCGCAACCTGGACAATTCCCCCAGACCGAAAATTTTCGGGTTTTGAACGCGCTCGACCGAATATTTTCGGGTGTTGCAGGAGAAAGTTTGATTATACAAACATCAATTAATCAACTCAACACGCTTGAGAAATACACGCAGTGATCGCACAGCCATCAAAAGGGTGCCGTGACACGTGACACGGCTATCAATAAAACTCCCGCAAGCGGAAAGTGGGACGTCCTTTAAGCTCAGTCAACACAGGTAGCGAATTTCCAATAAGTAGGCAGGGCAAACATCATACAACTCGTTAAAAGTGGGCGGGCTCTTTGACAGTTTTGGACGTCTCGGGTATCGATTTCGGACGGACAAAAGAAATTTCGCAAGTCCGCGGTACGTCTTTGAAGTTCAATTTGGCCGTCCGGTGGCAACTTCAGGGTGTAATTTACGTCGTACGTCCGCTTAACGGAAGCCCTGCTATGGGTATCTTGGGATGGTCAAGTACATAGCAAAGTATCAACATGGAAAGTAATAGAACTTTAAGAAACTAATAAATTATTTTGCCTAGTTTAGTCATTGTACTACTTGTACTATGAATTCTCTTAATCATATTCTTGAAGTTGAAAATATAACTTATCAAGCTTAGACATTGTACTTCTTGTGTTTAAAGCACTTTTACAGCTAGCTAACTTCACCCTGGGTCCCGATGCTACTCTTAATACAGAAACACATAAAAATTCGGTTCGCATAATGGCTCCCAACTCAGTCAATGCATCAAAGCGAAAATCCTTCTCAACTCAACTTCATCATCTTTCTCTATTTTCTAAAGTTTCTCATCAATTTCTTCCCCTTGTATACCTTCCACTCATCAGTGATCAATGCCACATCTTCTTTTGCAAAAGGTAACTTCCTTGCTACCCTTTCTACTGCTGAACTGCTACTGGGCTTAAGTCTATGTTCAGGATGTAAACAGCCCAAATCTTTCAGAAGTTCATTATCAAATGGAAAATTAGATAACAGGTATGACACTCCAGTATTGAAGAACTTTCTTATATCTAAAAGTGCTCTTTTCTGTTTCCCAGAATCCAGATTCCCCAACACCTGTCTTGTTGAATCCCCAATTATCATCTCTTTGTCTGACAAATGATTCTGTAGCTCACCATGCTTTACCTCTTTCAGATCCTGTCCAGTTTTATTCTGATAAACAGATGCTTTGACATATCTGCCCATCATCATGTAAACAAGCCGACACAGTTCTTCATATAACACATGAACTAACGGAGCTTCTGTCTGGAACAATTCCAGAAATGAACGATACAGAGGCATCACTGACTGTAGGAAGTGAAGTTCAACTAAAGTTTGCTTATTTTGAAGTCTTGTACATGACCTTTTAAAGGCGGAACTTGTTGGAGCAATTTTTGGATCCTTGTTTGCAAGATCTGTAAAAAATTTCTGGAGAGGCTCCCACTGTTCAATAAGCCTGTCTACTACAGGACCAAGTGTCAACCACCGAGAAGGAACATGTCTTAAGAAGGTTTCCACTTCTTCTTCTAACTGAATGAACTTGAAATCCTCTCTTCTGGCAGATGATATCTTGAATAAAGAATGAATGTCCACAGCAAGATCATCCACTGGTGTACCATAAGCCTCAAGAGCCTTACAGAAACTATTGTGAACAACATTAAGGTTACATGTTCCAATGTTTATCATTCCTGGATTTCCAGCACCTTTCAAAGACGTTTTAACAGCTCTGAAAATGGTCTTATTTACATTTGGTCCATCACTGCTTAATGTATACAGAGGATAGGTTAACCTTATCTTCCTCTAATTTGTCCACCATGGCAGCAGCAACCTTTGCACCTTCTGCATGTCCAAACATCAATGCTGTATAAAAACGTCTGACAACTTCATTCTGTTCTTCAGACCAGAAGTGGAAATGTAAATCCATTTGTTTTATCACCTGAGTTGTGGCGGTTTCATCATAGTGAAAAGTTACAGGGTTCTTACTTGAATTTACATCATAGATTAACTGTTTTTGGAAATAGGGCCCTGTATTGAACATCAATACACATAATCTGCAGCATTTTAAAAAATATAGGAATTTGGTAAAAAATATAGGAAATGGGGTTAAAATATAGGAAAAAAAATAGGAAACCTGGAAAAATAGGAAAAAATAGGAAAAATAGGAACACTTGACAGCCTGCTGTGTATAAAATTTGAATCCAATATATTAATCTTTTCAAAAGATATTGAACGGAAACCATTTTTCAACTATTTTTCAACTTTAATAAAGGGCCATAACTCCAAAAATGAAGTTTTTAAAAGTAAAACATATTTTAACAATCAATACTTAACCTATAGATAATGTGCTATATTCTATTCTGCCCATACCTTCCACAGAAAAAACGACCCCATACCTTCCACAGAAAAAACGACAGAAACGTCGTCCCATACAGTCTTAATCCAAAAGTCCCTTAGGCAGTCACCTGTGTGACGTCACTCCCGCTCTTTTGATCACGTGTCAGTTTCTTTGATGTAGAGCCCTAAAGGGGTTAGAGCTAAGCAGGGATAGGGAGGTGGGATTATCTTATCTATAGGTTAAGTATTGATTGTTAAAATATGTTTTACTTTTAAAAACTTCATTTTAACTGCACAATACATTAACCTATAGATAATGTGCTAGAATTCGCAGATTAGGTGGGAAGGAGCTCCCAATTCTAACACAAAAAAGATAGGTCCCTCCACTTCTGGATTAGGAAACTCTAGAATAAGCTAAATCTTGATATAACTTCTAAGAGTAAGCTCATTCCAAAATACATATAAGGTATAAAAGACCTTAATATATGTATATAAGGTTTGGAGGCTGTTAATCTTAATTAAGCATCCAAGGTACTATTAACTTGGGCCCCCCTCTTTTTGGGCCACAGCAATTGGGCCCAAATTAAGGAGGTTTGAAGTTGCTGAGACAATATCCCTTAGATAAAGCTTAGCAATATAGAAAATAGATTCCATATTGCTGTTGGAATCTCCTTGAGCAAAACTTATGGAAAAAGGGCCCAAGGGGAAGATAGAGCCCTAACTTGGGCCTATCGTTAAGAAGGGAAAGTCTTACGGGTGAGTTTCCTGTAGGCAAATTTAATATTATCAGAATCCATCTCAAAACAGAGGATTCAGAAACATCTTGTTTGACTCTCATTGATATAAATATTCTAGTTCTATTTGACGATAAGGTCTAGTGAATTAAGATAGAATTTAAGGCTCCTATCGGTCATAAAAGTCTATCCGCATATTCCCTTTGCATATATGGGATAAATTAAGGATAAGAATATGAGCTGGGCAAATGGATAGAATCCGATTCCTAGTCATAAGCCCAGTTTGAATTATCAGTGATCCATCAGATTGATTGAATCTAAATGATTTGAATACACTGCCATGGCCTGAATGTCGTTACATCTTCAGGCAGTGGCCAAAGCTAAAGAAAGGCTGTTTCTTCATATTACGTGGAAATAGAAGCCTTATGTTAAGGTTCATATGAGGCTTTCTATAGTCCGATTAAGAGCCAAAATAGATCCTATTAAGGATTAATAGATCTTTGTACAGTGCGTTGTAATTCAAAGATCTTATTAGTTCTGACAAGACCGGTTAGAATCCGATTCTATAGTCAGTCTGATTCTAGAAAGTACTAGATATTAAATATCTATAGCCCTTACAAGTGCTAATGTGAAAATTTCACTCAGATAAAGGTAAAAGAGGAAATCGGCTGTAAAAGGAATTAGGGGCCGAGACCTAATAAACCTTCCTTCTATGACACCGACTGGTATATACGATCCATTTTGCATCATAGGGTTTCTGAGTTGATGTTCGCCTTGATTTAGAGACGAAAATTGCCATGTTCGCAAATTTTTATCTCTAACTGATTGCTTGATAACTCCCATACGTTACGGTTGAGTACTGGGAGATTTTGATGTTGAAACTTTCCTTGATGGAAGATGAACTGGAGCTGAGACAAGTAGTTGTAGAACCTCTGTGAACCATGTTTGTTGCGGTCAAAGAGGTGCTACAAGATTGGCGTACCTGGATCAGGACAGAAGGAGTTAGTATGTTGTTGGAAATGCATAATTTGTTTGATATATGACGAATCTAGGCGACAATAATTATGTTGTTTTAGTCGCCATTGAAGGATATTCCATACCTCTCCTCATAGGTTGGGATAATATGTTCCTCCTTGCTTATTGATATATAATGTCACTGTTATATTGTCGGTAGCAAACATAACACAAGAATGGTTTATTAGCGCAAAAAGAATGGCCTTATTTCCAAAATTTAATATGGAATTGGAATTCCAACCATAGACCGTGAAAGGGGAAAAACATTCCATATGAGATTCCCCTGACCATAGACCGTGAAAGGGGAAACGTTCCATATGAGATTCCCCTACCGACGAGCATCTGAAAAAGGGAAAATTTGGTGTCTGGTGGTGAATGGACATACTTTGAACTAAACGATTGGTGTTCATCCACCATTTTATGTGGAAATTGATCATAGTGTTAATCGTAACCCGATGATCTAAGGAAGAATCAAAGGTTTACAGACCGACAATAGGCAGATTTGCAGAGTCTGCCTATAATTCAAGTCTGTTGGTGTATTGAATTTTCCCAATATTATTTGAAAGAAAGTTCGTGCCGAATTAGAGTTAAGAGAGAATTGTTTGATGGTCAGAATAAGAGCTTTACTCGGTTCCCTGGTACTCTGACGTTAGAATTCTATACCTAACAGAGCATTCGTGTTGGTATGAACATTTCGAACGATAAGACCGTACGCAGAAAAACCTGATGCTCGTAGACGAATCAAAGGAATTTCTGGATTTCAGATGAATCAGAACATGTATATTCATCATTCAGATCTCTGGAAACAGACCTACCTCGGTAATAATCAACTGACTTACTGATTTGACTGTTTCCATCTTAAAATGCTTTGTTTATAACAAATTAGTAGGAATTTTCTATTATTGAGCATAACTCGTTTCCGTTTGCAGTAGTAAAAGCTCGTACTAGTAATACCCAAGAAAAAAAACCGGGAGTTCTCGGGTTCCATACTCTTTCATTTCCCGTTTCTTGAGAAGTTTGCGATCTCTTCTCGCCATAACGGGGGGAAAATGAATCTGATTTGAAATATTTTCTATTTCGTCACCGACTCGTAATACAATATATTCTCCACATTGCCTTAACCTTTGACGAACTGAGTTGGACAATGGGATGATTTATTTAAATATAATTGTATGCTATTTTGAGGAGGTAAACTGTTCGCAACGTTAATACCCTCTAAGTGATTGTGACAGTTTCTCAACAGTTCAATAGTCAATTTAATAAGTAGACAGATTGTATATAATATGTAATTAAGGCAATAATAATCAGTCTCGTACTGGATGAATTAAAACCTTAAATGAATATCTACTTATTTGTCTATTCCAAGGGTCCGAACAAACTTTGACTGACATGGACCCTTGTAATAGATGTAAGTAATAGAGGAATTAGAGCTAGTTGAAGCTAATTATTCCTCAATATTATTAGAACTTAATATTATGGATAATACAGACCCATACTATACGTAGATTAGGTCTAGCTGTTTATAATTCACATGGTTTCGAATCGTGACCGCAAGAAAATGTTAAATTATTATTCTCAGAGGAAGAATTTTCAGTGAAATAAATTCCATAACTGAGAAATAAATTATCTGGAACATTACTCTCGTAAGCTTAGATGATCCAGAAAAGTTAAGGCAGGGTAAAAGAACATATCGAATAATTATGCCTTAATGATAAAATGTAAATTTCTTATTATAGTGAAGATCCAATACATCGCGGTCCGTTATTTCGCGAAATCCAGTATATCGTGGATTGGCCATGGCTCCCAAATTTTCCATAAGCAAAAAAAAAAAAAAAAAAAAAATTCAAAAACATAATATGTTTGTTGTTTTATTTAACCTTTCAGAAAGAAAAAAAAAAAAACAAAAAAAAACAACAAAAAAAAAAACAAAAAAAAACGTGTTTCGCCTCCGGTAATTGATTTTTCGCGCCTATCCCGACGCTAAGTCGCGTCAGGTATTATGACAAACAATCCACTTAGTGTCAATCAGCGCACACGTTGATTATAATTGGCAAAGAATAAATTATATCGCCGTTATTCTCATAATCATTATCATCAAAGAAAACAACTGCGTCAAAAAAAAAAAATAATAATAATAAAACTAAAATAAAAAGAAATTAACTTTGATAAACGACAGGTTTTTTTTTCTTTTTTTTTCTTTTGCGCACGCAACACAATAATATGTAAAGGGAAGCAACTCAAATAATCTTAGCCCAACTGAAGCAGTTTGAGTAACTTCTCTTCGCCGTTCCAGGGAACCAGAGTATCCAAAATGGCGTCCTAAATTGTCAACCCCATGATTTCTTGTTTTCAAACGTAGTTTATCAGCTGGTTTCGACTGAAATTACTTGTTAGACATAGCGCACCATTGTAAATTATGCCATTGAGCAATTCTAATCCAATTTTAATTAGGAAATATGGCTGACAGCATGACTGAATGCCATTTATCAGTGCTGTCTCAGCAAACTACCACAGTGACAAACCAAGCGCGTGTTATGCATGCCATTATACATGCATGGTACATGTCTGGACTTATATCGCGCTCCATTTATATCGCGATAGCGGACTCTGGACCCCGAGGACCGCGATATATTGGAGCTTTACTATAATTTATTTATTTCAGAGTTCAGACAGGACACGATTGACATAGACTCTTGTTATAGTATAATATGGAAAGACAGCATAACAGACTGGCTATTTTCCATATTCATAAGAAATTTGTACCTCAACTAGACTTCTATGCTACTCGTTGAAAACTAGAGAGGTTGTTAATTAATTAACTATTAATTATTTCTATTATATATAAAGGAAAATTTATTAGAGTATTAATGTAATTCTAATACATTAATTCCTAATTATTAAAGGTACAGTTATCTAATTCGTTTAGATTTATGATACCTAAGTATGTAATATTAAGGGAAAGCAGAGGATCGGTTACTGCTTTCTTATATCTTCCTAATTTCCTAGATTGCATGCTTATACGTATCGCGAGCATGTGGAAACTGCAGGAAGAAGAAGAAGAAATAATTAAATTCTGTGTATATTTTTTCTTCTTCGTAAATAACGATTGTGACTCCATTAATTGCTCAATACCAGATAAGGGCCTTACCGGAGTATGCTCCAGGGTAGATCTTTGGCATAATTCCGGAGGCAGAAGCCTAAAAACCTCATTGATTGCACTGTCAGAGGAACAGGTTTCAATTTCGATATCGGAACCTGAATCCCTTGAAGGGCGAGGTATGGTCAGTTCAGATGTCATAGTCTGAACAGTAGGTATTTCCTCAGGCTGTAGAACTTGCGGGTTCTGTACAGCCTGTGGGCTGTATCTACTTCTTTGGTATCTGCCATAGTCATGTACCTGACAGTGATACTGAGGAAGAAGAAGAAGAAGGAGATGTATATCTCCTTCTCCTCTTCTTATGAAAATGTTTAGATCTTTTCGAATTTCTATTTCGAGAGTCTTAAGATGAATAATTTGAAGAGGAGGATGTAGAGGCTGATCTCCATATCCTCCTCTCCTTTGATCTATGTTTGTATCTAGACTGATCCCTCCTGGATCTCCGACCAGAGAGGGAAGTCTGAATTTGTCTGTAATTATCATTGTTATTGTCCGGCATTTCAATGACGACACTGTACAGCCTGAGGACTGTATCTATTTCTCTGGTATCTGCCATAGTCACGAATTCGACTATGGGATACTGACGAAGAGGAAGAAGGAGATGTATATCTCCTTCTTCTCTTTTTATGGGAATGTTTCGATCTCCTAGACTTTCTCTTTGGAGAGTCAGGAGATGAATAGGATGAGAAGGATGATGAAGAGGATGATCTTCGTCTCCTCCTCTTCTTATGTCTATTTCTTTCTTTAGACTGATCCCTCCTGGATCTTCTACCAGAGAGAGATGTCTGATATTGTCCGATGTTGTCCAACCTCCAGTTATTGCCTGGTGGTTCTATCACAACACTGGGGTTGGAGATGTTACTGAAGTCCGGTTTCAGGGGAAGAAGTACCCTAGGTGTACTTTGTTGTTTGCTAGTGAACTCAACACCAAATGTGTGAGAATCACTAGCAATATTCTGAGTTATATTCTGCTGTCCGGTGCCTGGTGGACGGTTCCTCGGTGACCGGGCATGCCGGGTGGACGGTGATTCTTGAATTTCCCTTGAATTCAGCCTATCTAGTTCCAATGACCGGAGACTGGATGGTCAGTGCCTGGTGATTGGTAGGCTGGAAGTCTCTTTCTGGCCCATTTGCCCGGTGGACGTCCGGTGGCTGGTGCCCGGTGACCGGGCATGCCCGGTCCGCCGGATGTGTCTTCTTCTCCATTGGGCGATTGGCCGGCGGGTCGGTCGTGGGAAGCCCGGTGACCATTGCCCGGTGGCTGGTGGACTTGTACTCCCTTGGGTACAAGTACCCAGGGAGTTGCCACCAATATGGGTCTTTCCCAGGCTAGTACCGCCATGTGGGGCAGTGCTCCCATGTTTTTTTTTTCTGAGGAAATAGAAGGATCTTGAGACTTCTTCCTTGCAGTCATAGCTTTCTTTCTGGCTGCTAAAATTCTTCTACTTTCTGCTAGAATTCAGACGGAGTTGGACCAGCTGCTGCATGTAGAACAGGTAGATTCCCTAGAACAACAAGAGCGATTAGTACATTTGTTGTGATTATCCCAGTGCGCTTTAATATGACCAATATCACCGCGATCAATAGTCATGAAAGTCGCGAAAACTCATTACGACAAATGAGTGAATTAATTTCAAGAAATCGCACGGTTCGAATTTCAAAATTTTTACATGAAAAGTGAAAGGTATGATAGAGGATAAAAAAAAAAAGAACAAAGAATTAAATTTCAACCAGAGGAAAAGGAAGAAAAAGGATTTTTTCACCCGCAGAAAAAATCCATGTTTACTTTCTTTGTTCCACAGAAAAGAAACTGACATGTGATCAAAAGAGCGGGAGTGACGTCACACAGGTGACTGCCTAAGGGACTTTTGGATTAAGACTGTATGGGACGACGTTTCTGTCGTTTTTTCTGTGGAAGGTATGGGCAGAATAGAATATAGCACATTATCTATAGGTTAATGTATTGTGCAGTTAAAATAATTGGTGGATTTTACCCTAAATCGAACTTGACCTATATTTTATAATTATATGCTTGTGTATAAAATATGAATCCAATACACCAATCTTTTCAAAAGTTATAGAACGGAAACCGTTTTTCAAAGTAGAAAAAGGGCCATAACTCCCAAAATAATAGATGGATTTTACTCTAAATCGAACTTGACCTACATTTTATGATTATATACCTGTGTACAAAATTTCAATCCAATACACCTACCCTTTCAAAAGATATCGCACGGAAACCATTTTTCAAAGTTGAAACTTTTTCAAAGTTGAAAAGGGCCAAACTCCCAAAATAATTGGTGGATTTTACCCTAAATCGAACTTGACATACATTTTATGATTATATACCTGTGTATAAAATTTCAATCCAATACACCAATCCTTTCAAAAGATATCGCACAGAAACCAAAAGTGTTACGTACAGGATGGCCGGGACTGACGGCCGGGATGGACGGACGGACGTAGGGACAGCGGTGATACTATAATATGCTCCCCCATTGAAAATGGCGGGGGCATAAAAAAATTATTTGTCACCTATTTTTTCATGAGGAATCCATATAAGAAATTTGAAAACAGTAGCATGCTAGAGTCTTAAGTTATGCTATGCATCAAAAAGCTTGACGAACGGAAGTATGGACGGACGGACTAAAGCCCCAGAAGCAATATGCCCCACCAACTTCTTTGAAGTTCTTCTTCTTCGAATCTGGTTATCTACTCATCGCTACCTATCTATTCACCAGGTTTCAAGGTTCTAGCTTCAATAGTTTTTAGATATTTTGCTGACAAGATTTCATCTGTATTTTCTTAAAGGGCTGTAACTCAGAAAAGGGGCATTATCCTGATGAGAAAAAAAAAATGTGTCACCTATTTTTTCATAAGGAATCCATATAAGAAATTTTAAAACCATAGCATACACAGTTCAAAAGTTATGCTATGCATCAAAAAAGCATGCAATGTCCTACAGTTACAAAGGGCCATAACTCATGAAGCGTTTTTCAGAATTTATTCAGAAGTTAATAAGGTCATCTATTTATCACTACCAATCTATTCACTAGGTTTTGAGGCTCTAGCTTCAATAGTTTTTGAGGTGCTTTGCTGACAAGATTTCATCCGTATTTTTTCAAAGGGCCATAACTCAGAAAAATGGACATAATCCTGATGAGAAAAAAATACGTTTCATCTATTTTTTCCATAAGGAATCCGTATATGAAATTTCTAAACCATAGCATGAACGGTTTAAAAGTTATGCTATGCATAAACAAGAGGACCATGATGGTCCTATATCGCTCACCTGAGCAAACAGCTTTGCAAACTTACTGTTGAAGTTTCAGCCAAGTTCACTGCTCTAAGATTTTTGTATAAATCTTATAGCCCTACTCCCCAGCCGCCATGTTTTTTTCATGCATCATGATGGCTTGAACTGAATCTTGAAAGGTCACCAAAGGAACAATTCTGCCAAGTTATATTGAAATTGGTCCAGTGGTTTCTGACAAAAAGTTTTTTGAAGTGTTTTATATAGCTATAATAAAATAAGCCCCACCCCTAACGGCCATGTTTTTTGACGAATCGTGACACCTTGAACAAACTTGGTAGAGGGCCACCAAAAGACATTCCTGCCAAGTTATATTGAAATCGGTTCAGTGGTTTTTGACAAGAAGATTTTTAAAGTTTTCTATTTAGATATATAAGGAAAATAAGCCCCACCCCTAGCAGCCATGTTTTTTGATGAATCATGATTGCTTGAACAATCTTGGTACAGGGTCACCAAAGCAACATTCCTGCCAAGTAATATTGAAATCGGTCAGGTGGTTTCTGACAAGAAGAATTTTAAAATTTTCTTTACAGATATATACAGTAAATAAGCCCCGCCCCCTGGCGGCCATGTTTTTTGACGTATCATGAGGGCTTGAACAATCTTCGTAGAAGGTCACCAAAGCAACATTCCTGCCAAGTTACAATGAACTCTATCCAACAATTTCTTACAAGATGATTTTTAAAGTTTTCTATATAGATATATAGGGAAAATATGCCCCGCCCCCTAGCGGCCATGTTTTTTGACGAATCATGCCGGCTTGAACAATCTTGGTAGAGGGTCACCAAAGAAACATTCCTGCCAAGCTATATTGAAATTGGTCCATTGGTTTCTGACAAGAAAATTTTTAAATTTTTCTATATAGATATATAGGGAAAAATAAACCCCGCCCCCTGGCGGCCATGTTTTTTGATGAATCATGATAACTTGAACAATCTTGGTAGAGGGTCACCAAAGAAACATTCCTGCCAAGCTGTATTGAAATTGGTCCATTGGTTTCTGACAAGAAATTTTTTAAACTTTTCTATATAGATATATAGGGAAAAATAAGCCCTGTCCCCCTGGCAGCCATGTTTTTTGATGAATCATGATAACTTGAACAATCTTGGTAGAGGGTCAACAAGGAAACATTTCTTTCAAGTTATAATGAAATCGGTCCAGTGGTTTCTGACAAGAAGATTTTTAGTTTTCTATTTAGATACATAGGGAAAATAAGCCCCGCCCCCTGGCAGCCATGTTTTCTGAAGAATCGTGACGATTTGAACAATCTTGGTAGACGGTTACTAAAGAAACATTCCTGCAATGTTGTATTGAAATCGGTCCGGTGGTTTCTGACAAAAGGATTATTAAAGTTATCTAAACAGATATATAGGGAAAATAAGCTCCGCCCCCTAGCGGCCATGATTTTGACAAATCATGACGGCTTGAACAATCTTGGTAGAGGATCAGCAAGGGAACATTTTTGCCAAGTTATATAGAAATCGGTCCAGTGGTTTCTGACAAGATGATTTTTAAAGTTTTCTATATAGATATATATAGGGAAAATAAGCCCTGCCCCCTGGTGGCCATGGTTTTTGACGAATCCAAATGGCTTGAACAATCTTGGTTGAGCATCACCAAAGGAACATTTCTGCAAAATTATATTGAAATCATTCCAGTGGTTTCTGACAGAAGATTTTTAAAGTTTTCTATATAGATATATTGGGAAAATAAGCCCCGCCCCCTGGCGGCCATGTTTTTTGACGAATCCAAATGGCTTGAACAATCTTGGTAGAGGATCACAAAGGAACATTTCTGCAAAATTATATTGGAATCGGTCCAGTGGTTTCTGACAAGAAGATTTTTAAAGTTTTCTATATAGATATATAGGGAAAATAAGACCCGCCCCCTGGCGGCCATGTTTTTTGATGAATCCAAATGGCTTCAACAATCTTGGTAAAGGATCATTTCTACAAAATTATATTGAAATTGGTCCAGTGGTTTCTGACAAGAAGATTTTTAAAGTTTTCTATATAGATAAATAGGGAAAATAAGCCCCACCCCCCTGGCGGCCATGTTTTTTGACGAATCCAAATGGCTTGAACAATCTTGGTAGAGCATCACCAAAGGAACATTTCTGCAAAATTATGTTGAAATCGGTCCAGTGGTTTCTGACAAGAAGATTTTTAAAGTTTTCTATATAGATATATAGGGAAAATAAGCCCCGCCCCCTGGCGGCCATGTTTTTTGACGAATCCAAATGGCTTGAACAATCTTGGTAGAGGATCATCAAAGGAACATTTCTACAAAATTATATTGAAGTCGGTCCAGTGGTTCTGACAAGAAGATTTTTAAAGTTTTCTATATAGATATATAGGGAAAATAAGCCCCGCCCCCTGGCGGGCATGGTTTTTGACGAATCCAAATGGCTTGAACAATCTTGGTTGAGCATCACCAAAGGAACATTTCCGCAAAATTATATTGAAATCATTCCAGTGGTTTCTGACAGAAGATTTTTAAAGTTTTCTATATAGATATATTGGGAAAATAAGCCCCGCCCCCTGGCGGCCATTTTTTTTGACGAATCCAAATGGTTTGAACAATCTTGGTAGAGGATCACAAAGGAACATTTCTGCAAAATTATATTGAAATCGGTCCAGTGGTTTCTGACAAGAAGATTTTTAAAGTTTTCTATATAGATATATAGGGAAAATAAGCCCCGCCCCCTGGCGGCCATGTTTTTTGATGAATCCAAATGGCTTCAACAATCTTGGTAAAGGATCATCAAAGGAACATTTCTACAAAATTATATTGAAATCGGTCCAGTAGTTTCTGACAAGAAGATTTTTAAAGTTTTCTATATAGATAAATAGGGAAAATAAGCCCCGCCCCCTGGCGGCCATGTTTTTTGACGAATCCAAATGGCTTGAACAATCTTGGTAGAGCATCACCAAAGGAACATTTCTGCAAAATTATGTTGAAATCGGTCCAGTGGTTTCTGACAAGAAGATTTTTAAAGTTTTCTATATAGATATATAGGGAAAATAAGACCCGCCCCCTGGCAGCCATGTTTTTTGACGAATCCAAATGGCTTGAACAATCTTGGTAGAGGATCATCAAACGAACATTTCTACAAAATTATATTGAAGTCGGTCCAGTGGTTTCTGACAAGAAGATTTTTAAAGTTTTCTATATAGATATATAGGAAAAATAAGCCCCGCCCCCTGGCGGCCATAGTTTTTGACGAATCCAAATGGCTTGAACAATCTTGGTAGAGCATCACCAAAGGAACATTTCTGCAAAATTATATTGAAATCGGTCCAGTGGTTTCTGACAAGAAAATTTTTAAAGTTTTCTATATAGATATATAGGGAAAATAAGCCCCGCCCCCTGGCGGCCATGTTTTTTGACGAATCCAAATGGCTTGAACAATCTTGGTAGAGGATCACCAAAGGAACATTTCTGCAAAATTCTATTGAAATCTGTCCAGTGGTTTCTGACAAGAAGATTTTTTAAGTTTTTAGTTAAAAAATCTATTTTTAGCTCCTGTGACCTAGATATGCAATGAACTGGAACCATTTGAACAACTTTGAAAGAGGACCAACCAAGGATCATTCCTGTGAAGTTTGGTCAAAATCCAATCAGTGGTTTAGGAGGAGATGTTGTTTAAAGATTGTGGACGGACAGACGGACGGACGGACGACGAAGATGACGGATGGTGAGTGATCACAATAGCTCACCTTGAGCCTTTGGCTCAGGTGAGCTAAAAAGCATGCAAAGTAAAATGCCCACGGTTATAAAGGGCCATACCTCACAAAGTGTTTTTCAAAATTTATTCAGAAGTTAATCAGGTCATATACTCATCACTACCAATCTATTCACCAGGTTTCAAGGCTCTAGCTTCAATAGTTTTTGAGATATTTTGCTGATAAGATCTCATACATGTTTTTCCAAAGGGCCGTAACTCAAGAAAGGGGCAAAATCCTGATGGGTAAAAAAATACATGTCAGCTATTTTTTTGATGAGGAATCCATATATGAAATTTCAAAACCCTAGCATGAACGGTTCAGAAGTTATGCTATGCATCAAAAAGCATGCAATGTAAAAATGCCAAAAGTCACAAAGGGCCATAACTAATGAAGTATTTTTTCAGAATTTATTCAAAAGTTAATCAGGTCATCTACCCATCAATACCAATCTTTTCACCAGGTTTCAAGGCTCTAGCTTCAATAGTTTTTGAGATATTTTGCTGACAAGATTTCATCCATATTTTTTCAAGGGGCCATAAGTCAAGAAAGGGGCATAATCCTGAAGGGAAAAAAATACGTATCAGCTATTTTTTCATGAGGAATCCATATATGAAATATAGCATGCACGGTTCAGAAGTTATGCTATGCATCAAAAAGTGTAAGAGACGGACAGACGCACGCACTCACAAATGTCCCAGAAGCAATATGCCCCTCCAACTTCTTCAAAGTATAAAAATTGATTTTTAAGATAGCAGCCATGGCTGCCATCTTGGATTTCTGATCGGAACCATTTTAGCTATTTTTGATCTACAAGTCAGCCTGATGTTTCCTATCAAGAATCCAAGTCAACAGGCCTTTTGGTTCAGGAGAAGAAGCGAATAAAAAATTTTCAAGATGGCGGCCAGCTTGGATTTCAGATCGGAACAATTTTAGCTTTTTTGTTCTACAAATCACCATTTCAGTTCAGAAGAAGCTAAAACTAGACTTTCAAGATGGCTGCCATGGCAGCCAACTTGGATTTTCGACTGTAACACCTCAATGCTTTCTACCAAGTTTCAAGTCAATTGACCTTTCAGTTCAGGAGAAGCGAAAAAGATTTTCAAGAGGGATTTCTGATCAGAACAACTTTAGCTATTTCTACATGTCACCCTGATGCTTCCTTCAAAGTTTCAAGTCAATTGGCCTTTTGGTTCAGGAGTAGAAGCAAACAATAGATTTTCAAGATGGCCGCCACAGAGGCCATCTTGGAGTTCTGATCAGAAAGATTTAAACTTTTTTTGATCTACAAGTCACCATGATGCTTCCTATAAAGGGAGAAAAGAGATAGAAGTGATAGTAGAGTAGATGATAAAGAGAGACAGGGAAGAAAGAAGAACAGGAATACAAGAATTCCGCGGAAGGCGTCGTCGCACCTGCTAAGGCAGAAGTCACAGGCGCCACAATCAGAATGTGGTTATTAAATAAGTTTATTTCATTCTTAGCAGTGCTTAGTTGGAAAACTGGGTTGAAAAAAATGTAGATAAATTGCCTAGTGGGACACATATATTCCAGGCCAGTGCCATTCCCTCTAATGGCTATATCTTCAGCACTGACTTTTCGTATTATACAGCCCAATGATAATGGTACATCGATGTAAAATGTGTAAAAGTCACTGGAACATGAAATATAGGTCAAGGTTACCGGGTCAAGGTACCTGCCAAATCAGTACATCAAGGAGAAGCACTATGCAAGATATGGTGGTTGTAGGCCTTATAATTGAGGAGTTATCGAACATCAATGTAAAATGTGTCAAATATAGGTCAAGGTCACTGGGTCAAGGTACCTGCCAAGCCAGTACCATGAGGTGAAGCACTATGCAAGGTTTAGTGGTTGTAGGTCTTATATTTGAGGAGATATCGAACATCAATGTAAAATGTGTCAAAGGCACTGGAGTGCAAAATATAGGTCAAGGTCACCGGGTCAAGGTACAAGCATGTACCATGAAGTGAAGCACTATGCAAGGTTTAGTGGTTGTAGGTCTTATATTCGAGGAGATATCAAACATCAACGTAAAATGTGTCAAAGGCACTGGAGTGCAAAATACAGGTCAAGGTCACCGGGTCAAGGTACCTGCCAAGCCAGTACAATGAGGTGAAGCACTATGCAAGGTTTAGTGGTTGTAGGTCTTATATTTGAGGAGATATCGAACATCAACTTAAAATGTGTCAAAGGCACTGGATTGCAAAAAATATAGGTCAAGGTCACTGGGTCAAGGTACCTGCCAAGTAAGTACATCGAGAAGGAGCAATATACAAGGTTTGGTGGCTGAAGGCCTTATAGTTGAGGACATATGGAAGGGTGACCTAAAAGGTGTAAAAGTCAATGGAGTGTGAAATATAGGTCAATGTCACCGAGTCAAACTACCTACAGAGTCCCTACATTGAGGAGAAGCTCTATGCAAGGTTTGGTGGTTGTGGCCTTATAGTTGAGGAGATATTAAACGTCAACGTAAAATGTGTAAAAGGCACTGGAGCGCAAAATATAGATCAAGGTCACCGGGTCAAGGTACCTGCCAAGTAAGTACATCGAGAAGGAGCAATATACAAGGTTTGGTGGCTGAAGGCCTTATAGTTGAGGACATATGGAAGGGTGACCTAAAAGGTGTAAAAGTCAAATGGAGTGTGAAATATAGGTCAATGTCACCGAGTCAAACTACCTGCAGAGTCCCTACATTGAGGAGAAGCTCTATGCAAGGTTTGGTGGTTGTGGCCTTATAGTTGAGGAGATATTAAACGTCAACGTAAAATGTGTAAAAGGCACTGGAGCGCAAAATATAGGTCAAGGTCACTGCGTCACTGGGTCAAGAAACCTATCGAGTCAGTACATCTAGGAGAAGCACTATGCAAGGTTTGGTGGTTAGAGGTCTTACACTTGAGGAGATCTGGAAAGTCGACATAAATTATGTCAAAGTCACGGCAGCCAAAATATAGGTCAAGGTCACCAGGTCAAGGTATCTGCCTTGTCAGTACATTGAGAAGAAGCACTTTGCAAGGTTTGATGGTTGTAGGCCTTATAGTTAAGGAGATACCAAATGTCGACGCAAAATGTGTCAAAGTACTGGAGCGCAACATATAAGTCAAGGTCACCGGGTCAAGGTACCTGCCAAGTCAGTACATCTAGGAGAAGCACTATGCAAGGTTTGGTAGTTGTAGGCCTTATAGTTGACAAGATCTGGAACGTCAAAGTAAATTGTGTCAAAGTCACTGGAGTGTGAAATAGGTCAAGGTCACTGGGTCAATGTACCTGCCAATTCAGGAGGTCAGGGAGATGTGTCATGCAAGGTATGATGGTTGTTGTAGAATTGTAGTTGATTAGAATACTAAGTTTGACGTAAATGTCGAACTTCGACATAAATGTTGCGACGAATGGATGGATGAATGGAAAAGGGGATGCCTATGTCACAAAGTCAGTCTTGTAGTTGATTAGAATACTAACTTCGACATAAATGTCGAACTTCAACATAAATGTTGACAGACAGACAGACAAACGGACGGACAAACCGAAAAGGGGATGCCTATGTTGCATAGTCAGGAGGTCAGGGAGATGTTTCATGCAAGGTTTGATGGTTGTTTAGTCTTGTAGTTGATTAGAATACTAACTTTGACATAAATGTCGAACTTCGACATAAATGTTGACAGACGGACAGACAAACAGACTAACGAATGGAAAAGCGGACACCTATGTCACAAAGTCTGGAGGTCAGGGAGATGTTTCATGCAAGGTTTGATGGTTGTTTAGTCTTGTAGTTGATTAGAATACTAACTTTGACATAAATGTCGAACTTCCACATAAATGTTGACAGACGGATGGACGGACGGAAAAGCGGACGCCTATATCGCACCCTGCTACAAGCAGGTGCAACAAAAAGTGAGGAAACAGAAGAAGTAAAAACATTCCCTTCTACCCTTACTGCTACAATGATAGCAGGCCCTGCCCAAGTCTAAGCCAGTATCAGGTGACGTAAGATACACGACACCTTCGCACTATCCCTTCCGCTGATTCAAGAAGGGCAGTTGTCGGTTTCTGGCAAAAGAATGTGCACAATACTGGTTTACCTCTTAGAGGACTAGGCCTGCCCAGTAAACGTGTGGTTAGGTAAACTGACCCCGCTCGACATGACCCCACTGGGTTGACTGGGCTGTAAAACCTCAACACAAACAAACAAAACCTTCGCACCACCTGCCCACCCCAGGACTTTCAGTTCAGGAGAAGCAAAAATGAATTTTCAAGATGGCCTTCACAGCCACCGTCTTGAATTTCGGATAGGAACGATTTTAACTTCTACCAAGTTTCAAGTCAATTGGCCCTTTCAGCGTCCACATTGAAAACCGGATTGGAACAATTTTAGCTACTTTTTGATCTACAAGTCACCTTGATGCTTCCTACCAAGTTTCAAGTCAATTGGCTTTTTGGTTCAGGAGAAGCAAAAAATATATTTTCAAGATAGCCGTCATTGCCATGGCGGCCATCTTGGATTTCTGACTGGCACGATTTTAGCTATTTTTGGTCTACAAGTCACCCGGATGCTATCTACCAAGTTTCAAGTCAACTGGCCAAGGGGTGTAGGGTGTAGGAGAAGCAGGCTTTTAAAGCAAATTTTTGACGCCGCACTACGGCTGCGTACAAAGCACGTGGGACGACAGACATTGACTAATCACAATAGCTCATCTAGAGAACTTCCTGCTCAGGTGAGCTAAAAAGGCTTTACATCTGAAGTAAAAATATTTTATAAACTTTTGCATCATGGCTGCTCAGATTAAGTTGATCTTATTTTACAAACTCCGAGTGAGCGAAGCAAGCGAGAAAATAAATTACAATTTATGGTCACTTCAACATTTTTGGACTGAAGGGATAGTAGGGCGTTTTCAGAAAAAAAGGAGGGAAAAGTAGGAGCACAAAAACAGTAGGAATAGCAGGAAAAGTAAGGCCCACTTGAAAGTTTGTATATGATACAATGTATTCACCAGATGTACCAACATGCATTTGCTGGTGTCCTACAGTGATCTTACTGTCAGTGGGCATACTTACTCTTTTCCTGGCCAGGCTTAGTCCTCTAAGTATTTCATAGCCCAGATAGCTGAAAATACCTTCATTTTGCACTGGTAAACAAGAGGCCCACAGGCCACGGCTCGCTCATCTGAGTGACATAGCCACTGCAGGTATGCAGATGTTATGCAACATTTTTCCAATTCTATCAGTGAAACTAATGAAAGGATCATCATTTAAGCAGTTCTTAGTTTTGAAGAAGAATATATGGGCATGACAGTCAATGGAGCATGATCATTAAATTTTGAACAAACTCTCAATCACATTTCAACAGTAGGATCAATGTGAAATTTGGTGGAAATTGGCTAAGCTCAGTGGTTTCTGAAGAGTTGTTTAACAATATCATGATTTTATACATGTTAAAAGGACAGGGGCAGGGAAATATAATGAACATAAAAAAGATTGCCTTTTGAAATAAAGAACTTACTACCGATTAGAAAATGGGAGTCTCACTTTTATTGACTCTTGATAAGCAGTAATGAAGTTTGCAACACTGCTTACTGTGGTTTTGGAGAAGCTGTCATTTAAAAAATTATTTTTTTTTTTTTTTTTTTTAAATTTAATGTTACCATGGCAACCAAACATAATCGTTGGGAATAGCATTGTCTGATTTTTTCAAAATATGTCTATGAAATTTACTAAAAATCAATAAATCAGGAGAATTTATCCCTTTTTTGACATTTGGATGTCTCGTTAGTCATGGCCAGAAGTTCGCATAAGGATTTTGAGTGCATAACCAGCGGCTACCCCTTACGAGATTACCTGGTGTGTCTAAGCACTTTACCAGTATTTGCGCACATACATTTACAAGTGGCAGATGAATCAATGCAAGTAATCAAATCCTTCTTTTAGTGGGCTCTAACTGTCTACACCAAATACATTAATATTTCATTGGATTATTTTCAATAGATTTGAGATAAGTTGTGTGATGGAGTGAAGGACAAAGTCATGACAATATTCTCACCCTTTTCGGGAGAATTTTTTTTTCTTTATTAATCATATCTTGATCATGTTTATGAAACTTTCAATCACATCTTTTTAAACTGCCAATCCAAAGTGTATAAATCCATACAAGTACACATTACTTTCAAACGTCCGAGAAAGCCTCACTGATACCATATTGTGAAAAAATCTTGAACATGATGCAGTCTAGTCAAGGCCTTATTGCTTTTACATATATTTCAAGAATACAGAACCTAAATAGTGAATTGTGATGGATTTGACAGGCAGATGATCTTGACCTCAGTTGCTTGTGCATGTCAAGATCCTGCTTACTAACCTCTGTATCCTCCTCTGCCACGCCCACCTCTGTAATTACTGTAACCTCGGTTGCCCCTGTAACCTCTGCCATATCCTCTCCTTAAATCACTTGTTCCAAATGTTTCTACATTGAGCTTTCTTTCTTCTCGCCAACTTGTTCTACTGGCTTTTCTGAAAAACATGGCTTGTATCAGGTGTATTGTACAAACAATTAGGGCTATAAGACTACAACTAGCAAGAATTTGGGAATTATGTCGAGTTCAGGTTTAACACTTCGGTCAACAATATTTTAATCATACCGAGATGTTGCCTGTGAATTTGGGGGATGGTTTACCTACCTGGGTTGACTGAGAAACCCAAGCCAAGCCCTAAGGCAGCCTATTTATTTTGCAGGCCCTGATGTGTGTATGAAAGAAAGAATTTGAATTAAAACAAGAAGTATCTTTAAAAAAGATAATTGTCGAAGGTAAACACTCCAAACATCTTTATAATTTGACTTTCAGGACGAACAACTTCAACACTTCACCCCGACAAACCGATTCGCAGTGATTGACTTGTACATGTGCAAGAGAAAATAGTGTGGGAATTCTGGAGAAGAATAATATTCTGACTTGCAAATGACTCATAGTAATACAATAAACTTCAAGAATGAGATATCTTTAAACTGTTAACCTTGACAAATCGTACATTGACCCTTTAAATAAATTCTAAATAAAACATCGCAAAAGGCGCAGTAATACATATTTAAAAATTATGGGAAAATATGGAGTGTTCGAGTGACACTTTCGTTGACTTGAAGAGAAAATGATTCGCTTCGAGAGGGGAGAGTTTAAAAGCCGGAAGTAAAAGTCGGGAGTGGGAACCAAAAGTCCGGACTAAATTTTGACAATCTATTAATGGCATTAAACATGCATATATGGGGATGAATTTTAAAACACATGTAGAATATTGCTTCTACTAAAAAATGCATATCAGATTATGTCTGAAGATTAAATATTTTTCCTGTTCTAAACCAAAATATTCGACTTCAGGCGTTTACAATTTTCTTGCTGCACTTATTTTATAGTCGACTTACATATAGTCCATTTAATCAAGCGGTTCTATTTTTTTGTGACGACTGTCGAACGCACCTGCAGGTACGATGGATCAAAATTGCTACGTAATGCAATAAACTGTTCATATCATTATTATTTATTTCTTAATAAACAAAATATTATATACTTCAAATCAATTTTAAATGGTATATTATGATATAAAATAAAAAAAAAATCAGATATTAGTACATAAAGATACAGTAATCACAATTTTCATAATAAATGAAAATTGTCAATAAGCAGCGGTTATTGATACCCACCGCATAAAGCATAAAACTTTTTTCTAACAAAATTTAAGTTTCAAAGTGCTGGCGTGACCTTGAAAATAAAGTCAAGGTCACCAAAATCTAATAAAACCAGCAACTGGTTAAAGAAATAGTGTGCACACAAACTTTTTACTGCATTAACAAGGCTCACTTTTAGAGTATTTATAATGTAGTGACCTTGAAAATAAGGTCAAGGTCATCAAAATCTAATCACTTCTTTGCCCCATTCTTATGATGTATCTGTGCTAGTTCGGTCTATTTCCAGCCATTGGTTAAAGAGATATTGTGCACACAAACATTTTACTTCATTAACAAGGCTCCTTTTTGAGTATTTATAATGTGGTGACCTTGAAAATAAACGTAAGTGACCCAGTTTCAAACCTGACTTAGAAATCATTAAGAAAAACATTTTGGGCAAGATTCATGATGATTGCTTCAAAAATGTGACAGAGTGTTAACTAGGTCTTTCTTTGATTTGGCCTGGTGACCTAGTTTTTGACTCCAAGTGACCCAGTTTCAAACTTGACCTAGAACTCATCAAGACAAACATTTTGAGCAAGATTCATGATTGTTTCATGAATGTGACTACTAGAGTGTTAACAAGGTTTTCTGCTGATTTGGCCCGGTGAACTAGTTTTTGACCCCAAGGGACCCAGTTTCAAACTTGACCTAGAAATCATCAAGACAAACATTTTGAACAAGATTCAGGACGATTGCTTAAAAAATGTGACCGTTAGAGTGTTAACAAGGTTTTCCTTTGATTTGGCCTGGTGACCTAGTTTTTGATGCCAAGTGACCCAGTTTCAATCTTGACCTAGAAATCATCAAGGCAAACATTTTGAGCAATATTCATGATCATTGTTTCAAAAATGTGACCTCTAGAGTGTTAATAAGTTTTTCCTTTGATCTGACCTGGTGACCTAGTTTTTGACCCCAAGTGACCCAGTATCGAACTTGACCTAGATTTCATAGGGGCAAACATTCTGGGCAAGTTTCATCAAGATTGGGTCAAAACTGTGACCTCTAGAGTGTTAACAAACTAATTATTGACAACGGACGACAGACGATGGACAATGGACAGAGGGTGATCACAACAGCTCACCCTGAGCTTTTGCTCAGGTGAGCTAAAAAAGGTACACTTATCGCAAATTAGAACAAGAGGACCATGATGGTCCTATATTGCTCACCTGAGCAAACAGCTTTGCATACTTACTGTTGAAGTTTCAGCCAAGTTCACTGCTCAAAGAGCTTTGCATAAATTTTATAGCCCTGCACCCCAGCGGCCATGTTTTTTTCATGCAACATGATGGCTTGAACTGAATATTGAAAGAGGGTCACCAAAGGAACAATTCTGCCGTTATATTGAAATTGGTCCAGTGGTTTCTGACAAAAAGATTTTTAAAATGTCTTATATAGATATATAGGGAAATTAAGCCCCACCCCCTAACGGCCATGTTTTTTGACAAATCATGACAGCTTGAACAAACTTGGTAGAGGGTCACCAAAGGAAAAATCCTGCCAAGTTATACTGAAATCGGTTCAGTGGATTCTGACAAGAAGATTTTTAAAGTTTTCTATTTAGATATATAGGGAAAATAAGTCCCACCCTTAGCAACTATGTTTTTTGACGAATCGTGATTGCTTGAACAATCTTGGTAGAGGGTCATCAAAGCAACATTCCTGCCAAATAATATTGAAATCAGTCAGGTGGTTTCTGACAAGAAGAACTTTAAAGTTTTCTATACAGATATATACGGAAAATAAGCCCCGCCCCCTGACGGCCATGTTTTTTTGACGTATCATGAGGGCGCAATCTTGGTAGAAGGTCGTAAATGCAACATTCCTGTCAAGCTACTTTGAACTCAATCCAACGGTTTCTTACGAGAAGATTTTTAAAGTTTTCTATATAGATATATAGGGAAAATATGCCCCGCCCCCTAGCGGCAAGGTTTTTTGACGAATCATGACGGCTTGAACAATCTTGGTAGAGGGTCACCAAAGAAACATTCCTGCCAAGTTATATTGAAATCGGTCCATTGGGTTTCTGACAAGGAGATTTTTAAACTTTTCTATTTAGATATATTGGGAAAATAAGCCCCTCCCCCTGGCGGCAATGTTTTTTTGACGAATCATGATAACTTGAACAATGTTGGTAGAGGGTCAACAAAGAAAGATTTCTACCAAGTTATAATGAAATCGGTCCAGTGGTTTCTGACAAGAAGATATTTAAAGTTTTCTATATAGATATATAGGGAAAATAAGCCCCGACCCCTAGCGGCCATGTTTTTTGACGAATCATGACGGCTTGAACAATCTTGGTAGAGAGTCACCAAAGCAACATTCCTGTCAAGTTACACTGAACTCGAGCCAACTGTTTCTTACAAGAAGATTTTTAAAGTTTTCTATATAGATATATAGGGAAAATAAGCCCCGCCCCCTGGCAGCCATGTTTTTTTACGAATCCAAATGGCTTGAACAATCTTAGTAAAGGATCACCAAAGGAACATTTCAGCAAAATTATATGGAAATCTGTTCAGTGGTTTCTGACAAGAAGATTTTGAAAGTTTTCTATATAGATATATAGGGAAAATAAGCCCCTCCCCCTGGCGACCATATTTTTTGACGAATCCAAATGTCTTGAACAATCTTGGTAGAGGATCACCAAAGGAACATTTCTGCAAAATTATGTTGAAATCGGTCTAGTGGTTTCTGACAAGAAGATTTTTAAAGTTTTCGATATAGATATATAGGGAAAATAAGCTCTGCCTCCTGGTGGCTATGTTTTTTGACGAATCCAAATGGCTTGAACAATCTTGGTAGAGGATCACCAAACAAACGTTTCTGCAAAATTATGTTGAAATCGGTCCAGTGGTTTTTGACAAGAAGATTTTTAAAGTTTTCTATATAGATATATAGGGAAAATAAGCCCCACCCCCTGGCGGCCATGTTTTTTTACCAATTCAAACGGCTTGAACAATCTTAGTAAAGGATCACCAAAGGAACATTTCTGCAAAATTATATAGAAATCAGTTCAGTGGTTTCTGACAAGAAGATTTTGAAAGTTTTCTATATAGATATATAGGGAAAATAAGCCCCGCCCCCTGGCGGCCATGTTTTTTGACAAATCCAAATGGCTTGAACAATCTTGGTAGAGGATCACCAAAGGAACACTTCTGCAAAATTATATTGAAATTGGTCCAGTGGTTTCTGACAAGGAGATTTTTAAAGTTTTCTATATAGATATATAGGGAAAATAAGCCCCGAACCTGGCGGCCATGTTTTTTCACGAATCCAAATGGCTTGAATAATCTTGGTAGAGGATCACCAAAGGAACATTTCTGCAAAATTATATTGAAATCGGTTTAGTGGTTTCCGACAAGAAGATTTTTTAAGTTTTTAGTTAAAAAATCTATTTTTAGCTCCTGTGACCTAGATATGCAATGGACCAGAACCATTTGAACAATTTTGAAAGAGGACTAACCAAGGATCATTCCTGTGAAGTTTGGTCAAAATCCAATCAGTGGTTTAGGAGGAGATGTTGTTTAAAGATTGTGGACAGATGGACGGACAGAAGAACGACGAAGACGATTGATTGTGTTGGGGTTTAACGACACGTCAACCCTTGAGGGTCATTTTGTGTCGTCTCCCAGAGAAAGGGAGAAAAGAGATAGAAGAGAGAGTAGAGGAGATGAAAGAGAGGGACAGGGAAGAAAGAGGAACAGGAATGAAAGTGAAGAAACAGAAGAAATAAAAAACATTCCCCCTCTACCCTTACCCACTACAAGGACAGCAGGCCTTGCCCAACTGTAAGCCAATATCAGTTGGACACCCCGGTGATGTAAGATACACAGCACCTTCGCACCACCCGACCACCTCCACGACGAAGACGACGGACGGTGAGTGATCACAAAAGCTCACCTTGAGCCTTCGGCTCAGGTGAGCTAAAAATGCAGATCCGGATAAGTTTGCATATGTGCGCAGTCCAATAAGGGTCTATTTTATTTATTGTGCAGACTTACAAAGCTGAACATTCTTTATATACAATTTTAGCAGTTATTATTCTGAGTAGCCTGTACAGCCGATCGGGCAGAGAGTAATTCGTGTCAACAAAATAAGATCTGTTTTTTCTTTCACAGTTCGAATTTCTAGTAACACCAATTAATTTCAAAGAAAGTCGCGGATTCGTTTAATGGCTTGTTTGTTCACATCCCAGTCATGTGGCCAGTTGATGAATATGCTCCAGGCGGGTATCTGCGAAATCATATGGTTAACCTTTTTCACTCTGTGGGCTTATTCAGCAGTAAAACACAATCTAGGTATTGTTTATCTTTATTTATCAAAATATGTAAATTCAGGGTAAATGACTGAAAATATGACACATGTTAAGTGTTCTGAAATCGTCTATAGGCTTATATGTTGACAACTTGAGTAAAACAGATCAGCAAGTATATTGTCATGGCTGACAATATTTTGACTGCTGAGTTCTGAGGAAAAAGGGCAAAACTTTCAAAACTGGGGAAAAAACTAAAAAAAAAATAAAAAAATGGGAGCCAAAGACCAACCGCGTTATAACGGTTTCTGCGTTATAAGTGAATGCCTTGTAACGGCACAGCAGTGTATCCATCTGCAAACTTTCAAAAAAATCAATGCATCCCTGCAAAAGTTATTGAGTGGAAAAGAATATCAACACACCAACAAAAACTAAGTCGAAAAAGGGCCATAACAGCCAAAATTTTGCGGATAATTACTAATATCGAACTTGACCTGTATTTTACAATGATATATCCTTCTGCAAACTTTCAATAAAATCAATGCATCCCTGCAGAAGTTATTGAGCGGAAACCAATATCAACACACCAACAAAAAGTAAGTCGAAAAAGGGCCATAACTCAGCAAAAAATTTGACCTGTATTTTACAATGATATATCCATCTGCAAACTTTCAATAAAATCAATGCATCCAAGCAAAAGTTATTGAGCGAAACCAATATCAACAGACCAACAAAAACTGTTGAAAAAGGGCCATATCTCAGCCAAAATTTTGCGAATAATTACTAGTATCCAACTTGACCTGTATTTGCGAATAATTACTAGTATCCAACTTGACCTGTATTTTACAATGATATATCCTTCTGCAAACATTCAATCAAATCAAATTATCCCTGCAGAAGTTATTGATCGGAAACCGATATCAACACACCAACAAAAACTAAGTCGGAAAAGGGCCATAACTCAGCCAAAATTTGGCTTATGATTACCAATATCGAACTTGACCTGTATTTTACGTTGATATAAAGTTCTGCATAGTTTGAATGAAATCAATGCATCCCTTCAAAAGTTACTGAGCAGAAACGAACAACAAAAACTAAGTCAAAAAAGGGCCATAACTCAGCCAAAATTTGGGGGATGATTACCAATATCGAACTTGACCTGTGTTTTATAGTGATATAAAGTTCTGCAAAATTTGAAGGAAGTCCATACATCCCTTCAAAAGTTATTGAATGGAAACAAAGAGTGTGATGATGACACCAACGGACAACATGATCCCTATGTGCCTGCCATGCTACACAGGCAACACAATTAAAAGGAGCTAGTGATTGTTTTCTCTGCATGTTTTCATAATAAAAGGGAGACAATTACACACATAATGATTATGTGTGTAATTGTCTCCCTTTTATTATGAAAACATGCAGAGAAAACAATCACTGATAATGTAATGCAACACTTGGTTATAGCCTTTCAAAAGTATTTCAGTCATACCTGGACAACTGAAGGGTGAACATGGTATACAGGTTCAGGACAGTGAAAGGATGAACATGGTTTTATATCCCATTCAACCAAATTACATCTTTTTCAACAGTATTTCAGTCATACCAAGACAATGAAAGGATGAGCATGGGTCATGAAAGGGTGAATATCATATATATTATAGTCTTTCAACAGTATTTCAGTCATACATGGACAATAGACCAAGACAATGAAAGGATGAACATGGTTCATAAAAGGGTGAATATCATATATGGTTATTGCCTTTCAACAGTATTTCAGTCATACATGGACAATAGACCAAGACAATGAAAGGATGAACATGGTTCATGAAAGGGTGAATATTATATATGGTTATTGCCTTTCAACAGTATTTCAGTCATACATGGACAACTGACCAAGACAATGAAAGGATGAACATGGTTCATAAAAGGGTGAATATTATATATGGTTATTGCCTTTCAACAGTATTTCAGTCATACATGGACAATAGACCAAGACAATGAAAGGATGAACATGGTTCATAAAAGGGTGAATATCATATATGGTTATAGCCTTTCAACAGTATTTCAGTCATACATAGACAATTGAAAGGTGAACATGTTATACAAAAGAAACTAACATTATTCAGTGACCATACATTGACAATTAAAACATTTTACAGTGGTCTACAGTAAGACAAAAAACAGATCATGTTACTTGAACTGATTATTTCGGGCCGCGAAAAAATCTCCCTCTTTTAGACCAGGATCTCCTTTCTAAAAACTGCAGATCTCCCACTTTGTGTCCCAGAAAATATCACATGCTTTAGTCGCCTATGGCAGTAAAAGCATTAAATCAGTCCAGTGGTTTCTGACAAGAAGATTTTTAAAGAGATATATAGGGAAAATAAGCCCCTTCCCCTGGCAGCCATGTTTTTTGACGAATCATAACAGTTTGAACAATCTTGGTAGAGGGTCACCAAAGGAACATTTCTGCCAAGTTATATTGAAATTGGTCCTGTGGTTTCTGACAAGAAGATTTTTAAAGTTTTCTATATCGATATATAGGGAAATTAAACCAAGTCCAGTAGGGGCCATGTTTTTTGAATAATCATGATAACTTGAACAATCTTGGTAGAGGGTCACCAAAGGAACATTTCTGCCAAGTTCTGTTGAAATCTTCCAGTGGTTTCTGATAAAAAGATTTTTAAAGTTTTCTATATAGATATATAGGGAAAATAAACCCTGGCCCCTGGCGGCCGGATTTTTTGACAAATCATGACAGCTTGAACAATCTTGGTACAGGGTCACCAAAGGAACATTTCTGCCAACTTATACTGAAATCAGTCCCGTGGTTTCTGACAAGAAGATTTGTAAAGTTTTCTTTACGGATATACAGAGAAAATATACCCTCATCATGGCGGCCATGTTTTTTGATAAATCATCATGGCTTGAATAATCTTGGTAGAGGATCACTAAAGGAACATTTCTGCCAAATTATATTGAAATCGGTCTGGTGGTTTCTGATCAGAAGATTTTTAAAGTTTTTCTTTTAGTTGTCAAGGCAACTAGAATCCTGCATGGATTCCAAATCTTTGAACAGTTTTTAATCAGTATCACCCAAGGATCAATCCTTTGAAATTTGGTTAAAATTGGCTGAGTGGTTTAGTAGATATTGTTTAAAGATTGCGGACGGAGAGATGGACGATGACGACGAAGGACGGTGAGTGATCACAACAGCTCACCATGAGCCGAACCATGAGCCTTTGGCTCAGGTGAGCTAAAAATTTGACCTGTAGAGTGTTAACAAGGTTTTCCTTTGATTTGACTTGTTGACCTAAGTTTCTGACCCCAAGTGACCCAGTTTTGAACTTGACCTAGAAATCATCAAGACAAACATTTTGAGCAAGATTCATGACCATTACTCTGGCTCTGAAATGGCTCACCTGAGAACATCTGCTTTAAGTGCAAGACTTGATATTCATATCTAAATGCCGTAGTCTTGGCACATAATGATTTATCCAATGCAACGTAGATCTCAAGACATTACTGGACATCCAAGGAACAATCCAGTGAAGTTTGTTTGAAATTGGCCCAGTTATTAATAAAAGGTTTTTCCATTTTTTGCTCTGGTTGAGAAATAGCATGGGGTGCTGATGATTTTACACAGTTTCACAATGTGCCGGGTCCCTATGAGTTACAGAGAAATTGTTTGATTTGTTTTTTCTACTTTTAGCATTGGTGGCCATTTTGTTCAGCAGAGCAGTATGGTTTGAGCAATTTTGGTAGAGGACCGCCCAAAGAACTATCCTATCAAGTTTGGTTGAATCCGCCCAGTGGTTTCGGAAGAAATGTTGTTTGAATTTTTTTCTCTATTTCTAGCTCTGGCAGCCACTGAGTGCAGCTAAGTGGAACAGTTTGAGCAATTTTGGTAGAGGATCTCCCAAGGAACAATCCTATCAAGTTTGTTTGAAATCCACCAAGTGGACATGGAGGAGATATAGTTTGAAATTTTTTTTTTACTTTTAGCTCTGGCCGCCATTTTGTGCAGTGGAGCCAAACAATTTGAGAAATTTTGGTAGAGAACTTCCCAAGGAACAATCCTATCAAGTTTGGTTAAAACTAGGTTATGGAGGAGGTGCTGTTTGAAGTTTTTTATATCTGTAGCTCTGGCCACCATTTTGTGCACCAAAGTGGAAAGGTCTGTAAAATTTTTGCAGGAAACTTCCCTAAGAACAATCCTATCAAGTTTGGTTGAAATCTACCAAGTGGCTATGGAGTAGATGTCATTTGAAATTTTTTGCTCTGGCTTCCATTTTGTGCAGTGGGGTGGAATGATTTGAGCAATTTTGGTAGAGGTCCTCCCAAGGAACAATCCAAGTTTTGTTGAAATCTGCCAAGTAGTTATGAGGGAGATATTGTTTGAAGTTTTTTTTTCTATTTTTAGCTCTGGTCGCCATTTTGTGCAGCGGAAAGGAGCAGTTTGAGCAATTTTGGTAGAGGACCTCCCAAAGAACTATTCTATAGTTTGGTTGAAATCCACACCCCCCTCCCACCACAAGTGGTTACTGAGGTTATGTCATTTGGTTTATTCTGTGGGAGCGAGCAGTCAGTTAACTCCCTTGAGTACTCTCTGTAAACAACCAGTTCCAATTAATTGGATTCCTTTACTTTTATCATTAGCATTTCCATTAAGTATCAATTCCTTTTCATTGATAAATCTATTTTAACAAGGTCAAATGTCAATACAGCTTCCAAAATATCAAAAAGAAACATTTTCTGTGCAATTAAATATATAACATTAAAGGCCAAACTGCTGTAGGACCTACAGTAACACTGAAGGCATGGAAACCTGGAGGTTAATGAGGTCATCTAGGTCAGAATCAGGTCAGCTTCCTGATGTAAACAAAACATTCACATGTGGGAATCAACTGATTCATTCAGCTAATCCAGCATTTTCATAAACAAAATTCAAAGTTTTGTGTTCCTAGAACTGGAAAAATAAAGCACAGTACTGGAGTTGGTGACCTCATCATGTTTTATGTTGGCATCTCAAGCATGTTTAGTTATATGTATGACTGCATGTCATTACAACATGTTATTTTATTTATGGTTTGTTTTGGTCATGTGACTGAGGTCATAGGTGAAATTTCAAACTCAACTGTCATTTATCAGTAGAAAGAAACAAGAGCTCCGCCAAGAAGGGCATTATACCCCCGTGGCAAGTAAGTAGATATAGCACAAAAACTGGCTCCTGTATAATTCAGTGCTCCGGATATAAACTGTAAGTGGAATTACAACAAAAAAAAAAATTTAAAAAATTTCATTGGGGCATATTTCTGCTGATATTTGGTGAACTGTAACCTAAGCGACCAAGCTGGCCCAGGAATTAAGGAAGAAGTGACCTCTCCCTCCTGGGAAAATAGGAAGAAGTTTGCTGCTTCTAGGGAGAAGTGCTTTCTGACGGAAAACACACCACAGAAGCATGACTATATTATAAGCTCATATGAACCTTTGTCTGATTTGTTTTTCCTATACTTCAATATCGGACCAAACAATAACAACAAAAAAAAAAAAAAAATGCTGCAAGGAATTTTTTTGCAAACCTTTAACTTGTTTAATACTGATTTTATTTTTGTTCTTCAAGGGAGCCAAATCAGAAGAGTATTAAAAAAAAAAAAAAAAAATCCAAAAAGAATTATGTATTCATAAAGATTTAATAATGGAAACCTTTCCTTGCAAATCTAATAAAAGAAGAAGAAAAAAAAAAATCAATATCTTGCCCATATGACCAAAACTTTAGTTATTTGCAAAAAATATACCTATTATAAAATAAAATTTGCACACTATTACCTCTAAACAATGTGCTGCGAAAAGTTTACAAAAACTTTCAAAGGGGCATAAATCTGCAAATATTTGGTGCACTGTAACCTCGAAAAAATATGTGCTGCTCCACATAATCGTGTAACTATTTATGAAGTTTCAGCTTGATCGGATGTAAACTATAGAAGGATTTAGCCGGAAACAAAAAATTAATAGAAATTAATAGAAATTTTCAACGGGGTTTAACTCTGCTAATATTTGGTGGACTATAACCTTGAAATAATTTGCGCTTCTCCACATCATGGTCTAATTACAAATAAAATTTCAGCTTGATAGGATGTAAACTGTAGGAGGATTAAGCCGGAAACGAAAAGTTTACTGAAATTTTCAAAGGGGCATAACTCTGCTAATATTTGGTGGACTGTAACAGTGAAACAATATGCGCTGCACCACATCATGGTCTAACTGTATATGAAGTTTCAGCATGATTGGATGTAAACTGTAGGAGGATTTAGCCAGAAACGAAAAATTAATAGAAATCTTCAAAGGGGTATAACTCTGCTAATATTTGGTGGACTGTAACCTTGAAACAACATGCTCTGCTCCACATCATGGTCTAACTACAAATCAAGTTTCAGCTTGATCTGATGTAAACTGTAGGAGGAGTTAGCCGGAAACGAAAAGTCAACTGAAATTTTCAAAGGGACATAACTCTGCTAATATTTTTTGGACTATAACCTCGAAACAATATGCGCTGCTCCACATCATGGTCTAACTATATATGAAGTTTCAGCTTGATTGGCTATAAAATGTAGGAGGAGTTAACCGGAAATGAAAAGCTTACAGAAATTTTCTAAGGGGCATAACTCTGCAAACATTTGGTGGACTGTAACCCCGAAACAATATGCGCTGCCCCACATCATGGTCTAACTATATACCAAGTTTCAGCTTGATCGGATGTAAACTGTAGGAGGAGTTAGCCGGAAACGAAAAAGTTTACGGACGGACGGACACCATACCCCGTAACATAATACGTCTTGTTTTTCAAACGGGCGTATAAAAATTGAAAATAAAATGATTTAATTCAGAGTTCCTGCGGCACAATTTTAAAATTTATTGACTTATGTCTGTAAAGGCTAAGCTTATACATAGCTGTAATTTTTTTCCTGGCAAAACGTTGATGCTGAAAAGCAGAATTATTGAATTTGTATCTGGAAGGGGAGAATGTTTGAATTTACCACCATTATCAATTTGGGTGCGGAGCTTTTCCTTTTATACCAAGAGCTGGGGTTTAATAAACCTTTCATGTGGATATCGAGACATGTTAAGTTAAGAATCTGTTACATTTCACTGATGACCTATGAGGATAGCAGAGGATTCCAATTAGAAGGACCTGGTTAGTATTTGATCTACCTTGGATTTTACCTGTCAAGGGAGGTAAAAGAAATACTGATGCTATCTCTCACTTTTAGCTCTGGTGGCCATTTTGTGCAGCTGAGCAGAAAAATTTAAGCAATTTTGGTATAGAACCTCCCAAGGAACAATCCTATTTAATTTGGTCGAAATCTGTTTGTTTGTTTCCGTTGAGGTTTTACGGCCCAGTCAACCCAATGGGGTCATGTCGAGCTCGGTCAATTTACCTAACCACACGTTTACTGGGCAGGCTTAGTCCTCTAAGCGGTTAACCAGTATTGTGCACATTCTTTCACCAGAAACTGACAACTGCAGTTCTTGAATCAGCAGAAGGGAGAGAATGACCGGAGAAAATATTTCATGATCAATCTCCCTGAAAGAATGTTGCCAACCTTGGCGGGTGTTGAACCCAAGACCTCCTGGTCTCCAGTTGGACGGTGCATCCAACTGAGCCACCGAGGCCGGCAGGTCGAAATCTGCCCAGTAGTTACGGCAGAGATGTCATTTGAAGTTTTTTCTGTTTTTAGCTCTGGCAACCATTTTGTGCAGTGATTTGAGAAATTTTGTGGAGGACCTCCAAAGGAACAATCCAATCCACTTTGGTTGAAATCCACCCAGTAGTTACAGAGGAGTCATTTGAAGTTTATTCTATTTTTCCCTCTGGCGGGCATTTTGTGCAGCGGAGTGGAACAATGAGCAATTTTGGTAGAAGGCCTCCCAAGGAACAAAATCCTATCGAGTTTGGTTGCAACTTGCCCAGAGGTTATGGAGGAGATGCTATTTGAAGTTTTTTTTCTATTTTTAGCTCTGGTGGCCATTTTGTGCAGCAGAGTTGACCGCCAAATGAACAATTCTATCAACTTTGGTTGAAATCTGCCAAGTAGTTACGGAGGAGATGCCATTTGAAGCAAATTGTGGACGACGCACGACGGACACAGGGCGATCACAATAGCTCACAGCGAGCATGTTGTGCTCCAGCTGAGCTAAAAATGTGACCTCTAGTGTGTTAACAAGGTTTTCCTTTGATTTGGCATGGTGACCTAGTTTTTAACCCAAAGTGATCCAGTTTTGAACCTGACCTGGATTTCATAGAGGCAAACATTCTGAGCAAGTTTCACTGAGATTGGGTCAAAACTGTGACCTCTAGAGTGTTAACAAACTAATTGCTGACAACACACGAGACGGACAGAGGGTGACCACAATAGCTCACCCTGAGCATCTGCTCAGATGAGCTAATAAAACTGAGGGTTGACAACAAGAACTAGACAATGAAGTGAGCATATGCTCACTAATACCCCCATCAGTGATAACATGGTTTCAATGTTTTGGCATTTGGTGATGCCTTGTGGGGGAAAAAAGACTGAGGATTACAAAGGGAAATAACTCTTAGAGAACTGGCCCCATGGCCTCTATTTTCTTTCTCACAATACAGCTATTCATTCTTGTCATTGGTACCAAAAATCTTTGACACATAATAAATGTTATTAAGAACAAGAGGACCATGATGGTCCTATATTGCTCACCTGAGCAAACAGATTTGCATACTTCTGTTGAAGTTTCAGCCAAGTTCACTGCTCTAAGATTTATGTATAAATTTTATAGCCCTACACCCCCCCACCCTGCCCCCAACCCTAGCCATGTTTTTCTTTTTAACGCATCATGACGACTTGACTTAATCTTGAAAGAGGGTCACCAAAGGAACATTTCTGCCAAGTTATATTGAAATTGGTCCAGTGGTTTCTGACAAAAAGGTTTTTAAAGCGTTTTATATCGCTATAAGGCCCTACCCCCTAACGGCCATTTTTTTTTTTTTTTTTTTGACGGACATGACAGCTTGAACAAACTTGGTAGAGGGTAACCAAAGGAATATTCCTGCCAAGTTAAACTGAAATCTGTTCAGTGGTTTCTGACAAGAAGATTTTAAAGTTTTCTATTTAGATCTATAGGGAAAATAAGCCCCACCCCCTAGCAGCCATGTTTTTTGACAAATCAGGATTGCTTGAACATTCTTGGTAGAAGGTCACCAAAGCATTATTGAAATCAGTCAGGAGGTATTTGACAAGAAGAATTTTAAAGTTTTCTATACAGATATATACGGAAAATAAGCCCCGCCCCCTGGGGGCCATGTTTTTTGACCTATCATGAAGGCTTGAACAATCTTGGTAGAGGGTCACCAAAGCAACATTCCTGCCAAGTTACATTGAACTTGGTCCAACGGTTTCTTACGAGAAGATTTTTAAAATTTTTTTTTATAGATATATAGGGAAAATAAGCCCTGCCCCCTAGGGACCATGTTTTTTGATGAATCATGACAGCTTGAACAATCTTGGTAGAGGGTCACCAAAGAAACATTCCTGCCAAGTTATACTGAAATCGGTCTGGTGGTTTATGACAAGAAGATTTTTTAGTTTTCTATATAGATTATATATGGAAAATAAGCCCCACCCGCTAGCAGCCATGTTTTTTGACTAATCACGATTACTTGAACAATCTTGGTAGAGGGTCACCAAGGAAACATTTCTGCCAAGTTATAATGAAATCGGTCCTGTGGTTTCTGACAAGAAGATTTTTAAAGTTTTCTATATAGATATATAGGGAAAATAAGCCCTGCCCCCTGGTGGCCATGTTTTTTGACGAATCATGACGGCTTGAACAACCTTTAAAGAGGGTTACATAAGAAACATTTCTGCAATGTTATACTGAAATCAATCCAGTGGTTTCTGACAAGAAGATCATTAAAGTTTTCTATACAGATATTTCGGGAAAATAAGCCCAGCCCCCTAGCAGCATGTTTTTTGACAAATCATGACAGCTTGAACAATCTTGGTAAAGGGTCACCAAGGAAACATTTCTGCCAAGTTATATTGAAATCGGTCCAGTGGTTTCTGACAAGAAGATTTTTTCAAGCTTTCTATATAGATATATAGGGAAAATAAGCCCTGCCCCCTAGCAGCCATGTTCTTTGACAAACCATGACGGCTTGAACAATCTTGGTAAAGGTTCACCAAGGAAACATTTCTGCCAAGTTATATTGAAATCGGTCCAATGGTTTCTGACAAGAAGATTTTTTCAAGTTTTCTATATAGACATACAGGGAAAATAAGCTCCACCCCTAGCGGCCATGTTTTTTGGTGAATCATGATTACTTGAACAATCTTGGTAGAGGGTCACCAAGAAAACATTTTTGCCAAGTTATAATGAAATCGGTCCAGTGGTTTCTGACAAAAAGATGTTTCAAGTTTTCTATAAAGATATATAGGGAAAATAAGCCCCGCCCCCTGGCGGCCATGTTTTTTGACAAATCCAAATGGCTTGAACAATCTTGGTAGAGGATCACCAAAGGAACATTTCTGCAAAGTTATAATGAAATCGGTCCAGTGGTTTCTGTGTGGACCATGTTTTTTGACGAATCCAAATGGCTTGTAGAGGATCACCAAAGGAGCATTTCTGCAAAATTATATTGAAATCGGTCCAGTGGTTTCTGACAAGAAGATTTTTAAAGTTTTCTATATAAATATATAGGGAAAATAAGCCCCGCCCCCTGGCGGCCATGTTTTTTGACAAATCCAAATGGCTTGAACAATCTTGGTAGAGGATCACCAAAGGAACATTTCTGCAAAGTTATAATGAAATCGGTCCAGTGGTTTCTGACAAGAAGATTTTTTAAGTTGACCTAGATATGCAATGGACCGGAACCATTTGAACAACTTTGAAAGAGGACCAACCAAGGATCATTCCTGTGAAGTTTGGTCAAAGTCCAATCGGTGGTTTAGGAGATATTGTTTAAAGATTGTGGACGGATGGACATACGAACGACGATGACGGACGGTGAGTGATCACAATACCTCACCTTGAGCCTTCGGCTCAGGTGAGCTAAAAATACATACTTCACTAGCATGAATTACAAAGGGAAATAACTCTAAGAGACCTGGCCCTATGGCCCCTTCTTTCTTTCCACAGTAGAATTAGTCATACTTATCACCCGCTGTATATAAATGTGCATGTGTAAAATAAATTCAAACAAAATCTGGAAACAGGTATAGAAGTTATTAACAAAAATACATAATTAAATCGCCAGAACAACAAAGGGTAATAACTCTGAGGGACTTGGCCCCATGGCTCCTATTTCCTTTCCCACAATACAACTAGTCATACTTGTCATGTGTACTGAATTTCAAGTTTCTAGGTGTAGTAGTTCTTGAGAAATCTTTGACACCAAATAAATGTTAACTCACAGACAGACAGACACACAGAAAAGACAAAAACTATATACCCCCTTAGCATACTTCATATGCCAGGGGTATAAATATATGAGGATTGGAAGACATTAAATACACATTTTTTTTTCTTACTTTTATTTGAATGCTTATCTATATAGGTGAGGGTGCTTTTATATGGACAAATATGATGCAATTAGAAATTATACATGTATTTATGACAAAATTCCAAGTTTGCTGTTTTTTTTTTTTTAGCTACTTTTCAATCAGTATTTCATTGTTTTTACAATTTTCGACTGAACCAAATCCAGAAACAAGAGGACCATGATGGTCCTATATCGCTCACCTGAGCAAACAGATTTGCATACTTACTGTTGAAGTTTCAGCCAAGTTCACTGCTCTAAGATTTTTGTATAAATTTTATAGCCCTGCCCCTACCCCCCCCCCTACCCCCACCAAAGCGGCAATGTTTTTTTTTAATGCATCATGACGACTTGAACTGAATCTTGAAAGTGGGTCACCAAAGGAACATTTCTGCCAAGTCATATTGAAATTGGTCCAGTGGTTTCTGACAAAAAGATTTTTAAAGTGTTTTATATAGCTATAGAGCCTTACCCCCTAACGGCCATTTTTTTGACGAATCATGACAGCTTGAACAAACTTGGTAGAGGGTCACCAAATGAACATTCCTGCCAAGTTATACTGAAATCTGTTCAGTGGTTTCTGACAAGAAGATTTAAAAATTTTCTATTTAGATATATAGGGAAAATAAGCCCCACCCCCTAGCAGCCATGTTTTTTTAAGAATTATGATTACTTGAAGAATCTTAGTAGAGGGTCACCAAAGCAACACTCCAGCCAAGCAATATTGAAATGGGTCAGGGGGTATTTGACAAGAAGAATTTTAAAGTTTTCTGTACAGATAAGTATGGAAAATAAGCACCGTCCCCTGGGGACCATGTTTTTTGACGTATCATGACAGCTTGAACAATCTTGGTAGAAGGTCACCAAAGCAACATTCCTACCAAGTTACATTGAACTGAGTCCAACTGTTTCTTAGGAGAAGATTTTTAATAAAAATTTTTCTATATAGATATACAGAGAAAATAAGCGCCACCCGCTAGCGCCCATGTTTTTTGACGACTCATGACGGCTTGAACAATCTTAGTAGAGGGTCACCAAAGAAACATTCTTGCCAAGTTATATTGAAATCGGTCCACTGGTTTCTGACAAGAAGATTTTTTTAAGTTTTCTATATAGATATATAGGGAAAGTATGCCCCACCCCCTGGCAGCCATGTTTATGATGAATCACGATTACTTGAATAATCTTGGTAGAGGGTCACCAAAGAAACATTTCTGCCAAGTTATAATGAAATTGGTCCAGTGGTTTCTGACAAGAAAATTTTTTAAGTTTTCTATATAGATATATAGGGAAAATAAGCCCCGCACCCTGGCGGCCATGTTTTTTGAGGAATCATGACTCCTTGAACAATCTTGATAGAGGGTTACATAAGAAACATTCCTGCAATGTTATTTTGAAATAGGTCAGGTGGTTTCTGACAAGAAGATTTTCAAAGTTTTCTATATAGATATATAGGGAAAATAAGCCCCTCCCCCTAGCGGCCATGTTTTTTGACGAATCCATATGTCTTAAACATTCTTGGTAGAGGATCACCAAAGGAACAATTCTGCAAAATTATATTGAAATCGGTCCAGTGGTTTCTGACAAGAAGACTTTTTAAGTTTTCTATACAGATATATAGGGAAAATCCCAGCTGGCATTCTACGTAAATCTACATCGGACCATCATCGGCCCGTCAGCTACCCTGACGGGACGATGACTGCCCCATATAGATTTACGTAGAATGCTGACTGGGATAAGCCCTGCCCCCTGGTGGCCATGTTTTTTGACAATTCTAAATGGCTTGAACAATCTTGGTAGAGGATCACCAAAGGAACATTTCTGCGAAATTATATTGAAATCAGTCTAGTGGTTTCTGACAAGAAGATTTTTAAAGTTTTCTATTTAGATATATAGGGAAAATAAGCCCCGCCTCCTAGCGGCCATGTTTTTTGATGAATCCATATAGCTTGAACAATCTTGGTAGAGATCACCGAAGCAACATTTCTGCAAAATTATATTGAAATCGGTCCAGTGGCTTCTGACAAGAAGATTTTTAAAGTTTTCTATACAGATATATAAGGAAAATAAGCCCCTCCCCCTGGTGGCCATGTTTTTTGACGAATCCAAATGGCTTGAACAATCTTGGTAGAGGATCACCAAAGGAACATTTCTGCAAAATTATATTGAAATCGGTCTAGTGGTTTCTGACAAGAAGATTTTTAAAGTTTTCTATATAGATATATAGGGAAAATAAGCCCCGCCCCCTGGCGGCCATGTTTTTTGACGAATCCAAATGACTTGAATAATCTTGGTAGAGGATCAACAAAGGAACATTTCTGCAAATTATATTGAAATCGGTCCAGTGGTTTCTGACAAGAAGATTTTTTAAGTTTTCTATACAGATATATAGGGAAAATAAGCCCCGGCCCCTAGTGGCCATGTTTTTTGACGAATCCAAATGGCTTGAACAATCTTGGTAGAGGATCACCAAAGGAACATTTCTGCAAAATTATATTGAAATCCGTCCAGCAGTTTCTGACATGAAGATTTTTTTAAGTTTTTAGTTAAAAAATCTATTTTTAGCTCCTGTGACCTAGATATGCAATGGACCGGAACCATTTGAACAACTTTGAAAGGGGACCAACCAAGGATCATTCATGTGAAGTTTGGTCAAAATCCAACCAGTGGTTTAGGAGGAGATGTTGTTTAAAGATTGTGGATGGACTGACGGAGGACGACGACGACGGACGGTGAGTGATCACAATAGCTCACCTTGAGCCTTCGGCTCTGGTGAGCTAAAAAGGCAAGAGCAAGTGTTTAAGCAACAACTCTGAAGAGAACACTGTCACGTTAGCTAAGATCAGCAGAAATATGTCATCTCAAACTCAGAACGTTTACTTCAGTACCATCATCTCTTAGCCAATGTTTATATTTCATGTTTTAACAACTACACTTACCTTAAAATTTGAACAAGAGGCCCATGGGCCACAACGCTCACCTGAGATAACTGCCCCCAGGGGCTTAATTAGCAGGATTTATGTAGGGGACCACTACACATTGCTACATACTAAATATATAAGCTGTGGGCCTCATGGTTTCAGAGAAGATTTTTTTTTTGAAGTTTTTCTCATTAAAAGTCTATGGGAGCTAATGACCCCCAGGGCATGGCCAGTTTAGGCCCTAGTGGCTTGATTGGCAGGATTTATGTAGGGGACCACTAAACATTGCTACATACTAAATATGTAAGCTGTGGGCCTCGTGGTTTCAGAGAAGAAGTTTTTTCCATTATACGTCTGTGGGAGCTAATGACCTCTGGGGCATGGCCAGTTTGGACCCCAGGGGCTTGATTGGCAGGATTTATGTATAATGTTTAGTGGCAAGATTTATGTATAATGTAGGTCCCCTACATAAATCTTTCAGAGAAGAAGATTTTTGAAGGTACTTTAGCTATATAGCTCTGTATAAGCATTATGTTTATAAACATTGCTACATACTAAATATATAAGCTCTGGACCTCTTGGTTTCAGAGAAGAATTTTTTAAGTTTAAGTTTTTCTCATTATGAGTCAATGGGAGTTCACGACACCCTGGGGCGTGGACAGTTTGGACCCCAGCGGCTTGATTGGCACTATTTATGTAGGGGACCACTAAACATTGCTACTTACAAAATATATACGCTGTGGGCCTCATGGTTTCAGAGAAGATTTTTTTTAAGCTTTTCTCATTATAAGTCTGTGGGAGCTAATGACCCCAGGGGCATGGCCAGTTTGGGCCCCAGGGGCTTGATTGGCAGGATTTATGTAGGGGACCACTAAACATTGCTATATACTAAATGTATAAGCTCTGGGCCTCATGGTTTCAGAGAAGAAGATTTTTTAAGTTTTTCCCATTATAAGTCTATGGGACCTAATGACACCTGGGATGTGGCCACTTTGGACCCCAGGTGCATGGTTGGCAGGATTAAAGTAGGAGACCACTTAACATTGCTTCATACTTAATCTATTAGCTCTCAGCCTCATGGTTTCAGAGAAGATTTTTGAAGGTCCTTTAGCTATATAGCTCTATATAAGCATATGACCCCTGGGGCGTGGCCAATTTTGACCCCAGGGGCTTGATTGGCAGGATTTATGTAGGGGACCACTACACATTGCTACATACTAAATATATAAGCTCTGGGCCTAATGGTTTCAGAGAGGAAGATTTTTTAAGTTTTTCCCATCATACGAGGGTGAGTCAATAAGTAACCAGCCTATTCCATTTTCGATGGACCGAGACGGTCACCATTTTCACACTTTGTTTCAATATATGTTTTATACATGGGTACAAAATTGCAGACGTATCGAGTCATTCTTTAATAAGATACTGAATGTCAAACATGGATAGTGATGCAAAGGCATGCTTTTCATCTAAAGTTGAGTACCGTGCTGTAATTCAGTACTTGTATTTGAAAGGTAAAACAGGCAAGGAAAAACACGGCGAGTTAGCCGATGTTTATGGGTCTTCTGCACCATCTTATGCTCCGGTTAAATTCTGGGAAGGGGAATTCAAACCAGGCAGAACGTCTTTAGAAGATGAAGCCAGGTCTGGATGCCCACTGGATGCCACCGACGAAGAAATGTGTAAGAAAGTTCGGGATCTGGTTAACTCTGATAGGCGAATTCAGGTGGAAGAAATAGCGCAGGCATTAGGCATTTCACATGGTAGCGTTTCAACAATCTTACATGATCGTTGAGGTATGCGCAAGCTAACAGCCCGTTGAGTCCCCGAATCCCTTAGCTATGAGCAAATGGCAATCAGAACATCAGTATGCAGCGCCTTGTTGAAGCGTTTTAGGTCAAAAGATGATTTTCTTTTGCGTCTGGTAACTGTAGATGAGACTTGGGTTCATTATTATGAGACAGAGAATAAAGCTCAGAGTCGTCAGTGGGTAGGGCCTGGGTCAAGACGCAACCATCTGCTGGCAAGGTGATGGCCACAGTATTACGGGACGCAAAAGGCGTTATCACGTTGGACTTTTTACCCAAGAGAAGAACAATAACTGGAGTGTACTATGCAAACTTGTTAGACCAGCTGAGAACCGCCGTCCATCAAAAACGCCAAGGTAAACTCTCTAAAGGTGTTTTGCTCAACAGGACAACGCGAGTGTCCCAAAGTTGCAATGGATGCTGTAGAGCAAAACGGATATGAATTAATACCACATCCTGCCTATTCGCCTGACCTAGCTCCTAGCAACTTCTTCCTATTCCCAAACTTGAAAAAGGATATCCGTGGACTTCCTTTCCGGTCTGATGAAGAAGTCGTGACGGCAGTTGAGGAATGGGTCAATGGAAAGGACCCTGACTTTTTCAGTTCTGGGCTGATGGCACTTGAACACCGTTGGTCTAAGTGCATCACACTAGAGGGCAATAACATCGAAAAAGAAGAGGTGGATCTCAACCAGAAATAAGTCAGTTACTTATTGACTCACCCTCGTAAGTCTATGAGAGCTAATGGCCCCCAGGGCGTGGCCAATTTAGACCGCAGGGGCTTGATTGGCAGGATTTATGTAGGGGACCACTAAACATTGCTACATACTACATATGTAATCTGTGGGTCTCATGGTTTCAGAGAGGAAGATTTTTTTAAGTTTTCCCATTATAAGTCTATGGGAGCTAATGACCCTCGGGGCATGGCCAGTTTGGGCTCCAGGGGCTTGATTGGCAGGATTTATGTAGGGGACCACTAAACATTGCTACTTACAAAATATATGAGCTGTGGGCCTCATGGTTTCAGAGAAGAAGATTTTTTAAGCTTTTTTCATTATAAGTCTATGGGAGCTAATGACCCCCAGGGTGTGGTCAGTTTGGGCCCCAGGGGCTTTATTGGCAGGATTTACAAAGGGAACCACGAAACACTGCTACATACTAAATATACTAGAGGCCCAAGTGGGCCAGAAATCGCTCACCTGGATTAGGCTGATCATGATATGTTACATTGGGCCATGGTGGCAATCTTGGCTATCAGATCTGATTGCCTTTAGCAATTCAGAACCTGATGTTGTTGAAGAGTTTCAAGATTGCCACCTAGCCGCCATCTTGGATATTGGAACTGAAAGATGCAGTAGTTCTGAATCTCCATGTCACCCCGCTGCCTCCCATCAAGTTTCGCCTTAACCTGACTTACTGTTTGGGAGGAGATGTGGTTTGAAGAATTTCAAAATGGCAGCCATCTTGGATATTGAAACAGATGGACTTTAGCAATTCTGAATTTCCATAACACCCCAATGCCTCTCATCATGTTTAAACTCAATCAGACTTACCGTTCGGTAGCAGATGTGATTTGAAGATTTTCAAGATGGCTGCCATGGTAGCCATCTTGGATATTAGAACGGAACCATTTTAGCAATTCTAAATCTCTATGATGCCCCGATGCCTTCCACTGTTTCCACTCAATCCGACTTACTGTTCGGGAGCAGATAACAATTGAAGACTTTCAAGATGGCCGGAGGAGGTGTTGTTTGAAAATTTTCAAGATGGCTGACATGGCCGCCATCTTGGATAGTGGAACGGAATGATTTTAGCAATTCTTAATCTCCATGTGACCCCAGTGCCTCTCACCAAGTTTGGGCTCAATCTGACATAGGGTTCGGGAGCAGATGTGGCTTCAAGATTTTCAAGATGGCCGCCCAGGGGGCCATCTTGGATAGCCAAACGGAAAGATTTAAGCAATTCTGAATCTCTATGTCGCTCCAATGCTTCCCATCAAGTTTCTGCTTAATCCAACTTACGGTTTGGGAGGAGATGTCGTTTGAAGAATTCCCATATGGCTGCAATGGCGGCCATCTTGGATATCAGAACAGAACAATTTTAGCAATTCTGAATCTCTGTCGCTCCGATGCCTCCCATCAAGTTTTGGCTCAATTGGACCTACAGTTTTGGAGGAGAGGTCGTTTGAAGAATTTCAAGATGGCTGCGGCCATCTTGGATATCTGAACGGAACTATTTTAGCAATTCTGAATCTGTATAATGCTCCAATGTCTGCCATCAAGTTCTGACTCAATCTGACTAATGGTTTGTTGTTTGAAGAATTTCAAGATGGCCCTTTGGCGGCTATCTTGGCTATCGGAATGGAATGATTTTAGCAATTCTGAATCTGTGTCCATGTGATGCTTCCCATCAAGTTTTGGCTCAATCCAACTTAAGGTTTGGGAGATGTCGTTTGAAGAATTTCAAGATGGCCACCATGGCAGCCATCTTGGATATCAGAACAGAAAGATTTTAGCAATTCTAAATCTCTATAACACTCCAATGCCTCCCATCAAGTTTCGGCTCAATCTGACTTATGGTTTGGGAGGAGATGTCGTTTAAATAATTTCAAGATGGCCACTGTGGCGGCCATCTTGGATATCAGAACGGAACGATTTTAGCAATTCTGAATCTCTGAGTCACTGTGATGCCTCCCATCAAGTTTTGGCTCTATCCAACTTACGGTTTGGGAGATGTCATTTGAAGAATTTCAAGATGGCTACCATGGCGGCCATCTTGGATATCGGAACAGAACAATTTTAGCAATTCTGAATCTTTGTGTCACTGTGATGCCTCCCATCAATTTTTGGCTCAATCCGACTTACTGTTTGGAAGGAGATGTCGTTTGAAGAATTTCAAGATGGCCACCAGGGCGGCCATCTTGGATATTGGAACAAAACGATTTTAGCAATTCTGAATCTCCATGTTGCCACAATGCCTCCCACTAAGTTTCACCTCAATCCTACTTACCATTCAGGAGATGTCAAAAACGTGAAAGGTTAACGACGTAAGGACGGACGACAGACAACACTCCACAGCAGAAGCTGACATGGAGCCAAGCTCTGGGCCTCATGGTTTCAGAAGAAGATTTTTTTAAGTTTTTCTCATTATAAGTTTATGGGAGCTAATGACCACTTGGATGTGGCCAATTTGGACCCCAGGGGCATGGTTGGCAGGATTTATGTAGGATACCACTTAACATCACTTCATACTTAATCTTTTAGCTCTCAGCCTCATGGTTTCAGAGAAGAAGATTTTTTAAGGTTCTTTAGCTATATAGCTCTATATAAGCATATGACCCCTGGGGCATGGCCAATTTGGACCCCAGGGGCTTGAATGGCAGGATTTATGTACGGGACCACTACACATTGCTACATACTAAATATATAAGCTGCGGGCCCCATGGTTTCAGAGAAGATTTTTAAAGTTTTTCCAATTATAAGTCTATAGGCGCTAATGATCCCCGTGGCGTGGCCAGTTTGGGCCACAGGAGGTTGATTGGCAGGATTTATGTAGTGGACCACTAAACAATGCTACATACTAAATATGTAAGCTATGGGTCTCATGGTTTCAGAGAAGATTTTTTTAAGTTTTTTCCATTATAAGTCTATGGGAGCTAATGACCCCCAGGTGTGGCCAGCTTGATTGGCAGGATTTATGTAGAGGGCCACTAAACATTGCTACATACTAAATATGTAAGCTGTGGGCCTCATGGTTTCAGAAGATTTTTTAAGTTATTCCCATTATAAGTCTATGGGAGCTAATGACCCCAAGGCGTGGCCAGTTTAGACCCCAGGGGTTTAATTGGCAGGATTTATGTAGGGGACCACTCAACATTGCAACATACTAAATATGTAAGCTGTGGGCCACATGGTTTCAGAGGAGAAGATTTTTTAAGTTTCTTTTCCATTATAAGTCTATGGGAGCTAATGACCCCCGGGGTGTGGCCAGTTTGGACACCAGGGGCTTGATTGGCAGGATTTATGTATGGGACCACTAAACATTGCTACATACTAAATATATGAGCTCTGGACCTCATGGTTTCAGACAAGATTTTTTAAAGTTTTTCACATTATAAGTCTATGGGAGTTCACGACCCTCTGGGGCATGGCCAGTTTGGACCCCAGGGGCTTGATTGGCAGGATTTATGTCGGGGACCACTAAACATTGCTACATACAAAATATATAAGCTGTAGGCCTCATGGTTTCAGAGAAGAAAATTTTTTAAGTTATTCCCATTATAAGTCTATGGGAGCTATATCGCGGCTTGGTGGCCATCTTGATTTACAAACCGTGACCATTTTTACAAATTTTCAATCCCCCTTTAACACAAGGCTCCACATAAAGTTTGAAGAAATTTGGCCCAGGGGTTTCAGAGGAGAAGTCGTTCAAAGGTGTGAACGGACGGACAGACGGACAGAGAGTGATCACAGAATGGCAAACAAGTAGAGGCTCTGATCAAATGGCAAACCAGAGGCCCAAGTCAGCCAGAAATCGTTCACCTGGATTAGGCTGATCATGATACGTTACATTGTGCCATGCACGGTATATAGACGTTACATAGCCTATCTGTGGAAAAAAAAGCATTTCTAAAGACCTATTTGTTCTGGCAATGTAGCCTATCTGTAGTAAACAATAAATGCGGCAAGTAGGACGTTGAACAGGTCTGGAAAATAATAATTATGGTCATTTATATCAATAAAATCTCAATGCTACAGAACTCTAACAATATTTATTAGCTTAAATTAAACTGTTTGTCTCACAAATTACGTAGAAATACTTTAAACATGCCACAGAAACTGGAACGGGCATGTCAGCTGAAGGCCAGATAGTGACAAAAACACCATTTTCAGCAGTTTTAAAACGTTTCCCATTCTTTTTTCTGTGGTATATTGAAATGATCTGTTGAACAAATATATGGTTACAATCTATGGGTCTTATGAGTATTTACATTTCAACTTAAATGCTTGAAATTTGAAAAATAAATGGATAGTGATCCTATTTGTTTCTGACAATGGAGCCTAAACGCTAATCTGGCTAAGAAACCTATTTGTATACATACATGGACTCGAAGGATGTCTGATAATTGTCTACCTATTTATGAATTGTTGTGGACTTTTGTTCCATTTTATCATGGCCTGAACCAGAAGTCACTTGTTGAGTAATACATCAGTCTTTCATTATTTATTTATTAGTTTTAATTTTTTTTTTATAGAAGGGGTGGGGGTGGGGGGGCACTGATCGTATCACGAAAGCGGAGGAGGTTTGATGAATTTTTTGAACGCAAAACTTTACTGTACGCCTTATCACAGTGTTCAATAAATCACAATGAGCGCATCGATGTTACCTAAGAACCAATATACAGTATTTGGTCCGAGATCATCAGTTTTAATAGGCAAGTCCGCTACTGAGAATCAACATACAAACTATAGAAATGGAACACTCGAAAACTGTCGAAAACGTAGGAAGTTTGAAGACAACCTACACGCCTAATAATGGACACAACATGAAAATTAAAAGTTTCTGATGTTAGGATGTTTAAATATATTAACAATTTTGATTGATTGCATTGGTGTTCAACAACACGTCAACCCTTGTTGGTCATTTTGTGTAGTCTCCCAGACAAAGTGAGACAAGAAATAGAAGAGATGGTAGAGGAGATAAAAGAGGGGGACAGAGGAGAAAGAGGAAAATGAATGAAAGTGAAGAAACAGAGGAAATAAAAACATTGCCCCTTTACCCTTACCTGCTGCAAGGATAGCAGGCCTTGCCAAACTGTCAGCTAATATCAGTTGGACGCCCCGGTGATGCAAGGTACACGACATCTTTGCCTCACCCAACCACCCCCAATATCACAGACATGAATCATGATTTTTAATGCCATAGAACCGTAAATCCATATTCTTGGGGTATCCATCGGTGTTCCTTTGTACCTCTCCCTACCACAAAATGAAGGCTAGGGGCACCATCCTATCTTGTGTACAGCTGTCATCCAAAATGCACGCGCTTTCATTTTCCGCGTCTTCAGAATGACCATTTGACCTAAAATATTTTCATTGCTTTGATAAAAATTGGTCTAAAATTGGATTTTGCTCGTCGCTATTATAATTTTTGACTAGTTTTACACCTGTGACACAGGTTTTATGGTCGAGTGCCTTAGTTCTACTATGTCCTACATTCGTCCCTTGTTATGACAAAGTAAGGGCAACATGTTTGGAGCACAAGTTTATGGGTTACATTATGAAAACTGGCGATTGGCAAAAAGATAAACAAAATATTCAAAAATAGACTTGCTTTACATGTTGGTCTAGTAGTCTATTGATGTTGAAGGCAGAGCAAATATTTGTTGAAATGCATAAGCAGATATATTAACAATTGTTGCTGAAGGGAACATACTTGGGGCAGTTTAGGACAGTTGAAATTCGTAAAAATACTGTAAAATAAAGAAATACTGTCCCTTTGCTTGAAAAACTAACAGAATGTGAAAGATATTTTCGGGCTGTTGATCACAGATGGAAAGATGACGGATGATTAACAGACGAACGCACGGAAAAAATAATGTTGCTCTGGCACACCTTTACCATGAGGGTAAGTGATGTAGCAAGTTTGATTGAATTCCGCCTAGTGGTTTAGGAGACAAGAACTCCACCAAGCGGGGCATTATACGCCCGTGGCAAGTAAAAAGATGTAGCACAAAAACTGGCTCCTGTATAATTCAGTGCTCCGGATATAAACTGTAAGTGGAATTACAAAAAAAAAAAAAATTAAAAAAATTTCATTGGGACATATCTCTGCTGATATTTGGTGAACTGTAACCTAAGCGACCAAGCTGGCCCAGGAATTAAGGAAGAAGTGACTTCTCCCTCCTGGGAAAATAGGGAGAAGTTTGCTGCTTCTAGGGAGAAGTGCTTTCTGATGGAGGACACAACACAGAAGCATGACTATATTATAAGCTCATATGAGCCTTTGGCTGATTTGTTTTTCCTATACTTCAATATCTGACCAAACAATAACAACACAAAAATAAACAATAAAAAAAAAACAAAAAAAAACAAAAAAAAAATGCTGCAAGAATTTTTTTTTGTAAACCTTCAACTTGTTTAATACTGATTTTATTTTTGTTCTTCAAGGGAGCCAAATCAGAAGAGTATTAAAAAAAAAATAAAAAAATTATGTATTCATAAAGATTTAATAATGGCAACCTTTCCTTGCAAATCTAATAAAAGAAGAAAAAAAAATCAAAAAAAAAATCAATATCTAGCCCATATGACCAAAACTTTAGTTATCTGCAAAAAATATACCTATTATAAAATAAAATTTGCACACTATTACCTCTAAACATTATGCTGCGAAAAGTTTACAAAAACTTTCAAAGGGGCATAAATCTGCAAATATTTGGTGCACTGTTATTTCGAAATAATATGTGCTGCTCCACATCATCATGTAACTATTTATGAAGTTTCAGCTTGATCGGATGTAAACTACAGAAGGATTTAGCCGGAAACAAAAAATTAATAGAAATTTTCAACGGGGTTTAACCCTGTTAATATTTGGTGGACTGTAACCTTGAAACAATATGCGCTACTCCACATCATGGTCTAACTACAAATAAAAAAATTTCAGCTTGATAGGATGTAAACTGTAGCCGGAAACGAAAAGTTTACAGAAATTTTCAAAGGGGCATAACTCTGCTAATATTTGGTGGACTGTAACCGTGAAACAATATGCACTGCACCACATCATGGTCTAACTGTACATGAAGTTTCAGCTTGATTGGATGTAAACTGTAGGAGAATTTAGCCAGAAACGAAAAATTAACAGATATCTTCAAAGGGGTATAACTCTGCTAATATTTGGTGAACTGTAACCTTGAAACAAAATGCGCTGCTCCACATCATGGTCTAACTAAAAATCAAGTTTCAGCTTGATCAGATGTAAACTGTAGGAGGAGTTAACCAGAAACGAAGTCAACTGAAATTTTCAAAGGGATATAACTCTGCTAATATTTTGTGGACTGTAACCTTGAAAAATATGCGCTGCTCCACATCATGGTCTAACTATATATGAAGTTTCAGCTTGATTGGATGTAAAATGTAGGAGGAGTTAACCGGAAATGAAAAGTTTACAGAAATTTTCTAAGGGGCGTAACTCTGCAAACATTTGGTGGACTGTAACCCCGAAACAATATGCGCTGCGCCACATCATGGTCTAACTATATACCAAGTTTCAGATTGATCTGATGTAAACTGTAGGAGGAGTTAGCTGGAAACGAAAAAGTTTACGGATGGAGGGACGCCATACCCCGTAACATAATACGTCCCGTTTTTCAAACGGGCGTATAAAAATAGACAGACGACAGACGCACAGAAGGACAGACACACAGAAAAATATTGCTCTTGCACACTCTTACCGTAAGGGGAAGAGATGTAGCAAGTTTGGTTGAATTCCACCCAGTGATCTAGGAGGAGATGGTGTGACGGACAGATAGGCGGATGACGGACGCACCGACTGATGGACGCAGACTGGTGGAGGCACAGAAAAATAATGTTGCTCTCGCACCATGAAGGTAAGTGATGTTGCAAGATTGGTTGAATTCCGCCCAATAATTCAGGAGGAGAAAGCGTAAATGTTACTCTCGCAAACCCTTACCATGACGGGATGTGATGTAGCAAGTTTGGTTGAATTCTGCCCAGTAGTTAAGGAGATAGCAAGACAGACAAAGAGGCTAGCACACCCTTATCATGAGGGGAAGTGATGTAGCAAGTTTGGTAGAACTCCACCCAGTGGTTTAGGAGGAGATAGCGTGATGGACTAATGGATGGACGAACATACGGACGGACGGACAGACGGATGAGGGCGTAACAATATCTCCATCTTTTAAAAAAAAAAAAAAAAAAAAAAAAATGGGGGATAAAAATATTTCAAAATATTGTATGGTGAGTTTTCAGCAGATGACATTTTGAAATATTGTCTTATTTCCCCCAGAAAACAGGATTTGACATTTCATGCAAATTGTCTCCAATAGGGAAAAATTTGCTTGAAATGCCAAATTCTGTTTTCTGTAAAAATAAGAAAAGTATTATCGCGATATGTTGCCTGCTGTTTAATTGCCCAGAGAGTGCTAAACATCAATTTTCAGCAGACAACATTTTGAAATATTTTTTTCTTATTTTTCCCAGACACAAGATTTGACATTTCATGCAAATTGTCTCCAATTTGCATAAAATGTCAAATTCTGTTTTCTGGTTTATTTGAACCAAAAGTAATATCCTGTTGTGGCTCATACCTGTGACGATACTTGTTTTCTGTTGCGGTAGGGGGTTTCATACCAATGCGCCACAATAAAAGTTAATTTTCTTCCTAATCATATTTTCGATTTAATCAAAATTTTCAGAATATTTAGATACTTACATGTCTCTGCGGTTGGTAGTAAATTTACCAAATTTGATGACCACATTGTCATGCGAGACTACTTGGTAATTTCCGTAAGGGGTTAGGGGTAGGGATTCATACGCGATCAACCTTATTATAGATGTTTAAATCTTGTGTGAACTTAATAAATCAATTTATATGCGAAATACGGCCTAATTGTTACTTTGCACATGCTAACTCGCATATTCCGGAGCTTGAAATTGATAGGGAAGACTAACAAATCCACTTCAGTTTGCAAAATACTGACGCGAGCGAAAAGGATGAAACACTTTATTACAAAAGTGACAAAACTTTCGACAAAAGTGATAGTGTCAAAACTTTTGTAAGGAACCTGTAGACATGTGCTTTCTCATGCAATTACGAGGAACAGAGTAAGGACAGTAAAAGCATTGTGTGGATTTCTCCAGCCAGGGTTATAGAATTAGCCATTGAGTAAGTACTGTCCTGGACATGGCAAAAGCCTATATACTTTTCTCGTGGCGTCGAGGCATTGCTTCTTATCTGCATGTCACTGGAGGCAGTATTGCTAGCCGGGAACAAGCCTCTATGAAATGTACGAGGGGAGTTCAATAAGTTCGTAGAACTCAGGGTTTAACTCACAGATTGGAAGATGGTTTCAACATTATTTTTCAATATAATCCCCCTTTACTTCAATGCATTTGGCCCACTTTTCTTTTAAGCAGTCTATGCCTTCGAAATAAAAGTCGTCTATTTGGTCCTCAAACCAAGCCTCTGTAGCAGCCTTGAGCTCATCATCATCCCGAAATCGCGTTCCACACAAGTGGAACTTCAAATTTCTAAACAGATAATAATCACTTGGGGCCAGGTCTGGACTGTATGGCGGGTGATTTAACTGCTCAAACTTGCACTCACGAATAGCCGCTTGTGCAACTCTGGACTTGTGCACAGGGGCATTATCATGCAAAAGAAGGACACCAGCAGCTAGCTTTCCCCTTCGCTTTTCTTTAATAGCAACCCTTAATTGTTTAATGACATTGGCATAGTATTCTCCTGTAATTGAAGTACCAGCAGGCTTGTAATCTATCAATATAATCCCTCTGGAGTCCCAAAACACCGTGGCCATTACCTTGCAGGCTGATGGTTGGGTACGAAATTTCTTAGGTGGGGGTGAGCCAGGGTGCTTCCATTGCATGGACTCTTTTTTAGTATCTGGGTCCCAGTGGTGAAGCCAAGTTTCATCTCCTGTTACAAGTCGAGTGTGAAAGTCTTCTGGATTGGCATTGTACACTTCCAGAAGTTCTTGACTTGACGCCACCCTTTGCTGACGATCTTGCAAGTTCAGGTTTCTGGGTACCCACCTGGCAGATACTTTTGATATGCCTAAATGTTCATGGATTATAGTGTAAACACTTCCATTAGAAATACAATGTACCACATTCTGAAGCAAGTTCGGCAACTTTGATTCGGCGATTGTTTAGCACAAGTCTCTCAACATGGTCGATCATCTCCTGGCTGATGACATCAGCAGGGCGACCTGGCCTTGGGTCATCTTCTTACTAAGGAGTCTCTCCCACGTTTAAATTCTGCTGACCACTTTGCCACTGTGGAATACTTTGGGCTACTATCACCATACACATCAGCCATGCGCCAATGGATTTCTTTGGCCTTTGCACCCTCCTTAGTGAGAAACTTTATGACTGCTCTGAACTCAATATTCTGACTTTCCATTTTTGCCTATGGGTATAGGTTTTCAAACAAAAAGTAAGAGCAAAAAATGTACGTGTTGACTGAACGGCTGTTATCATTCAACTGACAAAGGTTTACACTGCACAAAAATGAAAAAAGAAATCTTCAATTGTATAGAAAAATACCGAGTTCTACGAACTTATTGAACTACCCTCGTATGTTGGTGAGGCAAAAACTGCTGTAGGTAAAGAGGTGTACCCAAAATTACTAAGTAACTAGAAATGAGACCAAAGGACATGGATGCCCCCACCTGAAAAACTTAAACGCAATTTGCTAACGCCTGAAAAAAACTTAAGCGCAAATTGCTAACGCCATCTCGGACGCGGATGGAGACGAAGGGACAGACAGACAGGGTAACACTATTATGCCCTTTCCACCATTTTTTGAGTGGCGGGGGCATTAAAATGCAAGTCACATGTACATCTATACCAGGCTCTGATGGGTCTGGTTAACTCAATCATAGCTTTCTTGGGCAATTGGTTACAGGAAGAACAATTACACTCTTCCATCCTGTTTCCATAGAGGCTATCTTTTAATTAATATAAGCTTCCAGATTTCAACTTTTGTCATGTTAGATAAGCAAAAAACATGCCCTGTATGACATTAAATTTGAGTCATCTTCTTTTGCATTTAAAACGTTTAAAACGTTACTGTGCAAAAGAAGTCTCAAATTTTGGACTACACTTGATCTTATCCCACTGCGTAGGCCTACATGCAAAGAAATCCATTGCAAAAAAATCGGAAATTAATCGCCATTGTGGACTATTTATGGCTTTAATATGATCAGACTTTTAAGTAACTGATCAGCTGTTTCTCTGTAACCTATAGATATCCTTAGCCATGTGCACAAATCATTATCCCGTGCCACAAAATGCACATTTTTGTCAAAGTAAATAGGCTCAAGATATGTCACTAATTATACAAGAGGGCCATGATGGCCCTGTAATGATCACCTGAGTATCATAGAGAACCCTACCCATAAATATTCAAGGCAAATATTCTGACTAAGATTTGTGATGATTATATTAATGAGTAAGACAATGTAGCATGCCTAATGGACCATGAAATATAGATCAAGGTCAAATATGAATGACTGCACTCAAGAGGCCATGCTAAGATGTATGTATGTGCTAAGTATCACTGGCTGTAGGACCAATAATTACTGAGAAACTGACCTAAATGCAAAAGCTTAACAAAGTCAGTGGACTGTGAAATATAGTTCAAGGTCAAATATAGATGACTGCATTAAAGAGGCCATGCTAAGATGTCGGCAAGTGCCAAGTATCATTGCTGTAGGACTAACAGTTACTGAGAAACTGACCTAAACGGAAAAACTTAAGAAAATCACTGGACCGTGAAATTTAGGTCATATGTGACCCAGGTCCAAACTTGACCTAGAAATCATCAAGACAAACATTTTGAGCAAGATTCATGATGACGGCACCTGCTTAGGGCCACTGGTTTCAAAGAAGTTTTTTTCTTTAAGTTTAAGCTATATAGCTCTATATTAATAAACTAGGGCGACCATCTTGGATTTCAGATCAGAATAATTTTAGCTATTTTTGATCTACAAGTCATCCCGATACTTCCTATCAAATTTCGAGTCAATGGGCCTTTTTATTCAGGAGAAGACATTCAAAATAGATTTTTAAGATGGCAACTGTGGCAGCCATCCTGCATGTCTGATTGGATCAATTTTAGCTATTTTTGATCTACAAGTCACCTAGAGGATTCTTACCAAGTTTCAAGTCAACTGGCCTTTCAGTTCAGGAGAAGCGAACTAGAGCCTCAACAAGGTTTTTCCTTTGATTTGGCCTGGTGACCTAGTTTCTGACATAAAGTGACCCAGTTTTAAACTAGACCTAGAAATCATCAAGACGAACATTTTGAGCAATATTTACTATGATTATTTAAAAAATGTGACCTCTGGAGTGTTAACAAGGTTTTCCTTTGATTTGGCCTGGTGACCTAGTTTTTGACCCCATGTAATTCAGTTTCAAACTTGACTTAGAAATCATCAAGACAAACATTTTGGGCAAGATTCATGATGATTGCTTAAAAAATGTGACCTCTAGAGTGTTAACAAGGTCTTCCTTTGATTTGGCCCAGTAACCTAGTTTTTTATCCCAAGTGACCCAGTTTCGAACATGACCTAGAACTCATCAAGACAAACATTTTGAGCAAGATTCATGATGACTGCTTCAAAAATCTGACCGCTAGAGTGTTAACAAGGTTTTCCTTTGATTTGGCCTGGTGACCTAGTTTTTGACCCCAAGTGACCAAGTTTCAAACTTGCCCTAGAAATCATCAAGACAAACAATTTGAGCAAGATTCATGATGATTGCTTGAAAAATGTGACCGCAAGCGTGTTAATAAGGTTTTCCTTTGATTTGGCCTGGTGACCTAGTTTTTGACCTCAAGTGACCGAGTTTGAACTTTTTTTACCTAGAAATCATCATGGCAAACATTTTGAGCAATATTCATGATCATTGCTTCAAAAATTTGACCTCTAGAGTGTTTACAAGTTTTTCCTTTGATTTGACCTGGTGACCTAGTTTTTGACCCCAAGTGACCCAGTATCTAACTTGACCTAGATTTCATAGGGGCAAACATTCTGGGCAAGTTTCATCAAGATTGCGTCAAAACTGTGACCTCTGGAGTGTTAACAAACTAACTGTTGACGAGGGACAGAGGGTGATCACAATACCTCACCCTGAGCTTTTGCTCTGGTGAGCTAAAAATTCTATTTCCTACAAACATGTACGTTTCACAACGGGGAGAGTTAATGGCTGATTCAGAAAAGGCGATTTTTGTTCCCAGCTGAAGTATAAACTAGAGCTGGTGTTTGTAAAACACTATGCCCCCAACTGCCTGACTCTAACACTGCTTGACTCCAACACTGCTTGCCCATGACGGTAACAACAATACAAATATATGAGATTTCAATGTTATTTTATCAAAGGGAAATAACTCTAAAATAGGAGAAAATTGGGATAAAAAAAAAGTACGGGTCACCGATTTTTTCATGAGGAATCAAAATATGAAATTTCAAAACATTAGCATACATGGTTCTAAACTTATGCTATACACAATAAAGCAACAACATTAAATGGCCAGAAATTGCGAAGGACCATAATTCCAACATTTCATTTAATTGGTTCAAAATTTAATCAGGTGATCTCCTCCTCAATCCCAATCAGTATACCAAATATCATGGCTCTGGCTGAAATACTTTTTGAGATATCTTGCTGACAATGTCAAAATGCCCAGAACTACAAAGGGTAATAACTACCTCAATTTTTCATGGAATTCCCTAAAAAAACAAATCAGGTAATCTCCACATCATCCCCAATCAGCATATATTGTTTCAAGACCCTAGCTTAAGTACTTTTCGAGACATCTTGCTGACAAGATCAAAATGCGCAGAACTGCAAAGGGCCGTGACTTAATATTTTCACGGAATTCTCTCAAAATATAATCAGGTAATTTACACATCATTCCCACTCACTATGTCGAATTTCAAGAACCTAGCTTAAATACTTTTCAAGATATCTTGCTCATAAGATTTAATTCTGATTTTTTTCAAAGGGGCATATCTCTAAACAAACATGCTGGACAAGGAAAAAAATACAGGGCAGCTATTTTTTCATTGGGAACCCAAATATAAAATTTCAAAACCCTAGCATGCAGGGTTCTTAAGATATGGCATGCACAAAAAAGCTTGATGAACGGACAAACGGACAAATGCAGGCAAAATAATATGCCTCATCAATTTCATTCTAGACTGGGGGCATAATCAGGTCATCTACTCATCGCTACCGATCTATTCATCAAGTTTCAAGGCTCCAGCTTCAATAGTTTTTAAATATTTTGCTGACAAGGGAAACATGCCCAAATTTACTAAGGGCCATTACTTAAAAAACATTTTTCAGAATTTACACAAAAGTTAATCAGGTCATCTACTCATCATTACCAATCAATTCACCAAGTTTCAAGTCTCTAGCTCTAACAGTTTTTGAGATATTTTGCTGACAACATAAAAATGTCAAAAATTACAAAGGGCCATAACTCAATAAGTATTTTTCAAAATTTATTCAAAAGTTAATCAGGTTGTCTACTCATCACTACCAGTCTATTCATTAAGTTTCAAGGCTCTAGCTCCAACGGTTTTTGAGATATTTTGCTGACAAGGTAAAAATGCCCAAAATTACAAAGGGCCATAACTCATGAAGTATTTTTCAGCATTTCTTCAAAAGTTAATCAGGTCATCTTCTCATCACTATAAATCCATTTATTAAGTTTCAAGGCTCTAGCTCTAATAGTTTGTTTGTTTGTTTGTGTTGAGGTTTTACGGCCCAGTCAACCCAATGGGGTCATATCGAGCGCTGTCAGTTTACCTAACCACACGTTTACTGGACAGGCTTAGTCCTCTAAGCGGTTAACCAGTATTGTGCACACTCTTTCGTCAGAAACTGACAACTGCCCTTCTTGAATCAGCGGAAGGGAGAGAATGACCGTAGAAAATATTTCATGATCAATCTCCACGAAAGAATGTTGCCACCTCAGCTCTAATAGTTTTTGAGATATTTTACTGACAAGGTAAAAATGCCCAAAATTACAAAGGGCCATAACTCAAGAAGTATTTTTCAAAATTTCTTCAAAATTTAATCGGGTTGTTTACTCATCACTACCGAACTATTCATCAAGTTTCAAAGCTCTAGCTCCAACGCTTTTTGAGATATTTTGCTGAGAAGGTAAAATTGCCCAAAATTACAAAGGGCCATAACTCAGGAAGTATTTTTCAAAATTTCTCCAAAAGTTAATCAGATTGTCTACTCATCACTACCAGTCTATTCATCAAGTTTCAAGCCTCTAGCTCCAACGGTTTTTAAGATATTTTGCTGACAAGATAAAAATGCCCAAAAATTCAAAGGGCCATAACTCATGAAGTATTTTTCAGAATTTCTTGAAAAGTTAATCAGGCCATCTACTCATCACTACAAATCCATTTACTAAGTTTCAAGGCTCTAGCTTTAACAGTTTTTGAGATATTCTGCTGACAAGGTAAAAATGCCCAAAATTACAAAGGGCCATAACTCAAGAAGTATTTTTCAAAATTTTCTTCAAAAGTTAATCAGGTTGTCTACTCATCACTACTAGTCTATTCATCAAGCTTCAAGGCTCTAGCTTCAATAGTTTTTGAGATTTTTTGCTGACAAGGTAAAAATGCCAAAAATTACAAAGGGCCATAACTCATGAAGTATTTTTTCAGAATTTCTTCAAAAGTTAATCAGGTCATCTACTCATTACTACAAATCCATTTACTAAGTTTCAAGGTTCTAGCTCTAACAATTTTTGAGATATTTTTCTGACAAGGTAAAAATGCCCAAAATTATAAAGGGCAATAACTCAGGAAGTATTTTTCAAAATTTCTCCAAAAGTTAATCAGATTGTCTACTCATCACTACCAGTCTATTCATCAAGTTTCAAGCCTCTAGCTCCAACGGTTTTTAAGATATTTTGCTGACAAGATAAAAATGCCCAAAAATTCAAAGGGCCATAACTCATGAAGTATTTTTCAGAATTTCTTCAAAAGTTAATCAGTTCATCTACTCATCACTATAAATCCATTCACTAAGTTTCAAGGTTCTACCTCAAACAGTTTTTGAGATATTTTGCTGACAAGGTATAAATGCCCAAAATTACAAAGGGCCATAACTCAAGAAGTATTTTTCAAAATTTTCTTCAAAAGTTAATCAGGTTGTCTACTCATCACTACCAGTCTAATCATCAAGTTTCAAGGCTCTAGCTTCAATACTTTTTGAGATATTTTGCTGACAAGATTGTGTCAGTATTTTTTCAAAGGGCCATAACTCAGAAAAGGGGCATAATTCTGTCAAGAAAAAAAATACGTGTCAGCTATTTTTTCATGAGGAATCCATGTATGAAATTTCAAAACAGTAGCATTCACGGTTCTAAATTAGGTGAGAGTTATAAAAGTTCCATAGCATTCCAGTATTTGTGACTTAATTTGTAAATAGGTTGCTTTTAGTGGCCAAATCCATGCTCCCTCCCTGTCATGGTCTGTTTAGTATACTACAGATAGGCTACGTTGCTAGAACAAATAGGTCTCCAGAAACACATTTTTGCACAGATAGGCTACGTAACCATCTTGCCTATCAGATCAGATTGCCTTTAGCAATCCAGAATCTGATGTTGAAAAAGCATTCCAGAATCTGATGTTGTTTGAAGAGTTTCAAGACTGCCACCATGGCCGTCATCTTGGATACTGGAACTGAACAATTTTAGCAATTTTGGATCTCCATCTCACCCCGATGCCTCCCATCGAGTTTCGACTCCATCTGACTTACAGTTTGGGAGGAGATGTGGTTTGAAGAATTCCAAGATAGGGTCATCTTGGATATCTGAACAGAATTATTTTAGCAATTCTAAATCTCCATGTCCTCTCAATGCCTCCCATCAAGTTTCAGCTCAATCTGACATAAGATTCGGGAGATGTTGTTTAAAGAATTTCATGGTGGCCATCTTGGATATTGGAACCGAACAATTTTAGCAATTCTGAATCTCCATGTCGCCCCCATGCCTCCTACCAAGTTTGGGCTCATGGGACTCAGCGTTCGGGAGGAGATGTGGTTTGCAGATTTTCAAGACCTTGGATATCCAAACGGAATGATTTTAGCAATTCTGAAACCAAGTTTTGGCTTGATCCTACCTACCATTCAGGAGCAGATGAGGTTTGAAGAATTTTCAAGATGGCCACTGTGGCTGCCATCTTGGATATTAGAACAGAATAATTTTAGAAATTCTATATCTCTATGCCTCCCATCAAGTTCCTGCTGAATCTAACTCGTGGTTTGGGAGGAGATGTTATTTGAAGATGGTTGCTGTGGCAGCCAACTTGGATATCCAAATTCAACCATTTAAGCAGTTCTGAATCTCCGTACCTGCTAAATGCCTCCCACCAAGTTTCAGCTTAATCAGACATACCATTCAGGAGCAGAGGCATTTCAACAGTTTCAAGATGGCCACCATGGCGGCCATCTTGGCTATCGGAAAGGAGCAAATTTAGCAATTTTAAATCTCCATGTTGCCCCAATGCTTCCCACCAAGTTTGGACTCAATCCGACTTAGCGTTCGGAAGCAGACGTGCTTTGAAGATTTTCAAGATGGCTGCTGTGACATCCATCTTGGATATTGAAACTGAACGATTTTAGCAATTCTGAATCTCCATGTATATCCAATGCTTCCCACCAAGTTTTCGCTCAAACCGACGTACGATTCTGGATATGTCGTTTGAAGAATTTCAAGATGGCCGCCGTGGCGACTATCTTGGATATTGGAAAGGAACGATATGTCGCTTTGATGCCTCCTATCAGGTTTTGGCTCAATCCAATTTACAGTTTGGGAAGAGATGTGGTTTTAATTATTTCAAGATGGCCGCTGTGGTGGCCATGTAATGATCTTGATGTTGGAATAGAAATTTTTTTTAGCAATTCTGAATCTCTATGCTGCTCTGATGCCTCCCATCAAGTTTCTGCTTAATCGGACTTACAGTTTGGGATGAAATGTCCTTTGAAAAATTTCAAGATGGCTGCCATGGCAGCCATTCTGGATATTGGATACAAAAGATTTTAACAATTCTGAATCTCTATGTCACTCCGATTCCTCCCATCAAGTTTTGGCTCAATGTATGAGATGTCATTTGAATAATTTCAAGATGGCTGCCATCTTGGATACTGGAACGCAACAGTTTTAGCAATTCTGAAACTCTATGTCACTCCAAAGCCTCCCATCAAGTTTTGGCTCAATCCAACTTACTGTTTGAAAGGAGATGAAGTTTGAAGAATTCCATCTTGGATGAACGGAACAATTTTAGCAATTCTGAATCTCCATAAAGCCATAATGCCTCTCACTAAGTTGCAGCTCAATCGGTCTTACAATTCTGGAGGAGTTATTGAAAATGTGAAAAGCTAAGGACGGACTACAGACAACAGGCCACGGCATAAGCTGATCTGGAGCTTTGCTCCAGGTGAGCTAACAAGTGTTGAGAAGCAGTTCGATCTGTTTGCACCATAATATAATGTCCAAATACTTAGAGTAACTATGGTATCTTTATAGTCTGGAATGGAATATTAACCTACCCTTTTGCTCTGTCTACAGATTCACAGCTAATGTTGTCAAAGAAAGACTTTGTTTTGTCATAATAAACATGTTCTTCTTCATCATCTTCTTCACCATTCTCTAAACCCTCCTTTTCTCCATTCACTGCTGCTTTATCACCTAGTAAAAAAATCAGTGATTTAAAGCTCAATATCAACCTATAGAACATGCAAAAATGGAAACATTTTCTTCTTGTTTTCACATTTTTTTTTTCTTTTCATTCAAGCATTATTTTGGGGAGCTTTTTTCCCCTTTATTTTAAAATAAAGCATGACAAAGCACTGTGAGACTGTTTTATGCGGGTCATGTGACACTGCACTCAGTCACATTACACTGACACCAGTTTGACCAGTTCTGATCCTAGCTCTACTTTCTTAATGCTGAGCACCAAACAAAAGAGCAGCCAGAACCATGTTTAAAGTCTTTGATGTGACTCGGCTGGGGATCAAACTTATAACCTCTTGGTCACAAAGCAGATGCTCTACCAGTTGAGCCACTGCGCTGAAAGAAGGGACTGTATGATACCCAGCCACTGGTATGTACTGAAATGTATCATGGGCTCTGCTCTACTAACACTGGAATCAATGCATAAATGACCCTGAGTGTAGTTGCTGTTAAGTCACTATGTTGAAATTTATTTGTACTGGATGAAATGTTTGACAAGAAAAATATCTGTTAATATCTATCTGGGGCTGTAACACATTCCAGTATAAACCCGTAAAAACCACATTCAAAATGAATCTGTTTAGTCAGCACTAGGCCACTACTGAATTTGTCAGATGAGATGAAGAACACTTGAGTTCTGGCATAGAAACCATTTTTTTTTTACATTTACTCTATATATGATGATGGTGATTATGATGATGGTTTGGTGTTTTAAGTCCTTTCAAAATCATTTGAGTCATATCTAGACGATGGAAGGATGACAGTGAAAGGCTCTGTTGAATGTAATGCCGCACAGTCATGACCTGAATTCCACCTCTAGTGGGATTTTGTTTGTTTGTGTTTGTGTTGAGGTTGTACGGCCCAGTCAACCCAATGGGGTCATGTCGAGCGCGGTCAGTTTACCTAACCACACGTTTACTGGGCAGGCTTAGTCCTCTAAGCTGTTAACCAGTATTGTGCACATTCTTCCAGTTGGACGGCATATCCAACTGAGCCACCGAGGCCGAGGCCGGCCTAGCGGATTTGAACCCAGAACTTGTGATCCAAACCACGATTTACTCTGTATATAACAAGTTAATTTTTAGAATTATTGTTTCCCACCTTTAAGCACTGAGCTAATTTGTCTTTGTCAAAGTTTGTGACACAGAAGACTGTCACCAAAGGTTTGTTTGTGTTGAGGTTTTAGGGCTCAGTCAACCCAATGGGGTCATGTCGAGCGGGGTCAGTTTACCTAACCACACGTTTACTGGGCAGGCTTAGTCCTCTAAGCGGTTAACCAGTATTGTGCACATTCTTTCACCAGAAACTGACAACTGCCCTTCTTGAATCAGCGGAAGGGAGAGAATGACCATAGAAAATATTTCATGATCAATCTCCACGAAAGAATGTTGCCGACCTCGGCGGGGGTTGATTGATTGATTGATTGTGTTGGGGTTTAACGACACGTCAACCCTTGAGGGTCATTTTGTGTCGTCTCCCAGAGAAAGGGAGAAAAGAAATAGAAGAGAGAGTAGAGGAGATGAAAGAGAGGGACAGGGAAGAAAGAGGAACAGGAATGAAAGTGAAGAAACAGAAGAAATAAAAACATTCCCCCTCTACCCTTACCCACTACAAGGATAGCAGGCCTTGCCCAACTGTAAGCCAATATCAGTTGGACGCCCCAGTGATGTAAGATACACAGCACCTTCGCACCACCCGACCACCCCAATCGGCGGGGGTTGAACCCGCGACCTCCTGGTCTCCAGTCGGACGGCGCTTCCAACTGAGCATAGTTTTCTATAATTAATTAGATCTTATTAAATATTACTCTGGATATTTGGCCACTTCAAAAGTAAATGGTAAAGCTACAGATCAGACCATTCTTTAAGATGGTTGAACTGAAGAGCACGAATATTTAGGTTAATTATGTCAGACTGGCAGCTATGCACTATATTTCATTATTTTGTATGAAACTAACACTACTCAAATTTGAGTGAAAGTGTTACAGAATTGCACCCATAATAAAACCAGAATCCCATGGGCCATAATGCTCACCTGAGTGAACTGCTGTAAGAGCTAGTATTTTGAACTATTTAGCAAAGCTTCAGCTTTACCCTAATATTCTTTTCAAAATATTTGGTTGCCATGGCAACCAATCTAATTCAATGGCTTACACAGAGTTATTATGTTTGATAGAGGACTACACAAGGAACATTCCTGTAAAACTTTTTATCAAAATATCTTCAGTGAGATAGAAACAAGAGGGCCATGATGGCCCTGTAATGCTCACCTCAGTATCATAGCACTTTGAGATTGATTGTGTTGGGGTTTAACGACACGTCAACCCTTTAGGGTCATTTTGTGTCGTCTCCCAGAGAAAGGGAGAAAAGAGATAGAAAAGAGAGTAGAGGAGATGAAAGAGAGGGACAGGGAAGAAAGAGGAACAGGAATGAAAGTGAAGAAACAGAAGAAATAAAAACCTACCCTTACCCACTACAAGGATAGCAGGCCTTGCCCAACTGTAAGCCAATATCAGTTGGACGCCCCAGTGATGTAAGATACACAGCACCTTCGCACCACCCGACCAGAACCTGGCCTAGAACTGATCAAGGCAAACATTCTGATCAAAATTCAAAATGATTATATTAATAAGTAAGACAATGTAGCATGTCTAATGGACTGTGAAATAGAGGACAAGGTCATATATGGATGACTGCACTCAAGAGGCCATGCTAAGATGTATGCATGTACTAAGTACCACTGGCTGTAGGAGCAATAGTTCCTGAGAAACTGACCTAAACACAAACACTTCACAAGTACCAAACATCACTCTGTAGGACCAATAATTATCTAAATGGAAAAACTTAAGAAAGTCACTGGACAGTGACATATAAGTCACCTAGAAATCATCAAGCCAAACATTTTGAGCAAGATTAATGATGATCACTTCAAAAATGTGACGTCTGGAGCGTCAACAAGGTTTTCCTTTGATTTGGCCTGGTGACCTAGTTTCTGACATCAAGTGATCCGGTTTTAAACTAGACCTAGAAATCATCAAGACGAACATTTTGAGCAATATTTATGATGATTATTTAAAACAAAAATTCTGTGGAAGGCGTCGTCGCACCTGCTGGGGCAAAAGTCACAGAAACCACAATCAGAATGTGATTATTAAATAAGTTTATTTCATTCTTAGCAGTGCTTAGTTGGAAAACTGGGTTGAAAAAAATGAGAGAGACCAGAATCGAGTTCTACTTATTCAAGGGGTAGAGGCAATAATAGAGGTAATAAGCTGAGCATCCAGGTGGACTTTCTGAAAATTGACAGCCATGTACACAAAATAATTATAAAAGCTAGAGAGATCAGATTTGTAGCTTTGGAAAGGAAATTAAAATACCTTGTCACGAATTACAAAATTATGATCAAAGGGGCAATGTACAATCTACGAAAATGAACTGTATGGGTTAAAATACTCATTTCTAAAGGGTACTGTAGAAAATGTAACATGTGTAACACCATGTAAGGCCAAAAAAAAAAAAAATTCAAACATCACATTTTGTAGCTAATGGACTGTTCTGTAACTTCATATAATTAGTTGGATCATATAATTACTTTTGCTCCAGTTCTCATAGGTTTAATAGTTTCCTATTGTATTATAATTTTGTAGGGGTAACGAATGTAACAGGCTGTTACTGGGTAACGCCCCCATTGCCAGAGGGCTAACATGCTGCAAAATACTTGCAAGGTAATAGGCTATAAGAAAAACATGGTCTACAAAATTCCCGGGGGAGGGGAGGGGGAAAGGTAAACCATAGCTGGCCAGCGGCCTATAAGTGGAACTACAAAAAAAATTTTAAAAAATTTTCATTGGGGCATAGCTCTGCTGATATTTGGTGAACTGTAATCTAAGGGTCCAAGCTGGCCCAGAAATTAAGGGAGAAGTGACTTCTCCCTCCTGGGAAAATAGGGAGAAGTTTGCTGCATCTAGGGGAGGTGTCTTCAGACGGAGGACACACGACAGAAGCATGGCTATATTATAAGCTAATATGAGCCTTTGGCTAATTTGTTTTTCCTCTACTTCAATATAGGACCAGACAATAACAAAACAAAAAAAAAAAAAAAAAAAAAAAAACCAAAAAAAAAAAACAAAAAAAAAAAAAATGCTGCAAGAAATTTTTTGGCCCAGAAATTAAGGGAGAAGTGACTTCTCCCTCCTGGGAAAATAGGGAGAAGTTTGCTGCGTCTAGGGAGGTGTCTTCGGATGGAGGACACACGGCAGAAGCATGGCTATATTATTAGCTCAAATGAGCCTTTGGCTAATTTGTTTTTCCTATACTTCAATATAGGACCAGACAATAACAAAACAAAAATAAACAACCCCAAAAAAAATATGCTGCAAGAAATTTTTTTGTAAACCTTTAACTTGTTTTCTTGTTTTATACTGATTTTATTTTTGTTCTTCAACAGAGCCAACTCAGAAGAGTATTAAAAAAAAAAAAAAATTCAAAAAGAATTATGTTTATAAGTTTTGATATTAGTGAAGCTTCTTAATTCTGTACCATTTAATAAATGTATTTATAAAGATTTAATAATGGCAACATTTCCTTGCAAATCTAATAAAAGAACATGTAAAAAATAAATAAATAAATAACTTGCCCCTAAGCCCATAACTTTAGTTATTTGCAAAAAATATACCGATTATAAATAAAATTAGCACACTATTACCTCTAAACAATATGCTGCAAAAGGTTTACAAAAACTTTCAAAGGGGCATAAATCTGCAAATATTTGGTGCACTGTTATTTCGAAATAATATGTGCTGCTCCACATCATCATGTAACTATTTATGAAGTTTCAGCTTGATCGGATGTAAACTGTAGGATTTAGCCGGAAACCAAAAATTAATAGAAATTTTCAAAGGGGTTTAACTCTGCTAATATTTGGTGGACTGTAACCTTGAAACAATATGCGCTGCTCCATATCATGGTCTAACTACAAATCAAGTTTCAACTTGATTGGATGTAAACTGTAGGAGTAATAAGCCGGAAACGAAAAGTTTACAGAAATTTTCAAAGGGGCATAACTCTGGCAATATTTGGTGCACTGTAACCTCAAAATAATATGCACTGCTCCACATCATTGTGTAACTATTTATGAAGTTTCAGCTTGATCGGATGTAAACTGTAGGAGGATATAGCCAGAAACGAAAAATTAATAGAAATTTTCAAAGGGGTATAACTCTGCTAATATTTGGTGGACTGTAACCTTGAAATAATATGCGCTAACCACATCATGGTCTAACTACAAATCAAGTTTCAACTTGATAGGATGTAAACTGTAGGAGGATTTAGCTGGAAACGAAAAGTTTACAGAAATTTTCAAAGGGGCATAACTCTGCTAATATTTTTCTGGACTGTAACCTCGAAACAATATGCGCTGCTCCACATCATGGTCTAACTATAAATGAAGTTTCAGCTTGATCGGATGTAAAATGTAGGAGGAGTTAATAGCAACAGATAAGGCGCTTTTTTCATCCGAAAAATGCTGATATCTTTCTTATTTCTCGACAAAAACATATGTTATGGGTACTCATTAGAAGCGCCTCAGCGAGGCGCTTCTATTGAGTACCACAACATATGTTTTCGTCGAGAAATAAGAAAACTATTATGTGGATACCCCCTCTTATCTGTAGCTATGGGAGTTAACCGGAAATGAAAAGTTTACAGAAATTTTCAAAGGGGTATAACTCTGCAACATTTGGTGGACTGCAATCCCGAAATAATATGTGCTGCTTCACATCATGGTCTACTATAAATAAAGTTTCAGCTTGATTGGATGTAAACTGTAGGAGGAGTTAGACGAAATCGAAAAGTGTACAGAAATTTTCAAAGGGGCATAACTCTGCTAATATTTGCTGGACTGTAACCTCGAAACAATATCAGGGTTCATACAGGCAAGGCTAAGTCAAATTCAAGGACTTTTCAAGGACCAACCTCATAGTTTTCAAGGACTATAATACTTACACAAATTTGTAAATTCTGGCACTGTCATCCATTGGTCCAAATCCAGTGAAAAATTTTGGGTTAAATAACTGAGAATTCCTACCAAATAATGTCACAATGAATTCTCTTAAAACCAGAAGTATTAAGTTGTGGTGTGGTTGCAGTTTCTGTTTTAACCTGTGAGAAATTTACAAATGTCCGCGACATGGCTTTTTCTGGGTCTCACTAATAAGCGTCATGAAGTGTCATGAAGCGTCATGAAAAGCCAGGAAGATATTTAATCATTTGTATGGCATAAAATAACATTTTTTCTTCTTAAAAATAGATTTATGATGAATAAAAAGCATTTTAAGAAATTTATTCCAAGAAACATCAGCCAGATCTGACGAGAACTTTTAACAGAAAATTCGCGCTAAAACCCCTAGCGCATATAAAGTGACATGAAAATGTAAAAAGTGACATGAAGTAAAATAAAACTGCAAGCCATGCACCATGCCCCTCCACAGGGACATATTCCCAATGCACTTCTGTAGTATAAGGGCTGAAAACAATCTAAGTTAAACATGAAGAGAAGCAATAAACAGTTATTTCATAACTCCAAAAAAAAAAAAAAAAACAAAAAAAAAAAAAGAGGGCCATGATGGCCCTGTAACGCTCACCTGAGCAACATAGCACTTTGAGAGCCTGATCTAGAACTGATCAAGGCAAACATTTTGATCAAAGTTCAAAATGATTATAACAAAGTTTTCTGCTGATTTGGCCTGGTGACCTAGTTTTTAATACGAAGCGACCCAGTTTCGAACTTGACCTAGAAGTCATCAAGACAAACATTTTGTGCAAGACTCATGATGATTGCTTGAAAAATGTGACCGCTAGAGTGATAACAAGATTTTAGGCTTATTTGGCCAGGTGACCTAGTTTTTGACCCCAGGTGTTCCAGTTTCGAACTTGACCTAGAAATCATCAAGACAAACATTTTGAGCCAGATTCATGATGATTGTTTCAAAAATGTGACCGCTAGAGTGTTAACAAGGTTTTCTGCTGATTTGGCCTGGTGACCTAGTTTTTGACCCCAAGTGACCCAGTTTCGAACATATCCTAGAACTCATCAAGACAAACATTTTGAGCAAGATTCATGATTATTGCTTCAAAAATGTGACCGCTAGAGTGTTAACAAGGTTTTCTGCTGATTTGGCCCGGTGACCTAGTTTTTGACTCCAAGTAACCCAGTTTCGACCTCGACCTATAAATCATCAAGACAATCATTTTGAGCACGATTCATGATGATTGCTTCAAAAATGTGACCGCTAGAGTGTTAAAAAGGTTTTCTGCTGATCTGGCCAGGTGACCTAGTTTTTGACCCCAAGTGACCCAGTTTCGAACTTGACCTAGAAATCATCAAGACAAACATATTGAGCAAGATTCATGATGATTGCTTAAAAAATGTGACTGCCAGTGTTAACAAGGTTTTCTACTGATCTGGCCCAGTGACCTAGTTTTTGACCCCAAGTGACCCAGATTCGAACTTGACCTAGAAATCATCAAGACAAACATATTGAGCAAGATTCATGATGATTGCTTCAAAAATGTGACTGCTAGAGTGTTAACAAGGTTTTCTGCTGATCTGGCTAGGTGACCTAGTTTTTGACCCCAGGTGACCCAGTTTCAGATTTGACCTAGAAATCATCAAGACAAATATATTGAGCAAGATTCATGATGATTGCTTCAAAAATGTGACCGCTAGAGTGTTAACAAGGTTTTCTACTGATCTGGCCCAGTGACCTAGTTTTTGACTCCAAGTGACCCAGATTCGAACTTGACCTAGAAATCATCAAGACAAACATATTGAGCAAGATTCATGATGATTGCTTCAAAAATGTGACTGCTAGAGTGTTAACAAGGTTTTCTGCTGATCTGGCTAGGTGACCTAGTTTTTGACCCAAGGTGACCCAGTTTCAGATTTGACCTAGAAATCATCAAGACAAATATATTGAGCAAGATTCATGATGATTGCTTCAAAAATGTGACCGCTAGAGTGTTAACAAGGTTTTCTGCTGATCTGGCTAGGTGACCTAGTTTTTGACCCCAGGTGACCCAGTTTCAGATTTGACCTAGAAATCATCAAGACAAATATATTGAGCAAGATTCATGATGATTGCTTCAAAAATGTGACCGCTAGAGTGTTAACAAGGTTTTCTGCTGATCTGGCCCGGTGACCTAGTTTTTGACCCCAAGTGACCCAGTTTCGAACTTGACCTAGAAATCATCAAGACAAACATATTGAGCAAGATTCATGATGATTGCTTCAAAAATGTGACTGCTAGAGTGTTAACAAGGTTTTCTGCTGATCTGGCTAGGTGACCTAGTTTTTGACCCCAGGTGACCCCGTTTCGAACTTGACCTAGAATTCATCAAGACAAACATATTGAGCAAGATTCATGATGATTGCTTAAAAAATGTGACCGCAAAACTAAGTTTTTGACCCCAAGTGACCCAGTTTCGAACTTGACCTAGATTTAATAGAGGCAAACATTTTGAGCAAGTTTCATCACGATTGGGTCAAAATTATGACCTGTAGAGTGTTAACAAGTTTTTCCTTTGATTTGACCTGGTGACCTAGTTTTTGACCCCAAGTAACCCAGTATCGGACTTGACCTAGATTTCATAGAGGCAAACATTCTGACCAAGTTTCATCAAGATTGGGTCAAAACTGTGACCTCTAGAGTGTTAACAAACTAATTGTTGACGACGAACAACGGACATAGGGTGATGACAATAGCTCACCCTGAGCTTATGCTCAGGTGAGCTAAAAATCACACCAAAAGGTCTAAGTTAAAAATGCAAAAAAAAAAAGCACCAAAAGCGTCATGACAAGCCGAGACAGTATTTTGTTGCTTGAATATAGCGAAACGTAATGACACTTTCATTTGCTTGAAAAAGAGACGTGAAAATATGAAAATACTGGAAGGTCATGAATTATTTCATTGCTAGAAGTGTGACATGAAAAAATTCTGTAAAGCCGAGAAAGTATTTCATTGCTTAAAAAAAAAAAAAAAAAAAAAAAGAAAAAGAAAGAAAGAAAGAAAAGCGACGCCATAACCTATTTCATCGCGTTATGAAAATATTCATTGTTTGAAAAAGCGACATGAAAATACTGGAAGTTCATGAATCATTTTATTGATTAAAAAAGTGACAATGGAAATGTTTGCTGGAAAAGCCTGTATTCAGTTACCAAATAATGTAACGTCATGAAAGTATTTCATTGCTTGAAGATCAACATGAAAATACTGGATGGTCATAAATTAATTCATTGATTGAAAAAGCGACATGACAATACTGGAAGTTCATGAATTATTTTATTCATTAAACAAGAAATCCGCGGAAAGTGATGTCGCACCTACGGGGATTAAGTCATACAAGTTCCTATTTGTATTGAAAAAAAATCTATTTTGCAGTATTCAAGAAATTGATGGGTTATGGATGGATATTTTGTTTATAGACGCTCAACCCTAAAAGGGCATATAGCGTCTAATAAGATATATTATATGATGATTTTATTTAATGAGAAATTAAAAATATCTAGGATTGATGAGTTCATTTTAAAAAGATAAAGTATCAATGATTTTATGTTATTAAAATACAGATCATATTTTATTAAAAAGTCCGATCTCTTTCAGAAAATCTAGTATTTTTTGAGTTGGCATATTAAAAAGTTCCTTTATATTTTTTACATTAAAATACTTTGTGCGAATATAATTAAATTCAGCACAAGTGACAAGAAAATGTTTGACCGTAAAAGGTTCGTTACAAGGAATGCAGAATGGAGCTTGTTCATTGTTTAAAATATAAGAATGAGTAATTCTAGTGTGTCCAAGTCTACATCTCGTGATTTTTGTTTGTTCTTTTCTGCTGAGATTAGAGAATGTGCATTTGCTGTTAAAATTTGGTTTGATTTCATTTAATTTATTATAAGTTTGTGTTTCCCAAACAGACTGACATTTGTTGTTGATGTATTGACAGACGTTTGATTTAAAGTCGGAGTGAGGAATTTTGAAATTGGTTATTACTAAGGATAATGCAGATTTGGCTTCTGAATCTGCTAATTCATTTCCACGAATATTAACGTGGCTGGGAAGCCAACAAAATACAATTTCTTTTGAAGCGGAAAGATAATAATATTTTTTAAGAATTCGCTGAATCAATGGGTTTCTATGGTGTAAATCCTTAAGAGATTTTAATACAGAAAGAGAATCTGAATAAATGATAAACTGTTTTTCAGACTGATCTCTGATATGGTAAAGTGCAATATCAATTGCCTTGGCTTCGGCGGTAAAAATGGAGCTATTATCAGGTAATCTGATACTGTCAGTAAAATTTGGACTAATAACAGAACAAGCAACTTTCTCATCTTGTTTCGAACCATCTGTATAAATTGACAGGTAATGTTTATAATTTGATTTGATTTCTAAAAATTCATTCTTAAAAACATGCGACTCGACTTCTGTTTTTTTATTTTTATGAAGGTCTAAAATAATCTTTGGAGGGTTTAACGTCCATGGCTCTTTTGATGGAAAAGAAAAATGCTGAACATTTTTAATATTGATATTGGCCTCTTCAAGTAACGGTTGTATTCTCAGGCCAAGGGGTTTAATAGCTGTTGGTTTATTATTGTAAAATCTTTCATATTTAGGGTTAAAAACACAATCATGAGCTGAATTACGTGGATTGGCGGCTAATTTAGTAACATATTGGAGAGACAATTTCTCGCTTCTTATATACAATGACGGTTCATTTGATTCAGCGTATAAACTTTCGACGGGGGAAGTACGAAAAGCCCCTAGAGCCAGACGTAAACCTTGGTGATGAATAGTATCCAAAGATTTCAAATAAGATTTTCTTGCGGATCCATAAACTATGGATCCATAATCCAATTTAGATCTAATTAAAGATCTATAGAGATTTAAAAGGACAGTACGATCTCCTCCCCAGTCGGAACTGGAGAGAACTTTAAGAATATCAAGAGCTTTTAAACATTTAGCTTTTAAAGCTTTGATGTGTGGTATAAAAGATAATTTGTTATCGAACAAAAGACCCAGGAATTTTGCTTCACTGACGACTGGAATTGGACTACCGTATATGGTGAGATGAGGATCTAAATGTAGCTGACGTATCTGACAAAAATGAACGCATTGAGTTTTTGTTTTTGAAAATTTGAAACCATTTTCTGTTGCCCAATCTTCTATATTGTTTAAACATCGTTGTAGTTTGAATTCAATGGTTTCCATATTTTTCGATCTAATAAATATTCCAAAATCGTCAACAAAAAGTGAACAATCAAGGTCTTTCACACATTTAACAATATCGTTAATTTTAATGCCAAACAAGGTAGGTGATAAAATGCTTCCCTGTGGTACACCTTGTTCTTGTTTAAATATGTCCGATAACGTATTACCTATTCGAACATTAAATGTTCGATCTGATAAAAAATTTTGAATAAAAAGTGGTAATCGGCCTTTAAGGCCTAATTTATGTAAATCTTTCATGATGCCATGTTTCCATGTAGTATCGTAAGCTTTTTCAAGATCAAAAAATACAGCTACGACATGTTCTTTTTTAATAAAGGCATCACGAATAAAGGATTCCAAACGAATCAAATGATCGTTTGTACAGTTATTTTTTCTGAATCCAGCTTGATATTTTGTTATTAGCTGGTTTGATTCCAAGAACCAAACCAGTCTATCATTAATCATTCTCTCCATTGTTTTACATAAACAACTTGTCAAAGCAATAGGTCTGTAGTTAGTAGCTTCAGTATGATCTTTATTTGGTTTTGGTATAGGTATAATCGTTGCTTTACTCCAGTCTTTTGGAAATTTTCCAGTGATCCAAATATCATTTAAAATATTTAATAAAGTTTTTAAAGCGTTATCGGGTAAATGTTTAAGAATTTGATAATGAATGTCATCAGGACCAGCAGCTGTATCGTGAGATTTATGAAGAGCATCTAATAATTCTGAAGCTGTGAATGGTACATTATATTTTTCATGATTTAGTGACGTAAAATTTAGATGCTCTTTCTCTCGTTCCTGTTTTATGTTTTGAAAGGTTTCGGAATAGTTTGCACTAGAAGAGTTTTTCTGAAAATTCTCTCCTAGTGCATTGGAAATATCTTTAGTCGTTGAGCATATATTTCCATTTGATTTAATATGGACATGTTTGTTATTTTTATTTTTGCCAGTAATTTTTCGAATCATGTCCCATATTTTCTTTGCTGGAGTTCTAGAATTAAGTTTGGAGACGTATTGCTGCCAAGATGTTCTTTTAGCCGTTTTTATTGTCTTGCGAGCTTTAGCTCGCATTTGTTTGGCATGGATTAGATTTTCTTTTGTTGGCTGCCTATTGAACTTTCGTAAGGCAGATTTTCTTTTATTTATTGAATTTTTAACATCTTTATTAAACCAAGGTCTATTTCTTTTTGAACGTGTCGAGGACTTTGGAATACATTTTTCGGCTACATGAATTAATGTATCAGTAAAAGCTTGTATATCATCTGCTGTTTTAAACATTTCAGGATTTAATTTTTCATTACATAGCTCTATAAAATTCTCCCAGTTTGCTTTATTCAAATTCCATCGGGAATGATGGTCTTCATTTGTCGATTCAATTTCTTCAATTTTAATTGGAAAATGGTCGCTCCCATGAAGGTCATCTAAAACTGACCAATCAAAATCTAAGTAAATATTTGGAGAGCATATAGACAAATCTAAAGCAAAATAATTTCTTGTAGGAGAATGAAGATAAGTTGGTTGTTTATCGTTAAATAAACATAGATCATTTTCTGCAATAAAATTTTCTATTATTTCTCCTTTGTCATTTGTATCCAGACAACCCCATAGTTTGCTGTGACTATTAAAGTCACCTAATAATAAATAAGGACGAGGTAACTGGTTTATAAGATTTTCTAAATCGTGTTTAGAAAATTTACAGTGTGGAGGGAGATATAGAGAACAAATTGTTATGGATTTAGACAGAGTGACATTTACAGCAACAGCTTGTAAATTACTATTTATATCTATCTGTCTATGAGGAACATTTGATTTTACAAGGATAGATGAGCCTCCTGAGGCTTTCTGATTTTCAGTTGCGATATGATTATATAAACTATAATTTTTAAAATTAATATTATCTGTATTCTTTAAAAAGGTTTCCTGGAGACAAAAGACAGTCGGAGAAAGTAGTGTTGTTAAAATTAAAATTTCGTTATAATTTGCTTTTAGTCCTCGACAGTTCCACTGAATAATTGATTTTTTATCCATGATGAATGGAGAGATGATTTGAAAATAAGGAACTTAATCCTTTTGTTTTCTCTGAGACTGCAAGAACATGGAGGAGTCAGTCTCTAACTCCATGTTCTCAAGGGAATCGAACCGATTGACCAACTTGATCGGATCGGCCGACGCCCCTTTACTATATGGATTTGGTGCTTTATCTTTATCTTTTTCTTTTCCATTTTTTTCTTTCTGGTCAGCTGTCCTGGACCTGGATCTCTGTTGTGATCCACTTGTTTTAGTCGGCTGTGTTTGTGAACTGTTTTGAGATTTTGTTGGTGGTCTAGACTGATGAGTAGATGTGGGTTTAGGTTTAGGTTTTACAGTAGGAGTAATAACTTTTGAATTTGCTTTGATGACAGAATCTTTTTCGTTAAACTGGGTAGAACTTTCTTTGGTTTCAGGTTTAGTGTTTAGGGATTGAACAACTTTTGCAAAGGTGATTTCAGGTTGATTTTCTTGAATCTTTTTGGCTTCCAAATAAGTGATTTTTTGTGTAACTTTAATTTTCATGATTTCTTTCTCTTTTTTCCAAATTTCACACTGATTTGATTTTGATTGATGGTTTTTGTGACAGTTCACACACTTGGCTTCATTTTTACAAGCATTTGTAGGGTGATCAAATTCACCCATACCACATTTTTCACATACTGATCCAGGTGCTTCCGGACAGCCGTTTTCATGATGTCCAAACCTCTGACAGTTGAAACACCGCAGAGGATTTGGAATGTAGACTTCAACCGGTATAATTCGGTAAAATATTTTTAGTGATTTCGGTAAAGTTGTGGTGTTGAAAGTTAGTAAAAGTGTATTTGTTTCTATAAAGTTTCCATCTTTTTTAATTTTAAAACGTTTGCAAGCTGTTACTCCTTGTGTGTTAAGATATTCTGTGATATTTTCTTCAGTTTCATGTTTTAGCATTCTGTCACGGATAATACCTTTGCAACTGTTTAGAGTTTTATGTTCCGTGACAGAGACATTAATGTTAAAGAATTTTGTAATTTTCAAGAGATTATCAGTTTGAGATTTTCTGTTAGTTTCGACCAAAAGAGTTCCATTTTTTAACTTTTTTACATTTTTTGGAGTGCCTATAATTGATTCTATTTGCTTTTCTATAATGAAAGGTGACAGTGAAGTAATAGGTTTGTCCTCTTTACTCGAAATCACTAAAAATTTAGCGAAGTTCTCATTAGCTTTGAATGTAAATGTAGTCGGTTGCGTGTCGTCCTCCGAAGAGTCGAACGCCAGAAATCGTTTTCGAGATGCCATGGTGATGAAATTTTTGATTCGATAGCTATGCGCCCCACCCTCCATGGAGCCCTACAAGGGGACGTTTAACAGAAATGGATCTCCTATTTCTAACGTCAAGGCTACATTGCTATTATACTCGGTGTCAAGATCAGAGTCTTCAGCTCGGCCTCATGCTTAGATGATTTTCCCACCTATTCATCTAAATTTCCATAGAAAAATTTATGAACAGTTGAGTTCATCCCCCTATCCACAGCCTCCACTCACAGAGGTTTCCGCCAAAGCCCCAATACAAGCCCACCAATTGACCCTTCAGCCGCCGCCCATTGAAACTCACTTAAAGTTAGAGGAACATGAGAAAAATAAGCCCGGTTTGGTACCATAAAGATACGTATGAAAGAGAGAAAGAAGCTAAGAACAAGTTGTGCGCTTCTAGAGCTTGGCACGACTGAGCCGATTGATCCAGGCCGGATCTAACCCAGACCGCTCTTCTATCTGAAATAAGGGCCAAAATGATGTGTTGAAAAGCTGGAGATCCCTGGGCTTTCCTCAATCATCAGGTTCCCCTCTCCCAGCATACGAGACGCCACCCACGGCAAACAGGTGGTTCCTGTTTTAATAGGGGATTACACCCTATCCACTACAGAAGGAAAGTGATCTGTAGATTTTATTCCCTACAGACAAGGGAGGCCGAAAACGTCTGGGAAATTGAAAGGTTATTTTTAATATAAATTAGTAGATCCATATTTAAAATAAACAATTTATTAAAAGAAGGATTCATTTTGGATTCATTTTTTAAGAGAGTCAAACAAATAAGCTGTGTTAGATGATATGTAGCTTTCAAATGATATGTAGCTTTCATACCTTGAAAAACGTTTAGTTTTTTTATCTAACAATCATAAATGCATCTTACTTTTTAATGTGGAGAATGCTAGAGTTCGGAAAAATGACACAAACACAAGACAAACACATATGTTAAATACAGATGAGGTTATAATCTTCGTCCCATGTGCGACCCACGGGCACAGAATGATACACAAACAAATGAAGCATGTTAGTAACATGAGATAGGAAAGGTTTAAAAGGATAGATCTCGCGAAATTTGTTTTTTCCAATTTAAGATGCATTTCAATAAATGAATTTTATATTCTGGAATTATACCGGTTGAACGGACGGTTGCTCTGTTATGTTAGGGGTTTTACCCAACTGCCACAGAAGCGGAAGGCAGCCACCTATTTCGAGGGCCCGGGTGGTCACGGGCGGCCTCTTTTAGCCGGCTCGTACGTCACGCAGAGGGTACGTCTGGCCTATTCTAAGCCCGGGACCAGCACGGGACTGATGGGTTAGTTTGTAAGAAAAATGGACAAAGTAGAAAATTGACGAAAAATGTCATGTGACAATCCCTAGCTAGGTATTGTTAACAACAATATGTATGCAAAATATGATCCTAATCCATCAAATCTTTCACAGGATATTGAGCGGAAACCAATTTTGGGCATAAATCAAGGGCCCCGAACTCTGCTGAAATGAATCTGAGATTTATGTGCAAATAATATGCACATCTTCAGACCATGACCTAATCATCTGTGAAGTTTCAAAACTATTAGCCTAAAACTGCAGGAGGAGTTGCGCTCACGAGACACCCACTTACTATAAGGGTTTTAGGTAAAAACTGACTAAGTTAACAAAGCAGAAAAAGTTGAAAAAAAAAAAAATCTGAGAATTATGAGCAAACAATATGCACATCTACACACCATGGCCAAAACATCTGTGAAGTTTCAAAATGATTGGCCAAAAACTGAAGGAGGAGTTGCGCTCACGAGACACCCACTGACTATAAGGGTTTTAGGTAAAAACGGACTAAGTTAACAAAGCAGAAAAAGTGGAGAAAAAAAATCTGAGAATTATGAGCAAACAATATGCACATCTACACACCATGGCCAAAACATCTGTGAAGTTTCAAAATGATTGGCCGAAAACTGTAGGAGGAGTTGTGCTCACAAGACACCCATTGACTATAAGGGTTTTAGGTAAAAACTGACTAAGTTAACAAAGCGGATAAAGTTGAAAAAAAAAAAAAAAAAAATCTTAGAATTATGAGCAAACAATATGCACATCTACACACCATGGCCAAAACATCTGTGAAGTTTCAAAATGATTGGCCAAAAACTGAAGGAGAAGTTGCGCTCAACAGACACACACTGACTATAAGGGTTTTAGGTAAAAACTGACTAAGTTAACAAAGCGGAAAAAGTAGAAATAAAAATCTGAGAATTATGAGCAAACAATATGCACATCTACACACCATGGCCAAAACATCTGTGAAGTTTCAAAATGACTGGCCAAAAACTGTAGGAGGAGTTGCATTCACGAGACACCCACTGACTATAAGGGTTTTAGGTAAAAACTGACTTAGTTAACAAAGCGGAAAAAGTGGAAAAAAAAAATCTGAGAATTTTGAGCAAACAATATGCACATCTACACACCATGGCCAAAACATCTGTGAAGTTTCAAAATGACTGGCCAAAAACTGTAGGAGGAGTTGCGCTCACGAGTCACCCACTGACTATAAGGGTTTTAGGTAAAAACTGACTAAGTTAACAAAGCAGTAAAAGTTGAAAAAAAAAAAAATCTGAGAATTATGAGCAAACAATATGCACATCTACACACCATGGCCAAAACATCTGTGAAGTTTCAAAATGATTGGCCAAAAACTGTAGGAGGAGTTGCGCTCACGAGACACCCACTGACTATAAGGGTTTTAGGTAAAAACTGACTAAGTTAACAAAGCAGAAAAAGTGGAAAAAAAAAATCTGAGAATTATGAGCAAACAATATGCACATCTACACACCATGGCCAAAACATCTGTGAAGTTTCAAAATGATTGGCCAAAAACTGAACGAGAAGTTGCGCCTAACAGACAACCACTGACTATAAGGGTTTTAGGTAAAAACTGACTAAGTTAACAAAGTGGAAAAAGTTGAAAAAAAAAAAAAAATCTGAGAATTATGAGCAAACAATATGCACATCTACACACCATGGCCAAAACATCTGTGAAGTTTCAAAATTATTGGCCAAAAACTGAAGGAGGAGTTGCGCTCACGAGACACCCTCTGACTATAAGGGTTTTAGGTAAAAACTGACTAAGTTAACAAAGCGGAAAAAGTGGGAAAAAAAATCTGAGAATTATGAGCAAACAATATGCACATCTACACACCATGGCCAAAACATCTGTGAAGTTTCAAAATGATTGGCCAAAAACTGTAGGAGGAGTTGCACTCACGAGACACCTACTGACTATAAGGGTTTTAGGTAAAAACTGACTTAGTTAACAAAGGGGAAAAAAAAAATCTGAGAATTTTGAGCAAACAATATGCACATCTACACACCATGGCCAAAACATCTGTGAAGTTTCAAAATGATTGGCCAAAGACTGTAGGAGGAATTGCGCTCACTTGTCACCCACTGACTGTAAGGGTTTTAGGTAAAAACTGACTAAGTTAACAAAGCAGAAAAAGTGGAAAAAAAAAAATCTGAGAATTATGAGCAAACAATATGCACATCTACACACCATGGCCAAAACATCTGTGAAGTTTCAAAATGATTGGCCAAAAACTGTAGGAGGAGTTGCGCTCACGAGACACCCACTGACTATAAGGGTTTTACACTGACTATAAGGGTTTTAGGTAAAAACTAAGTTAACAAAGCGAAAAAAGTTGAAAAAACAATTTTTGAGAATTATGAGCAAACAATATGCACATCTACACGCCATGGCCAAAACATCTGTGAAGTTTCAAAATGATTGGCCAAAAACTGTAGGAGGAGTTGCGCTCACAAGTCAATTGTTGACGAACGGACGGGTCACAGCACGCCTGTATAGCACCTGCGTGCTAAGGCAAGTGCGACAAAAAGCGACAATGAAAATGTTTGCTTGAAAAGCCCGTATTCAGTAACCAAATATTTTAACGTCATGAAAGTATTTAATTACTTGAAAATCGACATGAAAATACTGGATGACCATGAATTATTTCATTGATTAAAAAAAGCAACATGAAAATGCTGAAAAGCTGATAAAGTGTTTCATTGTTTGAAAAAAAAAAAAAAAAAAAAAAAAAAAAAAAAATGACAAGAAACATGAAAATACTGGAAGGTCATGAATTATTTCATTGATTTAAAAATTGACATGAAAATGCTGTATAGCAGAGAAAGTGTTTCATTGTTTGACAAAAGCGACAAGAAAATATCGTAACGTCATGAAACTATTTCTTTGCTTCTGGAAGTTCATGAATTATATCATTGATTGAAAAAAAATGCTGTAAAACCGAGGGAGTATTTCATTAAAAAGATATCGTAACGTCATGAGACAAAAGTATCTCAAGTACAAGAAGCTGGGACGTCAAGAAATTATTTCAATGCTTCTTGTTAAAAGAAAAACCTATTTCCACCCCTCCATAAGTCTTGTCAGTGTTTGATGAGTGGTAAACAGTGTAAATCCTGCTCAGCCGCGGCGGCGTTTGATCGGGTCTACACTGTTTGTTCAGGTCTGTCTGTCAGAATACTTAGGGCTATTACGGAATTCTGTGACCGAGTGTAGAATTCTGACGCCTCTTGTCAAAAACACAAACAAAAATAACCTAGAAACAAGAGGACCATGATGGTCCTATATCGCTCACCTGAGCAAACAGATTTGCATACTTATATTACTGTTACAAGTTCACTGCTCTAAATTTTATAGCCCTGCACCACCCACCCCACACCAACCCCCCACAGCAGCCATGTTTTTTTCTTTTTAACGCATCATGACAACTAAATCTTGAAAGAGGGTCACCAAATGAACATTTCTGCCAAGTTATATTGAAATTGGTACAGTGGCTTCTGACAAAAAGATTTTTAAAGTTTTTTATATAGCTATAAAGCCCTACCCCCTAACAGCCAATTTTTATTTTTTGATAAATCATGACAGCTTGAAAAAATTTGGTAGAGGGTCACCAAAGGAACGTTCTTGCCAAGTTAAGTTGAAATCGGTTCAGTGGTTTCTGACAAGAAGAGTTTCAAAGTTTTCTATCTAGATATATAGGGAAAACAAGCCCCACCCCCTAACAGCCATGTTTTTTTGACAAATCAGGATTGCTTGAACATTCTTGGTAGAGGGTCACCAAAGCAACATTGAAATCGGTCAGGGGGTATTTGACAAGAAGAATTTCAAAGTTTTCTATACAGATATATACGGAAAATAAGCCCCGCCCCCTCTGGGGGCCATGTTTTTTGACGTATCATGAAAGCTTGAACAATCTTGGTAGAAGGTCACCATTCCTGTTAAGTAACATTGAATTCGGTGTAACGGTTTCTTACAAAAAGATTTTTAAAGTTTTTTATATAGACATATAGGGAAAATAAGCCCCGCCCACATAGCGGCCATGTTTTTTGACGAATAATGACAGCTTGAACAACCTTGGTAGAGGGTCACCAAAGAAACATTCCTGCTAGGTTATATTGAAATCGGTCCAGTGGTTTCTGACAAGAAGATTATTAAAGTTTTCTATATAGATATATAGGGAAAATAAGCCCCACCCCCTAGCGGCCATGTTTTTTGACAAATCACGATTACTTGAACAATCTTGGTAAAGGGTCACCAAGGAAGGGTCACCAAGGTAACATGTCTGCCAAGTTATATTGAAATCAGTCCAGTGGTTTCTGACAAGAAGATTTTTTCAAGTTTTCTATATAGATATACAGGGAAAATAAGCCCCAACCCCTAGCAGCCTAGTTTTTTGACAAATCATGACTGCCTGAACAATCTTGGTAAAGGGTCACCATTTCTGCCAAGTTATACTGAAATCGGTCCAGTGGTTTCTGACAAGATTTTTTTTCAAGTTTTCTATATAGATATATAGGGAAAATAAGCCCCACCCTCTTGCAGCCATATTATTGACGAATCATGATAGCTTAAACAACCTTGGAAGAGGGTGACCAAAGACACATTCCTTCCAAGTTATATTGAAATCGGTCCATCGGTTTCTGACAAGAAGATTTTTAAAGTTTTCTATATAGATACATATATAGGGAAAATAAGCCCAGCCCCCTGGCGGCCATGTTTTTTGACGAATCCAAACGGCTTGAACAATCTTGGTAGAGGATCACCAAAAGAACATTTCTGCAAAATTATATGGAAATCGGTCTAGTGGTTTGGGACAAGATGATTTTTACATTTTTCTATATATAGGGAAAATAAGCCCCGCCCCCTGGCTTCCATGTTTTTTGACGAAACCAAATGGCTCGAACAATCTTGGTAGAGGATCACTAAAAGAACATTTCTACAAAATTGTATGGAAATCGGTCCAGTGGTTCTGACAAGAAGATTTTTAAAGTTTTCTATATAGATATATAGGGAAAATAAGCCCCGTCCCCTGGCATCCATGTTTTTTGACGAATCCAAATGGCATGAACAATCTTGGTAGAGGATCACCAAAGGAACATTTTTGCAAAATTATATTGAAGACGGTCCAGTGGTTTCGGACAAGAAGATTTTTACATTTTTCAATATAGATATATAGGGAAAATAAGCACCTCCCCCTGGCGGCCATGTTTTTTGACTAATCCAAATGGCTCGAACAATCTTGGTAGAGGATCACCAAAGGAACATTTCTGCAAAATTATATGGAAATCGGTCCCGTGGTTTCTGACAAGAAGATTTTTAAAGTTTTCTATATAGATATATAGGGAAATTAAGCCCCGCCCCCTGGCGGCCATGTTTTTTGACAAATCCAAATAGCTTGAACAATCTTGGTAGAGGATCACTATAGGAACATTTTTGCAAAATTATATTGAAATCGGTCCAGTGGTTTCGGACAAGAAGATTTTTAAAGTTTTCTATATAGATATATAGGGAAAATAAGCCCCACCCCCTGGCGGTCATGTTTTTTGACGAATCCAAATGGCCTGAACAATCTTGGTAGAGGATCACCAAAGGAACATTTCTGCAAAATTATATGGAAATCAGTCCAGCGGTTTCTGACAAGAAGACTTTTACAGTTTTCTATAGAGATATATAGGGAAAATAAGCCCCGCCCACTAGCGGCCATGTTTTTTGGCAAATCCAAATGGCTTGAACAATCTTGGTAGAGGATCACCAAAGGAACATTTCTGCAAAATTACATTGAAATCGGTCCAGTGGTTTCTGACAAGAAGATTTTTAAAGTTTTCTATATAGATACATAGGGAAAATAAGCCCCGCCCCCTGGCGGCCATGTTTTTTTACGAATCCGAATGGCTTGAACAATCTTGGTAGAGGATCACCAAAGGAACATTTCTGCAAAATTATACTGAAATCGGTCCAGTGGTTTCTGACAAGAAGATTTTTTAAGTTTTTAGTTAAAAATCTATTTTTAGCTCCTGTGACCTTGATATGCAATGGACCGGAACCATTTGAACAACTTTGAAAGAGGACCAACCAAGGATCATTCCTGTGAAGTTTGGTCAAAATCCAATCAGTGGTTTAGGAGGAGATGTTGTTTAAAGATTGTGGACGGACGGACGGACATACGGACGACGACGACGACGACGACGGACGGTGAGTGATCACAAAAGCTCACCTTGAGCTTTCAGCTCAGGTGAGCTAAAAAACGAAAAACACTAAATTATGGATACACACATGTTCATGTAATACGAAGAACTTTTATTGTATAAGGGAAGTAATTGGCTGTCTTACTCATACTTTTATCAGATTAGTTACTTCCCATCTAAAATCAAACATAACAGACCAGAATATTTCCCAAACGTAGCCGAGCGCACCTGGATGCCATCTCTGGTAACAAGACCATAATGGTGGAACAAATAATGTGTTTTTTCAGGTTTGCACAGGTTGGTAAAAATTATTGTCGCTCCAGACGTTTTCTTCACATTTTCTGAATGAATGAATGAATGAATGAAGCTGCAATAAGTAAAGATTCACATTTTTTCAAATAGAGGCGGTTTGTAAATTATAGAGAAGCCAATAACACAAGCCAGTAATCAACTCTCAGCTTGACTAATATAATTCTACACTGAGTGACAGTAATTAGCTTGCATTTCTTTGGTTTCCACATGCCAATGATTTAAACCACACAACAATACTGCTAGATGAGTGGCAAGAGACCTAATCAGACACTTCGTTCTCGTCTGATCTGGGTCTGCAATGTTTAGTCAAGCCTGTCGGTCCCAATATTTAGGGCTATTACGGAAGTAGCATTCTGTGCCCTGGCATAATGTTCTTTTCCAAGCAATGAAATACTTTCTTGGCGTTACTTAGTTTTTTTCTTTTTTTTTTTTTTTAACTTCATGTCACTTTTTACAATTTCATGTCACTTTATATGCGCTAGCGGTTTTAGCGCGAATTTTCTGTTAAAAGTTCTCGTCAGATCTGGCTGATGTTTCTTGGAATAAATTTCTTAAAATGCTTTTTATTCGTCATAAATCTATTGTTAAGGAGAAAAAAATGTTATTTTATGCCATACAAATGATTAAATATCTTCCTGTCTTTTCACGACGCTTCATGAGCAAATGAAATAGTTTCATGGCATTATGATATTTTCTTGTTGCTTTTTTCAAGCAATGAAATACTTTCTCGGCTTTACAACATTTTCATGTCGCTTTTCCAAGCAATGAAATAATAATTCATAACCTTTTAATAGTTTCATGTCTCTTTTCCAAGCAATGAAATACTTTCTTGGCGTTACTTAGTTATTTACTTTTTTTTTTTATTCTTCATGTCATAATTTCATGTCACTTTTTATGCGCTGGCGGTTTTAGCGCTAATTTTCTGTTAAAAGTTCTCGTCAGATCTGGCTGATGTTTCTTGGAATAAACTTCTTAAAATGCTTTTTATTCATCATAAATCTATTTTTAAGGAGAAAAAAAAATGTTATTTTTATGCCATACAAATGATTAAATATCTTCCTGTCTTTTCATGACGCTTCATGTCGCTTATTAGTGAGACCGCTTTTTCTTCTTTCTTATGCCCCTCTCCCAGCGCCTGTGATGGCAATGCACTTTCACCCATTTGTATCGATATCCTTATCACATGGCCAACAGTGCGCCTTATGTTTACTGTTTGTTTCCTTTACCGAAGGAAATCGTTTTGGCCACTCTCTGCTATAAACACACTTTCCCATTACGCAGAAATAAATTCAGGTTCCAAGAAAAAAACACACACTAATGAACAGCCGATGCCATTTTTGTTTGGTTAGTCTGGTTATTGGAATTGAATTTTTTTAGTGATAGAAGTTGTCAAAATCGCCAAATACCTGCAAGGGAGACAATCCAAACTTCTTTAATTATGACACTCCTATAGTTGCTCGAAACTTGCCGATTTTCTCTAGAACTTTATTTTTGATTCTCAAAGAGATTTAAAACTGTCTAGAATACAAGAAAATGTGAAATCAAGTACTTTTCAAGGTCTATGGACTGTTTTCAAGGGCTTTTCAAGACAAATTTTGTTTTCAAGGAGTTTTCAAGGTTGCCCTTCATTTTCAAGTACTTTTCAAGCCTGTGCAAACCCTGAATATGTGCTGCTCCACATCATGGTCTAACTATAAATGAAGTTTCAGCTTGATCGGATGTAAAATGTAGGAGGAGTTAACCGGAAACGAAAAAGTTTACAGACGGACGAACGCCATACCCTGTAACATAATACATCCCGTTTTTCAAACGGGCATATAAAAATAATATTTTTAACATACCGAGTGTTAGTTTTTCTTTAAGCTCTCTTTCTATTTCGTCTTTGTCAAACTGAGCATTGGCACTTTCAAAATCAAACTCTCCTTCAAACTTGAGAGGTTCATGAGACCTTCCCGAGCTTCTGCCTCTGGCTGACTGTCCCCGTGGAGTGCCACGCTGACCAGTCCTAGGAAAACCACCTCGGTTTCCACTTGCGCCTGAAGTAAAAGTAGAATTCAGATATGGGAAGAACTTATTAGAATTAGAATACCTTTCAGCTGTTTTAAGCGACAGTAAGTATATGTTGTTTTATTTTCCCTGAAACTTGGACATGACTATTCACGGGCAGTGATCTCGTCACTCATGGCCAATTGTTATGCAAAGCAATAAGTGATGCGAATATCCAGACATGAGTAGCGCAAGCTAAAAAGGTGGCTATTTCAGGTGGGTTGTCGACAATCTGGGGCTTTTGTTGTCTAAGAGAGCGTTATTTTAAAAATCGGAGAATACTATACTGCACAGAATTAAATTCCATACAACCCAGCATTAAAATTTTCGTCAAAATATAGCTATGGTTCTTGGAATTTGTTTCATTCTGGCAATCGGTCTGAATTTGGTGCCATTTTGGATAATTTACCCATTAAAATTAATGTTTTCAGCCATATCTGTATCTTGCACAACGACTTGAATTGAACAGAAGCTGTCATACGTATTACAATCATAACAATGCAAACTATCAATGCAACCAACAAAAATGGAAAAATGCTAAAACTAGAGCTGGTGTTTGTAAAACACTATGCCCCCAACTGCCTGACTCTAACACTGCTTGACTCCAACACTGCTTGCCCATGACGGTAACAGTACAAATATATGAGATTTCAATGTTATTTTATCAAAGGGAAATAACTCTAAAATAGGACATAATTGGGATAAGAAAAAAATACGGGTCACCTATTTTTTCATGAGGAATCAAAATATGAAATTTCAAAACATTAGCATACATGATTCTAAACTTATGCTATAATAATAAAGCAATGACATTAAATGTCCAGAAATTGTGAAGGGCCGTAACTCCAACATTTCATTTAATTGCTTCAAAATTTAATCAGGTGATCTCCTCCTCAATCCCAATCAGTATACCAAATATCATGGCTCTGGCTTAAATACTTTTTGAGATATCTTGCTGACAAGGTCAAAATGCCTAGAACTACAAAGGGCCATAACTACGTCAATTTTTCATGGAATTCCCTAAAAAACAATTAAGGAAAATCTCCACATCATCCCCAATCAGCATATAATATTTGAAGACCCTAGTTTAAGTACTTTTCGAGAAACCTTGCTGACAAGGTCAAACTGCGCAGAACTGCAAAGGGGCATAACTCTAAACAAACATGCTAGACAAGAAAAAAAAATACGGGTCAGCTATTTTTTCACTGGGAACCCAAATATAAAATTTCAAAACTCTAGCATGCAGGGTTCTTAAGATATGGCATGCACAAAAAAGCTTGACGAATGGACAAACAAACGAATGGACAAATGAAGGCAAAATAATATGCCCCATCAATTTCATTTGAAACTAGGGGATTATCAGGTCTTCTATTCATCGCTACCAATCTATTCATCTGGTTTCAAGGCTCCAGCTTTAAAAGTTTTTTTTTAGATATTTTGCTGACAAGGGAATCATGCCCAAATTTACAAAGGGCCATTACTTACAAAATATTTTTTAGAATTTATAAAAAAGTTAATCAGGCCATCTACTCATCATTACCACTCAATTCACCAAGTTTCAAGTCTCTGGCTCTAACAGTTTTTGAGATATTTTGCTGACAAAATAACAAAGGGCCATAACTCAATAAGTATTTTTCAAAATTTATTCAAAAGTTAATCAGGTGTCTACTCATCATTACAAATCCAGTCACCACATTTTATAGCTCTAGCTCTAACGGTTTTTGAGATATTTTGCTGACAAGGTAAAAATGCCCAAAATCACAAAGGGCCATAACCCAAGAAGTATTTTTCAAAATTTCTTCAAGTTAATCAGGTTGTCTACTCATCACTACCAGTCTATTCATCAAGTTTCAAGGCTCTAACTCCAACGTTTTTTTAGATATTTTGCTGACAAGGTAAAAATGCCCCAAATTACAAAGGGCCATAACTCATGAAGTATTTTTCAGAATTTCTTCAAAGTTAATCAGGTCATCTACTCATCACTACAAATCCATTTACTAAGTTTCAAGGCTCTAGCTCTAACAGTTTTTGACCTTTGCTGACAAGGTAAAAAAAATGCCCAAAATTACAAAGGGCCATAACTCAAGAAGTATTTTTCAAAATTTATTCAAAACTTAATCAGGTTGTCTACTCATCAAGTTTCAAGGCTCTAGTTCCAACGGTTTTTGAGATATTTATTGCCCAAAATTACTAAGGACCATAACTCATGAAGTATTTTTCAGAATTTCTTCAAAAGTTAATCAGGTCATCTACTCATCACTACAAATCCATTTACTAAGTTTAAGGCTCTAGCTCCAACAGTTTTTGAGATATTTTGCTGACATGGTAAAAATGCCTAAAATTACAAAGGGACATAACTCAAGAAGTATTTTTCAAAATTTCTGCAAAAGTTCATCAGGTTGTCTACTCATCACTACCAGCCTATTCATCAGGTTTCAAGGCTCTAGCTTAAATAGTTTTTGAGATATTTCGCTGACAAGTTAAAAATGCCCAAAATTACAAAGGGCCATAACTCATGAAGTATTTTTCAGAATTTCTTCAAAAGTTAATCAGGTCATCTACTCATCACTACAAATCGATTTACTAAGTTTCAAGGCTCAAGCTCTAACGGTTTTTGAGATATTTTGCTGACAAGGTAAAAATGCCTAAAATTACAAAGGGCCATAACTCAAGAAGTATTTTTCAAAATTTCTCCAAAAGTTAATCAAGTTGTCTACTCATCACTACCAGTCTATTCATCAAGTTTCAAGGCTCTAGCTTCAATAGTTTTTGAGATATTTTGCTGACAAGATTGCATCCATATTTTTTCAAAGGGCCATAACTCAGAAAAGGGGCATAATCCTGTCCAGAAAACAAGAATTCCGCGGAAGGCGTCATCGCACCTGCTGGGGCAAAAGTCACGGGAGCCACAATCAGAACGTGGTTATTAAATAAGTTTATTTCATTCTTAGCAGTGCTTACTTGGAAAACTGGGTTGAAAAAAATGTAGACAAAGTGCCTAGTGGGGCACATATATTCCAGGCCAGTCCCATTCCCGCTAATGGCTATATCTTCAGCACTGACTTTTCGTATCATACAGCCCAATGATAATGGAACGTTGACGTAAAATGTGTAAAAGTCACTGGAGCATGAAATATAGGTCAAGGTCACGGGTCAAGGTACCTGCTGATTCAGTACATCAAGGAGAAACACAATGCAAGGTATGGTGGTTGTAGGCCTTATAGTTGAGGAGTTATCAAACATTAACGTAAAATGTGTCAAATATAGGTCAAGGTCACCGGGTCAAGGTACCTGCCAAGCCAGTGCAATGCGGTGAAGCACTATGCAAGGTTTAGTGGTTGTAGGTCTTATATTTGAGGAGACACCGTTTGGTGGTTGAAGGCCTTACAGTTGAGGACATATGGAAGGGTGACGTAAAAGGTGTAAAAGTTAATGGAGCGCGAAATATAGGTCAAGGTCACCCAGTGAAGGTACCTGTGGAGTCCGTACATTCAGGAGAAGCACTATGCAAGGTTTGATGGTTGTAGGCCTTACAGTTGAGGAGATATTGAACGTTGACGTAAAATGTGTAAAAGGCACTGGAGCGCAAAATATAGGTCAAGGTCACCGGGTCAAGATACCTGCCGAGTCAGTACATCTAGGAGAAGCACTATGCAAGGTTTGGTGGCTAGAGGTCTTACACTTGAGGAGATCTGGAACATTGACGTAAATTATGTCAAAGTCACTGCAGCCAAAATATAGGTCAAGGTCACCAGGACAAGGTATCTGCCAAGTCAGTACATTGAGAAGAAGCACTTTGCAAGGTTTGATGGTTGTAGGCCTTATAGTCGAGGAGATATCGAACGTCGACGCAAAATATATTAAAAGTCACTGGAGCGCAAAATATAGGTCAAGGTCACCGGGTCAAGGTATATGCCAAGTCAGTACATCTAGGAGAAGCACTATGCAAGGTTTGGTAGTTGTACGCCTTATAATTGAGAAGATCTGGAACGTCAACGTAAATTGTGTCGAAGTCAATGGAGCGCAAAATATAGGTCAAGGTCACTGGGTCAACATACCTGCCAAGTCAAGAGGTCAGGGAGATGTGTCATGCAAGGTATGAATGTTGTTGTAGAATTGTAGTTGATTAGAATACTAACTTCGACGTAAATGTCGAACTTCGACATAACAGAACTGTTAACAGACAGACGGACTGATGAAGGGACAGACGAATGGAAAAGCGGGCACCTATGTCGCAAAGTCGGGAGGTCAGGGAGATGTTTCATAAAAGGTTTGATGGTTGTTTAGTTTTGTAGTTGATTAGAATATGAACTTTGACATAAATGTCGAACTTCGACATAACAGAACTGTTAACAGACGGACAGACGGACGGACGAACAGACAGACGAATGGAAAAGTGGGCACCTATGTCGCAAAGTCAGGAGGTCAGGGAGATGTTTCATGCAAGGTTTGATGGTTGTTTAGTCTTGTAGTTGATTAAAATACTAACTTTGACATAAATGTCGAACGTCGACATAAATGTTGACAGACGGACGGACGAATGGACAGACATACGGAAAAGCGGACGCCTATGTCGCAAAGTCAGGAGGTCAGGGAGATGTTTCATGCAAGGTTTGATGGTTGTTTAGTCTTGTAGTTGATTAGAATACTAACTTTGACATAAATGTCGAACGTCAACATAAATGTTGACAGATGGACGGACGGACAGAAAATAGGACGCCTATATCGTACCCTGCTACAAGCAGGTGCGATAAAAAACACGTGTCAGCTATTTTTTCATGAGGAATCCATACAAGAAATTTCAAAACAGTAGCATTCACGGTTCTAAAGTTATACTATGCATCAAAAAGCGTGACCAATGAACCGACGGACGAACAGACGGACAAACAACCCAGAAGCAATATGCCCCTCCAACTTCTTTGAAGTTGGGGGTATAATTATAGGGCAGAATTGAAAATAGATGTATGTTTCAGTTTGTAAAACAAATGCTTATTTCAATAATACTTTTTAAAATATTATTGAAATAAGCATTTGTTTTACAAACTGAAACATACATATCTTGGCATTTAATGCCCCTACAGGATCCAGGAGAATTTCAGAGGGAGTTTGATTTAGAGCTTTAGGTACCAGGATAGGCGAGGGAATTTTTGGTGTCCTAACGTGCTTTCCTTCATGTCATTTGCAGACATGTGCAGGTTAAAGAACCATACGGTAATTCAAACTGGTTACTTGTAGGCCTTCATCCTGCAGTCCTGGGTGTACAATGTGCACCGTCTGTGTCCTACTAGGAAGTTTAGACGCAATGGAAGAAAGAAAGAAAGTATTTTACGCCATTGCCCATAAGAATGTTGTTTTTGATTTTCAGTAATATGATTTGGATTGTACTGAAGTACTGCTTTTGCTAACAGGTTAAACAATATCAAAATAAAGTAAAAGATGAAACAAAGAAAAACAACAGCTAAAAATGTTTACTCAACACACACACACACACGCACACACACACACACACACACACACACGCACACACACACACAAACTAGAGCTGGTGTTTGTAAAACACTATGCCCCCAACTGCCTGACTCTAACACTGTTTGACTCCAACACTGCTTAGCCATGACGGTAACAACAGTAAAATATATGATTTCAATGTTATTTTATCAAAGGGAAATAACTCTAAAATAGGAGATGATTGGGATAAGAAAAAAATACGGATCACCTATTTTTTCATGAGGAATCAAAACATGAAATTTCAAAACATTAGCATACATGGTTCTAAACTTATGCTATACACAATAAAGCAACGACATTAAATGGCCCGAAATTGCGAAGGGCCATAACTCCAACATTTCATTTAATTGGTTCAAAATTTATTCAGGTGATCTCCTCCTCAATCCCAATCAGTATACCAAATATCATGGCTCTAGCTTAAATACTTTTTGAGATATCTTGCTGAAAAAGTCAAAATGCCTAGAACTACAAAGGACCATAACTACATCAATTTTTCATGGAATTCTCTAAAAAACAAACCAGGTAATCTCCACATCATCCCCAATCAGCATATAATATTTCAAGACCCTAGCTTAAGTGCTTTTCGAGAAATCTTGCTGACAAGGTCAAAATGAGCAGAACTGCAAAAGGGCCGTAACTTTATCAATATTTTCATGGAATTCTCTCAAAATATAATCGGGTAATGTACACATCATTCCCACTCACTGTATCGAATTTCAAGAACCCAGCTTAAATACTTTTCAAGATATCTTGCTCACAAGATTTAATTCTGATTTTTTTCAAAGGGGTATAACTTTAAATAAACATGCTAGACAAGAAACAAAATATGGGTCGGCTATTTTTTCATTGGGAACCCAAATATAAAATTTCAAAACCCTAGCGTGCAGGGTTCTTAAGATATGGCATGCACAAAAAAAGCTTGATGAACGGACAAACAGTCGGATGGACAAATGAAGGCAAAATAATATGCCCCATCAATTTCATTCGAAACTGGGGGCATAATCAGGTCATCTACTCATCGCTACCAATCTATTCATCAAGTTTCAAGGCTCCAGCTTCAATAGTTTTTGAGATATTTTGTTCACAAGGGAAACATGACCAAATTTACAAAGGGCCATTACTTATGAAATATTTTTCAGAATTTACAAAAAAATTAATCAGGTCATCTACTCATCATTACCAATCAATTCACCAAGTTTCAAGTCTCTAGCTCTAATAGTTTTTGAGATATTTTGCTGACAAGATAAAAATGCCCAAAATAACAAAGGGGCATAACTCAAGAAGTATATTTCAAAACTTCTTCAAAAGTTAATCAGGTTGTCTACTCATCACTACCAGTCTATTCATCAAGTGTCAAGGCTCTAGTTCCAACAGTTTTTGAGATATTTTGCTGACAAGGTAAAATTGCCCAAAATTACAAAGGGCCATAACTCATGAAATATTTTTCAGAATTTCTTCAAAAATTAATCAGGTCATCTACTCATCACTACAAATCCATTTACTAAGTTTCAAGGCTCTAGCTCTAACAGTTTTTGAGATATTTTGCTGACAAGATAAAAATGCCTAAAATTACAAAGGGGCATAACTCAAGAAGTATATTTCAAAATTTCTTCAAAAGTTTATCAGGTTGTCTACTCATCACTACCAGTCTATTCATCAAGTTTCAAGGCTCTAGCTTCAATAGTTTTTGAGATATTTTGCTGACAAGTTAAAAATGCCCTAAATTACAAAGGGCCATAACTCAAAAGGCATTTTTCAAAATTTCTTCAAAAGTTAATCAGGTTGTCTACTCATCACTACCAGTCTATTCATCAAGTTTCAAGGCTCTAGCTCCAACGGTTTTTGAGATATTTTGCTGACAAGATAAAAATGCCCAAAATTACAAAGGGCCATAACTCATGAAGTATTTTTCAAAATTTCTTCAAAAGTTAATCAGGTCATCTACTCATCACTACAAATCCATTTACTAAGTTTCAAGGCTCTAGCTCTAACAGTTTTTGAGATATTTTGCTGACAAGGTAAAATTGCCCAAAATTACAAAGGGCCATAACTCAAGAAGTATTTTTCAAAATTTCTTCAAAAGTTAATCAGGTTGTCTACTCATCACTACCAGTCTATTCATCAAGTTTCAAGGCTCTAGCTTTAATAGTTTTTGAGATATTTTGCTGACAAGATTGCATCCATATTTTTTCAAAGGGCCGTAACTCAGAAAAGGGGCATAATCCTGTCAAGAAAAAAAATACGTTTCAGCTATTTTTTCATGAGGAATCCATATATGAAATTTCAAAACAGTAGCATTCACGGTGTTAAAGTTATGCTATGCATCAAAAAGCGTGACGAACGGACGGACGGACGGACGGACGGACGAACAACCCAGAAGCAATATGCACCTCCAACTTAGTTGGGGGCATAAAAAAAAAAAAGTCTCCAATGAGATTCAAACCAGAGGCCACTACACCACAGAGGACAGTATTAAGAACTGACCAAGATGAAAATACTTACTGGCTAGATTTTTCAATGCAGTTTGAAATAAGTGAATCACCTTCCCCGACCCCTCGCACCCCCCACCCCCAGTTTGAAATAAGTGAATCACCTCTCCTGTCCCATCCCCACCCCGCTCCCCATGTTTGAAATAACTGAATCACCTCTCCCATCCCATGGCAATTAGAATCCTGCATGGATTCCAAATCTTTGAATGATTTTCAGTCAGTATAACCCAAGGATCAATCCTGTGAAATTTGGTTAAAACTGGCTCAGTGGTTTAGGAGATGTTATTTAAAGAAATTGAGGATGGACAAACGGATGACAGACAGACGATGACGGATAGTGAGTGATCACAAAAGCTCACCTTGAGCCTTTGGCTCAGGTAAGCTAAAAAGTGCCAATTACATATCATACGAGATTTGGATAAAGATGGCAACACTTCATCCTTGTGACGAATAAAAGATACTCACTGCAAAAGCACATTGCAGAAGACAGTTAATAGCAACATAGTTAGTACAAAATATGCGTGCCTGTGGCATATTCCTGCTTCAATAAATATTTTGTGTACATGGCTGTCAATTTTCAGAAAGTCCACCTGGATGCTCAGCTTATTACCTCTATTATTGCCTCTACCCCTTGAATAAGTAGAACTCGATTCTGGTCTCTCTCTGGGCTGCCTATGTTGTTCCTGGTATCTCTCTCGAAGTTCTCTCTGCTCTCGAGGTTCCCTCTGTTCTCTTGGTTCCCGGTGCTGCTGATTCTGCTGCAGTCGTCGTCTGTTCTCATTATGCTGTGCCTCTGACTGCTGCTGTGCAGGCTGGTGGTTTGGAGGTGGCTTACTTGTGTCTGGCACTGGTGGAGGAGGTTCAGACACAGACACCTGTGTTCCCTGGTCAAGGGTTGGAGACTTTCTGCTAGGAGGGGGAGTGGGGCCGCGAGATCCTAAAAAATTAAAAGTAAAATACAATTATTACACAAAGACTATAAGATTCTAAAGCGAATGACCCTTGAAAGCAAAAAACAAAACTGCAACTAGAGGACCCGTGGTCTTGCAGCTCACCCAAATCTATTTGGTCTGAGCAAGCTTACGGTAACTTTTTTAAAGAATGAAACATATGGTAGCCAGTATAGTTTGATAAACCTTTGGTCTCTATCCTACAGTAACTTGGTATGGAATTCAGCTTTAATTTGGGCCTTCTAGTTTCACATAAGAAGACTTAAAAGTATTTCCCTGAATGAGTCTATGTAAAACAAGTGACCACTAGACTAGGGTGGGGCCATTTTTGACACATGGCTATAATTTGAATTATCTCTGTAGAGGTCCACTAGCTAAAGCAACATACCAAATATCAAAGACCTAGGCCTTCTAGTTTCAGACCAGAAGATTTTTAAAGTTTTATATGTGTCTATGTAAACCAAGAGTGCCCAGAGGGCCCAAAGTCACTCACCTGTGTGTTATTGTCTCCAACCATCATAAGTTACTTCAACAGTTTAATGCAACATAGTATATTCTAAACGACTATCATCTTCTCTTCATAGGACTGTCTATGTTTAAAATTTGTTGAAAATGAATGTTTTCGGGGACAGGCTGGAGGTTTAAGAACTGTGTTGTACAGGCCTTGGAAGGGAAGTGGTGGTGCTTGGCACAGACAATGGCATATTGGCTTGTAAAGTATTAGAGGCCGGGAGGAAAGGGGGTCAGGAGGGTGTGTAACAGCAGCATGATCTATTTAGGAGAAGCTGTTTCAAGGTTTTTCTATTTTTAACTCTGGCAATCATCTTGTACAGCAAAGCAGATCAGTTTGAGCAATTTTAGTAAGGGGTCACCCAAGGAACATTGCTGTGAAATAATTTCAAAATCCATTTCGCTCTTGCCGCCATCTTGGTCAGCAGAGCAAAACGAATTAAGCAATTTAAGTAGAGGTCATCCAGGAACATTTCTGTGAAATTATTTCAAAATCTGTCCAGCAGTTTTACAGAAGTCATTTAAAGCAGAAGTTGACAACAAACGCATATCAACTTATATGGAAAATTAACCCCGCCCATGGCAACCATGTTTTCAGAACAATGGATTTGGCTTGAACAATTTTCACAGAATATCACCCAAGGAACTTTCATGCAATGCTATTTTAAAATCCAGTTGCTGCTTTTTGACAAGATTTTTGAAGATTTTCTGTATAGGAGCATGTTGTGATTATTACATCCTACAGCACAACAAATTTTAGGCATTCTTAATGCTTCACACTCTGGGGAAAGTTTTCAGTAGACAACATTTGAAATATTTTTCCCTGAAAACAGGTTTTGACACTTCATGCAAATTGTCTCTTCCGGAGAAAATTTGCACGAAATATCCAAACCTGTTTTCTGGGAAAAAAACCCAAAACAAGAGGCCCACGGGCCACGGGTCGCTCACCTGAGTGACATAGCCACTGCAGATATGCAGATGTTATGCAACAGTTTTCCAATCCTGTCATCGCAACTAATGAAAAGATCATCATTTAAGCAGTTCTTTATTTTGAAGAAGAAGATATATGGCATGCCAGTCAATTGAGCGTGATCATTTGAACAAACTCTAAATGGCAGCCAGCTTGGATTTACAATCGGCACGATTTTAGCTATTTTTGATCTACGAGTCACCCCAATGCTTCCTACCAAGTTTCGAGTCAACTGGCCTTTCAGTTAAGGAGAAGAGGCGAAAAATAGATTTTCAAGATGGCTGCCATGGCGGCCATCTTGGATATCCGATTGGCACGATTTTAGCTATTTTTGATCTACAAGTCACCCCAATGTCTCCTACGAAGTTTGGAGTCAATTGGCCTTTCGGTGCAGGAGAAGAAGCTAAATATAGATTTTCAAGATGGCGGCCATGGTGGCCATCTGGGATTTCTGATCAGAACGATTTTAGCTATATTTGATCTACAAGTCATCCTGATGCTTCCTACTAAGTTTCGAGTCAAGTGACTTTTGGGGTTTAGGAGAAGAAGCGAAAAATAGATTTTCAAGATAGCTGCCATGGCGGCCATCTTGGATTTACGATCGGCATGATTTTAGCTATTTTTGATCTACAAGTCACCCAAATGCTTCCTACCAAGATTCGAGTCAACTGACCTTTGGGTTCAGGAGAAGAAGCGAAAAATAGATTTTCAAGATGGCGGCCATGGCGCCCATCCTGGCTTTACGATCGGCATGATTTTATCTATTTTTGATCTACAAGTCACCCCGATGCTTCCTACCAAGTTTGGAGTCAATTGGCCTTTCGGTTTAGGAGAAGAAGCGAAAAATAGATTTTCAAGATGGCTGCCATGGCCGCCATCCTGGATTTCCGATAGGCACGATTTTAGCTATTTTTGATCTATAAGTCAACTGGCCTTTCGGTTCAGGAGAAGTAGCAAAAAATAGAGTTTCAAGATGGCGGCCATCTTGGATTTCCGATCGGCACGATTTTAGCTATTTTTGATCTACAGGTCACCCTGATGCTTCCTAGCAAGTTTGGAGTCAATTGGCTTTTGGGTTTAGGAGTAGAAGCGAAAAATAGATTTTCAAGATGGCGGCCATGGCGGCCATCTTGGATTTCCGATTGGCACGATTTTAGCTTTTTTTGATCTACAAGTCACCCTGATGCTTCCTAGCAAGTTTGGAGTCAACTGGCCTTTCGGTTCAGGAGAAGAAGCGAAAAATAGATTTTCAAGATGGCGGCCATCTTGGATTTCCGATTGGCACGATTTTAGCTATTTTTGATCTACAAGTCACCCTGATGCTTCCTAGCAAGTTTGGAGTCAACTGGCCTTTCGGTTCAGGAGAAGAAGCGAAAAATATATTTTCAAGATGCCAGCCATGGCGGCCATCTTGGATTTCCGATCGGCACGATTTTAGCTATTTTTGATCTACAAGTCACCCTGATGGTTCCTAGCAAGTTTGGAGTCAATTGGCCTTTCGGTTCAGGAGAAGAAGCGAAAAATAGATTTTCAAGATGGCGGCCATCTTGGATTTCCGATCGGAACGATTTTAGCTATTTTTGATCTACAAGTCACCCTGATGCTTCCTACCAAGTATCAAGTCAATTGGCCCAGGGGTGTAGGAGGAGTAGGCTTTTAAAGCAATTGTTGACGCCGCACGACGGACGACGGACATTGACTGACCACAATAGCTCACCATGAGCACTTCGTGCTCAGGTGAGCTAAAAACAACAAACAAGAGGGCTATGATGGCCCTGTAACGCACACTTGAGTATCATAGTACTTTGAGAACCTGACCTAGAACTGATCAAGGCAAACATTCTGATCATAATTCAAAATGATTATATTAACAAGACAATGTAGCATGTCAAATGAACTGTGAAATAGAGGTCAAGGTCAAATATGGATGACTGCACTCAAGAGGCCATGCTAAGATATATGCATGTACTAAGTATCACTGGCTGTAGGGGCAATAGTTACTGAGAAACTGACCTAAACACGAACACTTCACAAGTACCAAATATCACTCTGTAGGACCAATAATTACTGAGAAACTTACCTAAACGGAAAAACTTACGAAAGCCACTGGATAGAAAAATATACATCACCTTGGAATCATCAAGACAAACATTTTGAGCAAGATTCATGATGATCACTTCCAAAATGTGACTTCTAGTGCATCAACAAGGTTTTCCTTTGATTTGGCCAGGTGACCTAGTTTTTGACCCCAAGTGACCCAGTTTTAAACTAGACCTAGAAATCATCAACGAACATTTTGAGCAATATTTATGATGATTATTTAAACAAGAGCTCTGCCAAGCGGGGCATTATACGCCCGTGGCAAGTAAAAAGATGAAGCACAAAAACTGGCTCCTGTATAATTCAGTGCTCCGGATATAAACTGTAAGTGGAATTACAAAAAACAAAATTAAAACAAGAGGCCCACGGGCCACGGTTCGCTCACCTGAGTGACATAGCCACTGCAGACATGCAGATGTTATGCAACATTTTTCCAATCCTATCATCGCAACTAATGAAAATATCATCATTTGAGCAGTTCTTAGTTTTGAAGAAGAATATATGGGCCTGACAGTCAATGGAGCATGATCATTTGAATAAACTATCAATCACATTTCAACAGAAGGATCAATCATTAGGAAAACACACCTATTCAAATATACTGAAAATTTTACAACCAAAAAAAGGAAAATTTTCAGATAAAAAAATCTGATATTTTTCATATTTCTGCTCAAAACATAGATTGTAGGTAGCCGTTAGAACCGCCTCGCTGAGGCAGTTCTAATAAGTACCCACAATCTATGTTTTTGAGCAGAAAGAAGAAAATAATGTATACCCCTGTAAACCCCAGTTTTACTATATAAAAGTGGGGTTGAAGGGGGTCAAAATTATATAGGCATGTTTTCGTAATGTGTGAAATTTGGTGGAAATTGGCTAAGTGGTTTCTGAAGAATCATGATTTTATACATGTAAACAGCACAGTGGCAGGGAAATATTATAAATATAAACCAGATGATGGCCATCTTAGATTTCCAATTAGAACAATTTTAACTACTGTTGATCTACAAGTCACTTCGATACTTTCAATATAAATGTATATGGCCCATACAAATGGGGAAGCAAATTTGACCTTGGAGGTAAAAAGGTCAAATTTCAACATAGAACCATCATTTTAGCAATTTTGGTAGATCTCCTGTCCCCCATAATTTGTGCAAAGATTAGGACCCAGGGCTTATTTGGTTATGGAGAAGAAGATTTTTAAAGGTTTTTACCATATATGGGCATGGCAGCCATTTTGATTAATGGACCATACCCATTTTAGCAATCTTTCATTCTCCTGCCCATGGAGGCTCCGCATGAAATTTGAGCAACACTGGCCCGGAGGCTTCAGAGGAAAAGCCATTTGAAATTATCAACATTTTTTCCATACAAATGTATAGGGCCCATACAAATGCATACAGAAGCAAACTTGACCTCGCCGTAAAAAGGTTAAATGTCAATGTATGACAATTATTTTAGCAACTTTGGTAGACTGCCCATTCCAGATGATATATGCAAAGATTCAGCCACAAGTCATCCTCGGTTTTGGAGAATATTAAATTTTTTTCCCCATACAAATGCATAAGGAAGCAAACTTGACCTTGCCGTAAAAAGGTCAAATGTCAATGTATGACCATTATTTTAGCAACTTTGGTAGATCTCCTGTCCCCGATGATTTAGGCAAAGATTCAGCCCCAAAGCATCCTCTGTTCTAGAGAAGAAGATTTTTTAAAGGTTTTTACCATATATGGGCATGGCGGCCATCTTGGTCAACGAACCGTGACCATTTTAGCAATCTTTTGTTCCCCCTACCTAAGGAGGATCCATATGAAATTTGAGCAAAATTGGCCCAGAGGCTCCAGAGAAGTTGTTTGAAATTCTGAACATTTTTCCCATACAAATGCATAAGGAAGCAAAATTGACCTTACCGTAAAAAGGTCAAATGTCAATGTACGACCATTATTTTAGCAATTTTGGTAGCCCTCCTGTTCAAGAAGATATATGCAAAGATTCAGCCATAAGGCATGCTCGGTTTTGGAGAAGAAGATTTTTAAAGGTTTTTCCCATACAAATGCATAGGGAAGCAAACTTGACCTTGCCGTAAAAAGGTCAAACGTCAACGTACGACAATTCTTTTAGCAATTTTGGTAGACCTCCCGTCCCCGATGATTCCTGCAAAGGTTCAGCCCCAAGGCATTCTCGGTTCTGGAGGAGAAGATTTTTAAAGGTTTTTACCATATATGGGCGTGGCGGCCATCTTGGTCAACGGACCCGACCATTCTAGCAATTTTTCGTTCCCCTACCCTAAGGAGGCTCCATATGAAATTTGAGCAAAATTGGCTCAGCGGCTTCAGAGGAGAAGTCGTTTGAAAATGTAAACGGACGGACGGACGGACGACGGACAAAAAAGTGATCACAATAGCTCATCCTGAGCAGAGCTCAGGTGAGCTAAAAATTTCATTGGGGCTATCTCTGCTGATATTTGGTGAACTGTAACCTAAGCGACCAAGCTGGCCCAGGAATTAAGGAAGAAGTGACTTCTCCCTCCTGGGAAAATAGGGAGAAGTTTGCTGCTTCTAGGGAGAAGTGCTTTCTGACAGAGGACACACCACAGAAGCAAGATTATATTATAAGCTCATATGAGCCTTTGGCAGATTTGTTTTTCCTATACTTCAATATCGGACCAAACAATAACAAAACAAAAACAAGAGGCCCACGGGCCACGGGTCGCTCACCTGAGTAACATAGCCACTGCAGATATGCAGATGTTATGCAACATTTTTCCAATCCTATCATCGCAACTAATGAAAAGATCATCATTAAAGCAGTTCTTAATTTTGAAGAAGAATATATATGGCATGCCAGTCAATGGATTTTTTTTTTTTTTTTTTTTTTTTTGATTTGGGTTTTACGGCCCTTTCAAGAATATTTCACTTATATCGAGCCGATCGTTCATCGAAGGTGGGCGAAAACCGGAGAACCCGGAGAAAAACCACCTGACCATCCGTAAGCAGAACTTGGCTTTCCCACATATGACCCGAGCGAGGCTCGAACCACAGCGGTGAGAAACCTAATGGATTAAGAGTCAACTCTCTTATCCACTAGGCTACGGGGGCCCGTCCCCAGTCAATGGAGCATGATCATTTGAACAAACTCTAAATGGCAGCCAGCTTGGATTTACGATCGGCACGATTTTAGCTATTTTTGATCTACGAGTCACCCAAATGCTTCCTACCAATTTTTGAGTCAACTGGCCTTTCGGTTCAGGAGAAGAAGTGAAAAATAGATTTTCAAGATGGCTGCCATGGCAGAGATCTTGGATATCAGATTGGCACGATTTTAGCTATTTTTGATCCAATGTCTCCTGCCAAGTTTGGAGTCAATTGGCCCTTCGGTGCAGGAAAAGAAGCTAAATATAGATTTTCAAGATGGCTGCCATGGCGGCCATCTTGGATTTCGGATCAGAACGATTTTAGCGATATTTGATCTACAAGTCATCCTGATGCTTCCTACTAAGTGTCGAGTCAAGTGACTTTTTGGTTTAGGAGAAAAAGCGAAAAATAGATTTTCAAGATAGCTGCCATGGCGGCCATTTTAGATTTACGATCGGCATGATTTTAGCTATTTTTGATCTACAAGTCTCCCAAATGCTTCCTACCAAGATTTGAGTCAACTGGCCTTTCGGTTCAGGAGAAGAAGCGAAAAATAGATTTTCAAGATGGCGGCCATCTTGGATTTCCGATCGGCACGATTTTAGCTATTTTTGATCTACAAGTCACCACAATGCTTCCAAGCAAGTCTGAAGTCAATTGGCCTTTCGGTTCAGGAGAAGAAGCAAAAAAATAGATTTTCAAGATGGCGGCCATCTTGGATTTCCGAGCGGCATGATTTTAGCTATTTTTGATCTACAAGTCACCCCAATGCTTCCTAGCAAGTTTGAAGTCAATTGGCCTTTAGGTTCAGGAGAAGAAGCAAAAATTAGATTTTCAAGATGGTGGCCATGGCGGCCATCTTGGATTTCCAATCGGCATGATTTTAGCTATTTTTGATCTACAAGTAACCCCAATGCTTCCTAGCAAGTTTGAAGTCAATTTGCCTTTCGGTTCAGGAGAAGAAGCGAAAAATAGATTTTCAAGATGGCCGCCATGGCGGCCATCTTGGATTTTTTCGATCGGTACGATTTTAGCTATTTTTGATCTACAAGTCACCACCATGCTTCCTAGCAAGTTTGAAGTCAATTGGCCTTTCCGTTCAGGAGAAGAAGCGAAAAATAGATTTTCAAGATGGCAGCCATGGCGGCCATCTTGGATTTCCAATAGGCACGATTTTAGCTATTTTTGATCTTCAAGTCACCTTGATGCTTCCTAGCAAGTTTGAAGTCAATTGGCCATTTGGTTCAGGAGAAGAAGCGAAAAATAGACTTTCAAGATGGCGGCCATGGCGGCCATCTTGGATTTCCAATCGGCACGATTTTAGCTATTTTTGATCTACAAGTCACCCCAATGCTTCCTAGCAAGTTTGAAGTCAATTGGCCTTTCGGTTCAGGAGAAGAAGCGAAAAATAGATTTTCAAAATGGCGGCCATCTTGGATTTCCGATCGGCACGATTTTAGCTATTTTTGATCTACAAGTCTCCACAATGCTTCCTAGCAAGTTTGAAGTCAATTGGCCTTTCGGTTCAGGAGAAGAAGCGAAAAATAGATTTTCAAGATGGCGGCCATTGCGGCCATCTTGGATTTCCGATCGGCACAATTTTAGCTATTTTTGATCTACAAGTAACCCCAATGCTTCCTAGCAAGTTTGAAGTCAATTGGCCTTTCGGTTCAGGAGAAGAAGCGAAAAATAGATTTTCAAGATGGCCGCCATGGCGGCCATCTTGGATTTCAGATCGGCCATCTTGGATTTCGGATCGGCATGATTTTAGCTATTTTTGATCTACAAGTCTCCACAATGCTTCCTAGCAAGTTTGAAGTCAATTGGCCTTTAGGTTCAGGAGAAGAAGCGTAAAATAGATTTTCAAGATGGCGGCCATGGTGGCCATCTTGGATTTCCGATCGGCACGATTTTAGCTATTTTTGATCTACAAGTCACCCCAATGCTTCCTAGCAAGTTTGAAGTCAATTGGCCTTTCGGTTCCGGAGAAGAAGCGAAAAATAGATTTTCAAGATGGCGGCCATCTTGGATTTCCGATCGGCACGATTTTAGCTGTTTTTAATCTACAAGTCACCCCGATGCTTCCTACCAAGTATCGAGTCAATTGGCCTAGAGGTGTAGGCTTTTAAAGCAATTGTTGACGCCGCACGACGGACGACGGACATTGACTCGACTCAGGTGAGCAAACAAGAGGGCCATGATGGCCCTGTAACGCTCACCTGAGCAACATAGCACTTTGAGAACCTGATCTAGAACTGATCAAGGCAAACATTCTGATCAAAGTTCAAAATGATTATATTAACAAGTTGGACAATGTAGCATGTCTAATGGACTGTGAAATAAAGGTCAAGGTCAAATATGGATGACTGCACTCAAGAGGCCATGCTAAGATATATGCATGTACTAAGTATCACTGGCTGTAGGAGCAATAGTTACTGAGAAACTGACCCAAACACAAACACTTCACAAGTACCAAATATCACTCTGTAGGACCAATAATTACTGAGAAACTGACCTAAATGGAAAAACTTAAGAAAGTCACTGGACAGAAAAATATACATCACCTTGAAATCATCAAGACAAACATTTTGAGCAAGATTCATGATGATCACTTCAAAAATGTGACCTCTAGAGCATCAACAAGGTTTTCCTTTGATTTTGCCAGGTGACCTAGTTTCTGATATCAAGTGACCCAGTTTTAAACTAGACCTAGGAATCATCAAGACAAACATTTTGAGCAATATTTATGATGATTATTTCAAAAATGTGACCTCTGAAGTGTTAACAGTTTTCTGCTGATTTGGCCTGGTGACCTAGTTTTTGACCCCATGTGACCCAGTTTCAAAGTTGACCTAGAAATCATCAAGACAAACATTTTGAGCAACATTCATGATGATTGCTTCAAAAATGTGACCGCTAGAGTGTTAACAAGGTTTTCTGCTGATCTGGCCAGGTGACCTAGTTTTTGACCCAAAGTGAACCAGTTTCAAACTTTACCTAGAAATCACCAAGACAAACATGTTGAGCAAGATTCATGATAATTGCTTGAAAAATGTGACCACTAGAGTGATAACAAGGTTTTCCGCTGATCTGGCCAGGTGACCTAGTTTTTGACCCCAGGTGACCCAGTTTCGAACTTGACCTAAAAGTCATCAAGACAAACATTTTGAGCAAGATTCATGATGATTGCTTAAAAAAAATGTGACCACTAGAGTGTTAAAAAAGTTTTCTGCTGATTTGGCCTGATGACCCAAGTGACCCAGTTTCAAACCTGACCTAAGAATCATCCAGACAAACATGTCGAGCAAGATTCATGAAGATTGCTTCAAAAAATGTGACCACTAGAGTGATAACAAGATTTTCCGCTGATTTGGCCAGGTGACCTAGTTTCTGACCCCAGGTGACCCAGTTTCGTACTTGACCTAAAAATCATCAAGACAAACATTTTGAGCAAGATTCATGATGACTGCTTCAAAAATGTGGCCGCTAGAGTGTTAACAAGGTTTTCTGCTGATTTGGCCTGGTGACCTAGTTTTTGACCCCAAGTGACCCAGTTTCAAACTTGACCTAAAAATCTTCAAGACAAACATTTTGAGCAAGATTCATGATGACTGCTTCAAAAATGTGACCGCTAGAGTGATAAAAAGATTTTCCGCTGATTTGGCCAGGTGACCTAGTTTTTGACCCCAGAAGACCCAGTTTCGAACTTGACCTAGAAATCATCAAGACAAACATTTTGAGCAAGATTCATGATGACTGCTTCAAAAATGTGACCGCTAGAGTGTTAACAAGGTTTTCTGCTGAATTGGCCTGGTGACCTAGTTTTTGACCCCAAGTGACCCAGTTTCAAACTTGACCTAAAAATCTTCAAGACAAACATTTTGAGCAAGATTCATGATGACTGCTTCAAAAATGTGACCGCTAGAGTGATAAAAAGATTTTCCGCCGATTTGGCCAGGTGACCTAGTTTTTGACCCCAGATGACCCAGTTTAGAACCGGACCTAGAAATTATCAAGACAAACATTTTCAGCAAGATTTATGATGACTTCTTAAAAAATGTGATCGCTAGAGTCTTAACAAGGTTTTCTGCTGGTTTGGCCGGGTGACCTAGTTTTTGACCCCACATGACCCAGTTTCAAATATATCCTAGAACTCACCAAGACAAACATTTTGAGCAAGATTCATGATGATTGCTTCAAAATGTGACCGCTTGAGTGTTTACAAGGTTTTCTGCTGGTTTGGCCTGGTGACCTAGTTTTTGACCCCATGTGACCCAGTTTCAAACTTGACCTAGAAAGCAACAAGACAAACATTTTGAGCAAGATTCATGATGATTGCTTGAAAAATGTGACCGTTAGAGTGTTAACAAAGTTTTCTGCTAATTTGGCCCGGTGACCTAGTTTTTGACTCCAAGTGACCCAGTTTTGAACTTGACCTAGAAATCATCAAGACAAACATACTGAGCAAGATTCATGATGATTGCTTAAAAAAAGTGACTGCTAGAGTGTTAACAAGGTTTTCTGCTGATCTGGCCCGGTGACCTAGTTTTTAACCCCAAGTGACCCAGTTTCAAATTTGACCTAGAAATCATCAAGGCAAACATATTGAGCAAGATTCATGATGATTGCTTCAAAGATGTGAGCGCCAGAGTGTTAACAAGGTTTTCTGCTGATCTGGCCAGGTGACCTAGTTTTTGATCCCAAGTGACCCAGTTTCGAACTTGACCTAGATTTAATAGAGGCAAACATTTTGAGCAAGTTTCATCAAGATTGGGTCAAAACTGTGACCTCTAGAGTGTTAAGTTTTTCCTTTGATTTGACCTGGTGACCTAGTTTTTCACCCCAAATAACCCAGTATCGAACTTGACCTAGATTTCATAGAGGCAAACATTCTGAGCAAGTTTCATCAAGATTGGGTCAAAACTGTGACCTCTAGAGTGTTAACAAACTAATTGTTGACGACGAACCACGGACAGAGGGTGATGACAATAGCTCACCAAAAAAACAACACCCAAAAAAAAAAATGCTGCAAAAATTTTTTTTGTAAACCTTTAACTTGTTTAATACAGATTTTATTTTTGTTCTTCAAGGGAGCCAAATCAGAAGAGTATTAAAAACAAGAGGGCCATAATGGCCCTGTAACGCTCACCTGAGCAACATAGCACTTTGAGAGCCTGATCTAGAACTGATCAAGGCAAACATTCTGATCATATTAACAAGTAAGACAATGTAGTATGTCTAATGGACTGTGAAATAAAGGTCAAGGTCAAATATGGATGACTGCACTCAAGAGGCCATGCTAAGATGTATGCATGTACTAAGTATCACTGGCTGTAGGAGCAACAGTTACTGAGAAACTGACCTAAACACAAACACTTCACAAGTACCAAATATCACTCTGTAGGACCAATAATTACTGAGAAACTGACCTAAATGGAAAAACTTGAGAGTCACTGGACAGAAAACTATACATCACCTTGAAATCATCAAGACAAACATTTTGAGCAAGATTCATGATGATCACTTAAAAAATGTGACCTCTAGAGCATCAACAAGGTTTTCCTTTGATTTGGCCAGGTGAACTAGTTTTTGATATCAAGTGAGCCAGTTTTAAACTAGACCTAGAAATCATCAAGACAAACATTTTGAGCAATATTTATGATGATTATTTAAAAAATGTGACCTCTGGAGTGTTAACAGTTTTCTGCTGATTTGGCCAGGTCACCTAGTTTTTGACCCAAAGTGACCCAGTTTCAAACTTGACCTAGAAATCATCAAGACAAACATTTTGAGCAAGATTCATGATGATTGCTTCAAAAGTGTGACCACTAGAGTGTTAACAAGGTTTTCTGCTGATTTGGCCAGGTGACCTAGTTTTTGACCCCAAGTGACCCAGTTTCAAACTTGACCTAGAAATCATCAAGACAAACATGTTGAGCAAGATTCATGATGATTGCTTGAAAAATGTGACCACTAGAGTGTTAACAAGGTTTTCTGCTGATCTGGCCAGGTGACCTAGTTTTTGACCACAGGTGACCCAGTTTCGAACCTGACCTAAAAACAGGGATGAGAACAGGATTTCAATAAAAAAGAGGAAATCCATACAAAAAAGAGGAAACCCCATACCCCCATTCAAAAGAAATCAGATTTTGACAAATTGGAGCCAATCTGATCATTTTTATTTCAGCAAATTTCAGTGAAAAAAGAGGAAATCCTCTAAAAAGAGGAAAATTCTCATCCCTGTAAAAATCATCACGACAAACATTTTGAGCAAGATTCATGATGACTGCTTAAAAAATGTGACCGCTAGAGTGTTAGCAAAGTTTTCTGCTGATTTGGCCCGGTGACCTAGTTTTTGACTCCAAGTGACCCAGTTTTGAACTTGACCTAGAAATCATCAAGACAAACATTTTGAGCCAGATTCATGATGATTGCTTCAAAAATGTGACCGCTCGAGTGTTAACAAGGTTTCCTGCTGATTTGGTCCGGTGACCTAGTTTTTGACCCCAAGTGACCCAGTTTCAAATATATCTTAGAACTCATGAAGACAAACATTTTGAGCATTTGTTTGTGTTGGGGTTTAACGACACGTCAACCCTTGAGGGTCATTTTGTGTCGTCTCCCAGAGAAAGGGAGAAAAGAGATAGAAGAGAGAGTAGAGGAGATGAAAGAGAGGGACAGGGAAGAAAGAGGAACAGGAATGAAAGTGAAGAAACAGAAGAAATAAAAACATTCCCTCTCTACCCTTACCCACTACAAGGATAGCAGGCCTTGCCCAACTGTAAGCCAATATCAGATGGACGCCCCGGTGATCTAAGATACACAGCACCATCGCACCACCCGACCACCCCCAAAACAACATTTTGAGCAAGATTCATGATTATTGCTTCAAAAATGTGACCGCTAGAGTGTTAACAAGGTTTTCTGCTGGTTTGGCCTGGTGACCTAGTTTTTGACCCGAAGTGACCCAGTTTCAAACTTGACCTAGAAATCATCAAGACAAACATTTTGGGGGATTAAACAAATTTGTACATGAAACCCTGCATGGCATGTTCTCTTCTTTACGGAGCTCCTACGGAAAATGTAGGGGTTCTTTAAAATAAATTAACACCATTTCAGTATTGAGGAAGCTAAAAGGGGGTAGAAAATACGAATAATGTATCATTTTTACAAACAATAGGTACGTCTACATTTTAGAGAACCAAAAGTATAATCGAGACAGATTCTTAATTCTTAGTTGTAGCCAAAGGGAAAGCTATCATGAAAATCTTTACAACTTATATTTAGGTATAGCTTTTGAAATTACATTTCTTACTGTATAGTACTTAAAAATATTTAAGTGTATACTGCAGAAAAAAAAAGAAAAAAAAAGAAGGATTCTAAAATTATATATACATGTAAATATTTAAAAATAAATTTTGCATTATACTGCAAATTAATCCATATGTTGTATGTGTTAGTATTAGACATCAAGTTAGTTATTGCGAAATGGTTGTGCAATACTTAAACCTGTCCTGCTGAATGGATTTACATGTAGCTGCCACACCAACTTCTAATATTCAGCTGGTCGGATTGTTAGATCCAGAATGTTGCTATAAGTTCGCATGCTTGGTGGCAGGCAGTGTAGGTCCAGATCAGTTGGCTACACTGTTTGCAAAGGCAGGGTATATCCAGGTTCAGCAGGACAATGGTTAAAAAGCACATGTATTTTACTAATTAGAAGACAAAAGATAAAAGGTGGCTTTTGTGGTGTGTGCAACCGGTGAGGTCTTGGGGGATCCTGCACATTTGTGCAGTGTTGCTCGGGCTTTTGCTGTGTGCACACGCACGAACAGGAAACTAGCAGACGTTAAACATTGACATCAAGGAATGGCTGCAAGAGCCCACCAGAAATATCACTGAATATCATATTGACGGTCCAATACGCTTTGGAACATTACATATCCCACTTCTACATAGTAAATTGGTGTTGCTGGAGGTAGGCATTACCTCTTGTTAGTTCTGCAATGGGGCATGGTGTGTGGACATTTGATGAGGCAGTTCTGACAAGTGCTCATAATCTATGTTGTGTGCACAGACTGAAAAGGAATCACATTTTTCGTCTGAACTTTAACATTTTATGGTCATAAAAGTGCCATTGTGCTGCACGTATGTGTTTGTTGCAAAGCGTATGGGACCGTGAACATCTCTTTAGCTGGTCAACTCTATTTTTTTTTATTTATTTCTTTTTTTTTTTTTTTTTTTTTATTTATGTATTTATTTATTTATTTTTTTTTTTTTTTTCTCCCTTCTTAGATATTCGTAAAACAAAAATCCATGTATCATTCTATGTGCTGCAATACAATAGCTGCAAGTTTTCCAAGAGCTAAAAATTCTGTTATATGTGGACATTATGCCACTCATATTTTGTTTTATTTTTGTTGTTTTCTTGTTTAAAATAAATTCTGCTGTTGTGCATGACTTCTTTGCATATGTGAACATAAGGGCTTTAGTATGGTTAACTTTAAACAAAAAGTGGTTGATTTGATAACTGTCTTTTCCCAAAATTGTCGAGGCCTCAAAAATATGCAAAAAAGAAGAGACTTATTCCAGTATATTCGTTCAAAAAAATACAATATAGCATGCTTACAAGATGTGCATATTGACAAAAACATGTATTCATATGTAAAAGCAGAGTGGGGACATAATCTTGTCTTGAGTGCAAAGAATGGAGTAAATGCTAGCCGAGGAGTAATGATCCTAATAAATAATAACTTCCATTGTGATATAGGACAAATTTTAACTGATCCAGAAGGAAACTTTGTCATAATGGAGTTAAACCTCCATACAAAGAAAATTACACTAGTAAGTATTTACGGACCAAATGACGATAAGCCAAATTTCTATAAAAATATCAAACAAAAAGTACTAGATTTTGGAAATGAAAACGTCATTTTTTGTGGTGATTGGAATTTAGTTCTGAATCCGGATGTTGACACTGAAAATTATCGTCATATTAATAATCCAAGAGCACGGTCAGAAGTTTTAAAACTTATTGATGAAGATAATTATATTGATGTATTTAGAAGTTTACATGACAGCAAAGGCTTTACATGGAAGAAAATTAATCCTGAGAAAAAACAAGCACGTTTGGACTTCTTCCTGGTCAGTGAGGAAAGCTTCAAGCTTGTTTATGACTGTAATGTGGTATCAGGATACAGAACAGATCACTCAGGAATTATACTTAAATTAAAACTTAATCAAAATGAACGAGGAAAGAGTTATTGGAATATCAATAATTCACTTCTGAAAGATAAAGATTATATTCAACTTGTAAAGAAGTCAGTAGAAGAGGTGAAAAACACATATAAAATTGTCAATATTCAACAAAACAGGGTTAATAATAATAATAATAATAATAATAACAATAATAATAACAATAGTAACAATAATGATAATAACAATATCTTTAATAACAATAATAATAATATACATAATACGTATTCTATAAATGACCAGCTTTTGTTGGAAATGATACTTTTAGCTATCAGGGGGGAAACAATAAAATACAGCTCAAGAAAAAAGAAGGAAAACAGTAGACAGGAAAAACAGCTAGAAGACAAAATATTAAATTTAGAAAGCAAAATTACTGAGAATTTACAAACAGTCAGTCAAGAAGACATTAACTTACTGAATGATAAGAAAAACAGATTACATGAAATAAGAAAAAGTAAAATTGAAGGAGTCATGTTAAGATCACGGTGTAGATACGAGGATTTAGGAGAGAAACCTTCTGGCTATTTTCTTAATCTTGAAAAGAGAAATTTCACAAATAAAGTTATCACAAAAATAATAGAGGAAAATGGCCAAGAATGTTTGAGCACAGATGAAATATTAAACAGCCAGAAAACATACTTTAAAAATTTGTACAGTGAAAATATCATTATTGATGATACTCCAATTGAATCCAAAATAGGAGAAAATAGTTCTAGACTGACTGATAATGAAGCTGAATTATTGGAAGGAGATATTAAATATTCAGAGCTTGCAGAGGCATTGAAAAATATGAAAAATTTAAAAACACCTGGAAATGATGGATTTACTGCAGAATTTTTTAAATTTTTTTGGACTGATCTGAAATTTTTCATATTAAACTCATTAAATTATGGTTATAGAACTGGCTCATTATCAATAACTCAAAAACAAGGTATAATCACCTGCTTACCAAAACCAAATAAATCACCCTTCTATCTGAAGAATTGGCGACCTATTTCCCTTCTTAATGTAATCTATAAATTAGCTTCCTCTGTTATTGCTGCACGCCTTAAAACTGTACTACATAAACTGATACATGAAGATCAAAAAGGTTTTATTTCTGGAAGATTTATAGGAGAAAACATAAGACAAATTTATGACATTCTTTTTGAGACAAAACAACAACAACTACCAGGTTTGATACTTTCTATTGATTTTCAACAAGCATTTGATTCCGTTTCATGGAAATTTATACACAAAACACTCAAATACTTTAATTTTGGACCATCCTTTCAACGGTGGATCAAATTATTTCAGACTGGTTCTGAGTCATGTATATTACAAAACGGTCATATGTCAGAGTTTTTTGGACTACAAAGAGGCTGTAGACAAGGAGACCCTATCTCCCCATACATTTTTCTCCTATGTGCAGAGGTATTAAGCCAAATGATCAGAAAAGACAATCTTATCAAAGGGATAATAATAGAAAATAAAGAATTCAAATTGAGTCAATATGCTGATGACACTCAAATATTCTTAGACGGATCAGAAATATCGCTAAAAAAAACTTTAGATAAATTAATTTTATTTTATTCAATGTCTGGTTTAAAAATAAATGTTGAAAAAACAAGAGCAATATGGATTGGATCCATGAATAGATCAAATCGTAAGTTATGCTTGGAATATAATTTAGACTGGAATCAAGAACCTTTTAAAATCCTAGGAGTGACTTTTACTCCAGAGGTTTTTGACATATGGGATCAAAATGCAACTGATGTCCTTAAAAAAGTGGAAAATATTATCAAGTCTTGGTCAAGAAGAAAAATTACATTGCCTGGAAAGATAACTGTTATTAAATCATTAGCCATATCAAAATTTGTTCATTTATTTCTGGCTCTACCCAACCCACCAGGAAATTTAGTACAAAGCCTAAATAAATTATTTTATAAATTCCTGTGGAATTCTGGGCCTGACAAGATAAAAAGAAAAATTATAATTAAAGATATAACACAAGGGGGTTTAAGAATGATTCAAATAGACAGTTTTGTTACAGCATTAAAAGTTACATGGCTAAGGCGACTAATTTCACAACCCAGTTGCACATGGAGCAGTCTTTCATACATAAATATGGATAGTCTTTTTACTAAAGGAAATAATTATGCAGGCATAAAGGCAAATGAGCTAATAAACCCATTTTGGAAAGATTTACTAATAAGTTGGAATAACTTTTGCAAAGCAGTCAGAATCGAGACACTTGAAGATATTTTATATTGCCCAATATGGTTTAACTCAAATATGAATGGGGGACAAAATTTATATTTTAAAGAATGGCATGATAAAGGTATTAAAAATGTTATAGACTTACTTAATGAAGATGGAAATTTTTATCAATTTGATGAACTGAAAGAAAATTATGGTATACATGGGACTTTTTTAGACTATCAATCAATCTTAAGAAAGTTGCCTACGTACTGGAAAACTAAAGTCAACCAAAATAATTTTGTATGTAAGAACAGGAAACAAAATGTTGCTCGAAATTGTTATCTTAAATTATTATGTAAAGACAAAAAAGGTAGTAGAACATTATATAATATTATTGTTGGAAACCAGGATTCAAGTCCACCATCTCAAAAGTGGGTTAATATATTAGGAAATATTACACAGGAAGAATGGAATAGTTATAATGATACAATTAAAAATATCAAAGAAGTAAAATTACAAGAGTTTCAGTTTAAAGTAAATAACCATATACTAGTTACAAAATCTTTTCTTCACAAAATAAATAAAGTAGACAATGACAGATGCACTTTTTGCAGCCTGGAAACTGAAACAATAATACATGTGCTTTTCAACTGTAATAAGGTGAAAGAATTTTGGTTGGCTATGAAGAATTGGTTAAGAATTCAAGCTAATGTTATACTTCATTTAACCATAAAGAATGTTATTTTTTCTAAACAAGAAAATAATGAACTACTTAACTACATACTGCTATTAGGTAAGTACTTTATCTACAAAACAAAGTTTTTGGCAAATAGCATTAGGCTGGAAAATTTTATTATCTACCTGAAAAGAAAATATCAGAATGAGAAATACATCTCAAAAATTCATAATAAACAGAATAAATTTCAAGCCAAATGGTCACTTTTAAGTCACATAATGGAAGGTACAACTGATACGCCATAGCCAGAAAAAACAAAACAAAAGAAAAAAAACAAAAAAAAAAAAACAACAATATTTTTCCACAAACATCATCTTGAAAAAAGGCAGTTGCAGGAACTATTAAACCATTAAACTTAATATAGCTGTAGCCGATACCCAAACTCTTAAACTTAATATCTTTTGTAGCCATAAGCCATACAGCCCTATGTTTATGTTCAGGTAAGCAGACAAGTAATGCAGAGCAGATTAGAATGTTTATGTCTTCATCAAGTTCGGTTAGTATAGTATAATCAGCTGCATGTATATATATGAACATGATCCTTTTTCAAATCACAAAGACAGTTTTGATAACTCATGGTTCCTATATCAAAATAAGCAGAAAGTATAAACAGTTTTTGTGGTTGCGAAAAGGGACTATAGCCAATGAAAAGTTGTTTCATATACAAAAGCAGACATTATTAATTAAAAGAGTCTCCTTGTATATGAATACTGAAATATTATTGTACTCTGACAGACAAAACAATAGTTCATATAGCTTAAGAAGGATGAGAGATAGAATGAAAGCTTATCAATATATCAGTATCTATTATGTATATGTATTACATGCATAAATTAATAAAATAAAGATGTGGACAAAAAAAAAAAAAAAAAAAAAAAAAAAAAAAAACATTTTGAGCAAGATTCATGATGATTGCTTGAAAAATGTGACCGCTAGAGTGTTAACAAGGTTTTCTGCTGATTTGGCCAGGTGACCTAGTTTTTGACTCCAAGTGACCCAGTTTCGAACTTGACCTAGAAATCATCAGGACAAACATTTTGAGCAAGATTCATGATGATTGCTTCAAAAATGTGACCGCTAGAGTGTTAACAAGGTTTTCTGCTGATTTGGCCGGTGACCTAGTTTTTGACTCCACATGACCCAGTTTCGAACTTGACCTAGAAATCATCAAGACAAACATTTTGAGCAAGATTCATGATGATTGCTTCAAAAATGTGACCGCTAGAGTGTTAACAAGGTTTTCTGCTGATTTGGCCCAGTGACCTAGTTTTGACCCCAAGTGACCCAGTTTCGAACTTGACCTAGAAATCATCAAGACAAACATATTGAGCAAGATTCATGATGATTGCTTAAAAAATATGACCGCTAGAGTGTTAACAAGGTTTTCTGCTGATCTGGCCCAGAGACCTAGTTTTTGACTCCAAGTGACCCAGTTTCGAACTTGACCTAGATTTAATAGAGGCAAACATTTTGAGCAAGTTTCATCAAGATTGGGTCAAAACTATGACCTCTAGAGTGTTAACAAGTTTTTCCTTTGATTTGACCTGGTGACCTAGTTTTTCGACCCCAAGTAACCCAGTATCAAACTTGACCTAGATTTCATAGATGCAAACATTCTGACCAAGTTTCATCAAGATTGGGTCAAAACTGTGACCTCTAGAGTGTTAACAAACTAATTGTTGACGACGAACGACGTTGGACGACGGACATAGGGTGATGACAATAGCTCACCCTGAGCTTTTGCTCAGGTAAGCTAAAAAAAAAATCCAAAAAGAATTATGTATTCATAAAGATTTAATAATGGCAACCTTTCCTTGCAAATCTAATAAAAGAAAAAAAAAAAAAAATCAATATCTTGCCCATATGACCAAAACTTTAGTTATTTGCAAAAAAATATACCTATTATAAAATAAAATTTGCACACTGTTACCTCTAAACAATATGCTGCGAAAAGTTTACAAAAACTTTCAAAGGGGCATAAATCTGCAAATATTTGGTGCACTGTAACCTCGAAATAATATGTGTTGCTCCGCATCATCGTGTAACTATTTATGAAGTTTCAGCTTGATCGGATGTAAACTATAGAAGGATTTAGCCGGAAACAAAAAATTAATAGAAATTAATAGAAATTTTCAACGGGGTTTAATTCAGCTTGATAGAATGTAAACTGTAGGAGGATTTAGCCTGAAACAAAAAGTTTACTGAAATTTTCAAAGGGGCATAACTCTGCTAATATTTGGTGGACTATAACCTCGAAACAATATGCGCTGCTCCACATCATGGTCTAACCATATATGAAGTTTCAGCTTGATTAGATGTAAAATGTAGGGAGTTAACCGGAAATGAAAAGTTTACAGAAATTTTCTAAGGGGCATAACTCTGCAAAAGTTTGGTGGACTGTAACCCCGAAATAATAAGCGCTGCGCCACATCATGGTCTAACTATATACCAAGTTTCAGCTTGATCGAATATAAACTGTAGGAGTTAGCCGGAAACGAAAAAGTTAACGGACGGACGGATGGACGCCATACCCCGTAACATAATACGTCCCGTTTTTCAAACGGGCGTATAAAAATGTGACCTCTGGAGTGTTAACAAAGTTTTCTGCTGATTTGGCCTGGTGACCTAAGTTTTGACCTCAAGTGACCCAGTTTTGAACTTGACCTAGAAATCATCAAGACAAACATTTTGAGCAAAATTCATGATGATTGCTTCAAAAATGTGACCACTAGAGTGTTAACAAAATTTTCTGCTGTTTTGGCCGGGTGACCTAGTTTTTGATCCCAAGTGATCCAGTTTCGAACTTGACCTAGAACTCATCAAGACAAATATTTTGAGCGAGATTCATGATGACTGCTTCAAAAATGTTACCGCTAGAGTGTTAATAAGGTTTTCTGCTGATCTGGCCCGGTGACCTAGTTTTTGACCCCAAGTGACCCAGTTTCAAACCTGATCTAGAAATCATCAAGACAAACATGTTGAGCAAGATTCATGATGATTGCTTGAACAATGTGACCACCAGAGGGTTAACAAAGTTTTTCGCCGATTTGGCCAGGTGACCTAGTTTTTGACCCCAGGTGACCCAGTTTTGAACTTGACCTAGAAATCATCAAGACAAACATTTTGAGTAAGATTCATGATGATTGCTCAAACAAGTCACTCCAATGCTTCCTACCAAGTTTCAAGTCAACTGACTTTTGGGTTTAGGAGAAGAAGCGAAAAATAGATTTTCAAGATGGCCATCATGGCGGCCATCTTGGATTTCCGATTGGAATGATTTTAGCTATTTTTGATCTATAAGTCACCCCAATGCTTCCTACCATGTTTGGAGTCAATTGGCTTTTGGGTTTAGGAGAAGAAGCAAAAAATAGATTATCAAGATGCTGCCATGGCAGCCATTTTGGATTTCCGTTCGGCATGATTTTAGCTATTTTTGATCTACAAGTCACCCCGATGCTTCCTAGCAAGTTGGTGTCAATTGGCCTTTTGGTTCAGGAGAAGAAGCGAAAAATAGATTTTCAAGGTGGCGGCCATCTTGGATTTCCAATCGGCACGATTTTAGCTATTTTCGATCTACAAGTCACCCCGATGCTTCCTAGCAAGTTTGGAGTCAATTGGCCTTTCGGTTCAGGAGAAGAAGCAAAAAATAGATTTTCAAGATGGCGGCCATCTTGGATTTCTGATCGGCATGATTTTAGCTATTTTTGTTCTACAAGTCACCCCAATGCTTCCAAGCAGGTTTGGAGTCAATTGGCCTTTCGGTTCAGGAGAAGCGAAAAATAGATTTTCAAAATGGCAGCCATCTTGGATTTCTGATCGGCACGATTTTAGCTATTTTTAATCTACAAGTCACTCCGATGCTTCCTACCAAGTATCGAGTCAATTGGCCCAGGGGTGTAGGAGGAGTAGGCTTTTAAAGCAATTGCTGACGCCGCACGACGAACGACGGACATTGACCACAATAGCTCACCATGGGCACTTCGTGCTCAGGTGAGCTAACAAATGGCAATAACTCCAAGAAAATGGGCCCCTAGCCCATACTTTCTCTTATGTAGGTACACCTTATTGATATAAATGTGTCACATAAGCTTTTTCTATCAAAATTTGAGTTTCAAAGTGTCAGTGTGACCTTGAAAATGAGGTCCCCAAAATCTAATCACTTCTTTCCCTCATCCCAATGAAGTATCTGTGCTAGCTTGATCAAATTCCATCTAATGATTCATGAGATAGGGTGCACACAAGGGTCATTTTTAGAGTCTTTATAATGTAGTGACCTTGAAAATGAGGTCAGGGTCACAAAAATCTAATCACTTCTTTCCCATGTCCTAACAATGTATCTGTGCTAGTTTGTTAAAATTCCAGCCATTGGTTCAAGATATAGTGTGCACACAAGTTTTTTTCTATCAAAATTTGAGCTTCAAAGTGTCAGTGTGACCTTGAAAACGAGATAAAGGTCACCGAAATCTAATAACTTCTTTCCCCAATCCCAATGATGTATCTGTGCTAATTTGGTCCAATTCCATCTATTGATTCATGAGATAGGGTGCACACAAGGCCCACTTTTTGCTTATTTATAATATAGTGACCTTGAAAATAAGGTCACCAAAATCTAATTCTTTCCCCCATCCTTAGGATGTAGCTGTGCTAGTTTGGTCAAATTTCAGCCATTGGTTAAAGAGCTAATGTGCACACAAACTTTTTACTGCATTAACAAGGCTCATTTTTGAGTATTTATAATGTAGTGACCTTGAAAATAAGGTCAAGGTCACCAAAATCTAATCACTTCTTTCCCTCATCCTGATGTTGTATCTGTGCTAGTTTGGACAAATTCCAGCCATTGGTTAAAGAGATACTGTGCACACAAACTTTTTCCTGCATTAAGAAATGTTTTTACAAAGGGCAATAACTCCAAGAGAATTGCCCCTAGCCCTTACTTTCTCTTATGTAGGTACACCTTATTGATATCAATGTGTCTGCAGAAACTGATGAATATCGATCACTGCATTTTCAAGATATCAGGAAAAAACCAGCCTCGCGGACGGACACAAGGACGGACAACGTGAAAACAGTATACCCCCCCACAAAGTTTGCTCTGTGTGTGTGTGTGTGTGGTGGTGGGGGTGTGGGGGGGGGGGGGGGGGTGGAGGGAAAGAAGAGTATTTAACAAGAGCTTCACAACCGGCACATTATACTTTGCTAAGACAGTGGGGCCAACACTTTTTAAGAAATTGTAAGCAATGTACACTATGTGTATGGCTAAAAGATGAACAGGCAGACAAACAGGAATAGCAACTCTGTAATTAATGATTGCACCTATATTAAAACAATTAACATATTAAATACTGTTAGTATAAATAACAAGAGGCCCACGGGCCACCTTTCGCTCACCTGAGTGAAATAGCCACTGCAGATATACATTTGTTATGCAACATTCTTTCAATTCTGCCATTGCAACTAATGAAAGGATTTGGTTTAGGGGCTAGCTAATGCATTTTAAACTGAATAAACCTCAAAATACCTCATAATTATGTCCAAAATAGCCCCAAAATAGCCCCTAAACCTTGGATGTTCATCTGTATAGATGGGTGAACATTCAAAAATTTGGACAGTATAACATAATACACGTCTTTTTTTGTGGCAAGGGCATAAAATGCAATTAAATCATTTTCCCATTATAAGTCAATGCTAGCTTTCTGTTGCCATGGCAACCAAACCAAGAGGCAGACCACCACACTTATAGCTATTTTGAATTGCCCTTACCCATGCAACTTTTGTACCAAATTACAGTCATACTGCTTCAGTGGTTTCCTAGTTGTCATTTGAAAAAGTCCTTTTTCAAAATTGAATGTTGCCATGGCAACCAAACAACATGACCACTGGTCATAATACACATAAACTGGATAGACAATCATCAGATGATGATAACTGCCAAATATGGCACAAATCACTTCATTGGTTATGGAGAATATGCAATTTAACAATTTTCCCATTATAAGTATGGGAGCTTTCTGTTACCATGGCAACCAAATCCAGGAAGACCACCAAACTTTTGGCTATTTAGAATTGTCCTATGCCAAGCACATCTGTACCAAATTAGAGTCCAACTGCTTCAGTGGTTTTGGAGGAATTGTCATTTAAAAAAATCTCTTTTTTTTTTTTTTTTTTTTTTTTTTTTTTTAAATTTAATGTTGCCATGGCAACCAAACAAAATGGCCACTGGTCATCAAACACACAAACTGGATAAACAATCATCTTATGATCATAATTGCCAAATATGGTTCACATCACTTCGGTGGTTATGGAGAAAATGCAATTTAACCCTTTTCCCATTATAAGTCTATGGGAACTTCCTGTTGCCATGGCAACTAAACCAAGAGACAGATCACCACAATTTTAGCTATTTTGAATTGCCCTTACCCAAGCAACATTTGTACCAAACTAGAACAGTGTTTTCGGAGGAAAACGTATGTCCCACCCCCCCCCCCCCCCCCACCAGTTTGAACAGACATATTGTTAAAATATATTCTATCTATAATAAACTCAAGGTCACAATATACCTATAATTATGTAAGTTTGGTCAAAATTCATCCATTCCTCAATGAGATAGGGTGCTAACAAGCCATTTTTTAAAATCATAGCCCTTGTGTAACCTTGAAAATGGGATCAAGGTCACAAAAAATCTAATCAGTTCTTGTCTCTGTCTCAACAATAAAGCTATGCAAGTTTGGTCAAAATCCATCCATTCATTCAGCAGATAGTGTGCAGACAAGCCATTATCCAACAATCTGAGCCCTCCTGCGAACTTGGAAATGGGGTCAAGGTCACCAAAATAAAAGTTATTTTCCATGCCACAACAATTTGGCTGTGCAAGTTTAGTTAAAATCCATCCATTCCTTCAAGAGATACAGTGCAGACAAGCCATTTTCCAACAATCTAAATCCTAGTGTGACCTTGAAAATGGGGTCAAGGTCACCAAAATCTAATCAGTTCTATTCCATGTCACAACAATACAGATGTACAAGTTAGGTCAAAATCAATCCATTCCTTTAAGAGATAGGGTGCAGACAAGCCATTTACCAACAATCTAAGCCCAAGTTTGACCTTGAAAATGGGGTGAAGGTCACCAAAATATAATCAAATCCGATGCATGTCCCAAACATATAGCTGTGCAAGTCTGGTCGAAATCTACTCATTCCTTCAGGAGACAAGGTGAAGACAAGCCATTTTCCACTAATCTAAGCCTTAGTGTGACCTTGAAAATGGGGACAAGGTCATCAAAGTTCCATGTCTCAACAATTAAGATGTAGAAGTTTGGTCAAAATCCATTCATTAATATAGGAGATAGGGTGCAGACAAGAAATTTTCCAACAATTTAAGCCTTATTGTGACCTTGAAAATGGGGGTCAAGGTCACCAATATCTAATCAGTTCTTTTCCATGTCTCAACTATATAGCTGTACAAGTTTGATCAAAATCCATTTATTCATTTGGGAGATAGGGTGCATACAAACCATACAAACCATTCTCCTACAAATCTAAGCCCTCCTGTGACCTTGGAAATGGGGTCAAAGTCACCAAAATCTAATCAGTTCTTTTGCATGTCCCAGCATTGTTGATGTGCAAGTTTGGTCGAAATCTATTCTTTCCTACAAGAGATAGGGTGCGGACAAGCCATTTTCCAACAAGCTAAGCCCTCCTGTGACCTTGAAAATGGGGTCAAGGTCACCAAAATCTAATCAGTTCTTTTACATGTCCCAGCAATATAGATGTGCAAGTTTGGTTAAAATCTATTCATTCCATCAAGGGAGAGGATGCAGACAAGCCATTTTCAAACAATCTAAGCCCTCCTGTGACCTTGAAAATGGGGTCAAGGTCACCAAAATCTAATCAGCATTTTCCCCCTCCCAATGATATATTTGTATAAGTTTGGCTAAAATCTGTCCATTCAATAAGGAGATAGAGTGCAGACAACAGGCTACGCCCCATTTTCCAACAATCTAAGGCCTCCTGTAACCTTGAAAATGGGGTCAAGGTCACCAAAATCTAATCAGCATTTTCCCCCTCCCAATGATATATTTGTATAAATTTGGCCAAAATCTGTCCATTCAATAAGGAGATGGGAGTGCAGACAAGAGGCTACGCACCATTTTCCAACAATCTAAGCCCTCCTGTGACCTTGGAAAATTGGGTCAAAGTCACCAAAATCTAATCAGCATTTTCCCCCCTTCCAAAGATATATTTGTGTAAGTTTGGCCAAAATCTGTCCATTCAATAATGAGATAGAGTGCAGACAAGTGGCAACGCCGACGCCTACAGGATCCACACTAAAAACAATATGTCCCCTCCCCCTCTGCCCCCCCCCCCCCCCCCCCCCACATGGTGGGGGTACATAATTAAAGTCATACTGCTTCAGTGGTTTTGAAGGAGCTGTCGTTTAAAAAAAAATCCTTTGGCAACAAAACAACATGGATGCTGGTCATAAAACACATAAACTGGGTAGACAATCATCAGATGATCATAAATGCCAAATATGGTTCACATCAAGTATCAAGTTAATTGGCCCAGGGGTGTAGGAGGAGTAGGCTTTTAAAGCAATTGTTGATGCCGCACGACGCACGACGGACGACGGACGACGGACATTGACTGACCACAATGAGCTAAAAAGTAGATCCCTCTTCTGGATTAAGGCTCAGGAAACTCTTAGAATAAGCTCATTCTTGATATAAATCCTAAGAGTAAGCTCATTTCATATTCCTTAGATAGAGCTTAGCAAATATAAAAGATTGATTTCATATTGCTGCTAGAATCTCCTTGAGCGAAACTTATCGAAAAAGATGGCCCAAGAGGAAGATAGAGCCCTAACTTCATGGGCTTAAATCTTAAAGAAGGGAAAATCTTTCCGGGTGAGTTTCCTGTAGGCAAGCTTAATATTATAAGAAATCCATCTTGAGACAGAGGATTCAGAAATATCTTGTTTGCCTCTAATTGGTAGAAATAGTCTAGTTCTATTTTGACGGTAAGGTCTAGTTATTTTAAGATAGAATTTTAAGGCTCCTATCGGGCATAAAGGTCTATCCAAATGTTCCCTTTGCATAATTATATGGACTAAATTAGGGATAAGAATATGATCTGGGCAAATGGACGAAAGCTGATTCTTAACCATAAACCCAGTTTGAACTATCAGATACTGATCCATCAGATCGATTGAATCTTAAATGATTTGAATCCATTGCTAGGGCCTGAATCTCACTACATCTTTAGGCAGTGGCAAGAGCTAAAAGAAAAGTCTTTAACATTACGTGGAGTTAGAAGCCTTATGTAAAGGTTCATATTGGGCTTTCTGTAGACAGACTAAGACCCAAAATAAATCCCAATAAGGAGTAATAGATCTTTATACAGCGCATTGTAATTCAAAAGATCTTATTAATTCTGATAAGACAGGGTTAGATCCAATTCTATAACCAGTCTTAAATTAAAAAGTACTAGATATCATATATCTATAGCCCTTACTAGTACTCATCTGAAACTTTTACTCAGAGAAAAAGGTAAAAGAGGAATTTGGCTATAACAGAAGAGGGGCCGAGACCGGATTAACCTTCCTTCTATGACACCAACGGGTATATACGATCCATTTCACGTCATAGGCTTTCTGAGTTGATGTTCGCCTTGATTTGGAGACAAAAAACTGCAAAGTTTGCGAAATTTCTATCTCTGGTTGCTTGATAACTCCCAGGCATGACTGTTTGAGTACTGGGAGATTTCGATGTTGAAACTTTCCTTTGCTTGTGTTAATAGTTTGGAAAGAGTGGAAGACAAACTGGAGCTGAGACAAGTAGTTGTATAACCTTTATTGCGGCCAAAGAGGTGCTATAAAAATCAGTCTGCACTGAGATTGGCGTATCTTGTTCAGGACAGAAGGAGTTAGTATTGTTGTAGGAAATGCATACGCATGAATATTGTTCCAGTTCATGGAAAATGGGTCTATCACAAAGGCTTGATTGTCCAGAACTGGGAACACATAAAGTGGAAGTTTGTGACTGAAACGTGTTGCCAACAGATCCAGATTGGAATGGTTTAATATTTGTAAATTGAATTCGAAATCGATTGATCCAATGCCCACTCTGTTTTGACTATTTGTCCATAGTCGATAACGTATCTGCCAAAACACTGAATTTGTCTGGGATATGACGAATCCTGACGACAATATTTTAGGTACCATTGGAGAATCTTCCATACCTCTACGCATAGGTTAGGAGAATGTGTTCCTCCTTGTTTATTGATATATGAGACCACTGTTGTGTTGCCTGTAGAAACTACAGCAAGTGCCAAGAGGGTCACGAATACCCCCGGCTGGCTCCATTTCTTAATTATAAAATATTTTAAAGTTAATGACAATGATATAAGGCAAGATATAGTTTACAATGTCAGTCTCTGAGTGACACAGATCTATCATCCCAAGTACAACTTTCCTGGAGTAAATAGTCTTCAAGACATGAAGCAAAATTGCTGGACCATAAAGTATAGGTCACTGACCTACATATACTTGAGAAGTTAATCTGATGGTCAACTGATGCATTATACCAACTATGATGTTAATCCATTACATAATCTAAAAGATATTTAGCAAAATCACTAGACCATGAAATATACGTCATACTGATTTATATTTACTTTAAGGTGAAAGTTTGGGTCACACTGTGTCCTTATATGTAAATATAACATTTAGGTATCAAATAGTGGGAGATACAAGCAAATGACAAAAACCATGTAAAACTTTGACGTAAACATCACACTATTTTCTAAGTCCGTGACCTTGACCTTGGGTCAGCAGCATCAGCAGAATGATGTAAATATTCTGTAATCATCTAGTAGTAACACTAACCACAAATCAACATCTTAAAGCTTTAAGCTTTCAAAAATATATGCAAAAGGAAAAAAACTTCACACAAAACTTTGAGCAAAATGTTAACATTTGTATGGATGCACGCACGGACGAATGGACGGACAGACGTTCCAACAATTCGGGTTTAGGGGCTACATCCCATTGTAAATTCCCATAGGGGTTTAAGGGCTATAAGCTCCTTAACCGACAGGTTTATAATGTATCTTAATGGAATAAAGCATAATGTGGTTACAAAATTGAACCCCTTAACTCGAAATGTTGGCCCGGTGGGACAGACGAACGGACGGAAACACGAAAACTGTATACCCCTCGACACACTTCGTATGTCGGGGGTATAATCAGGACATAAGAATGTAGAATATATTTTTAAGGCTTTATCAGTGCGAAGCGAATGGCCATTATTTCCAACATGTTGATATGGAGCTAGAATTGATCTTCCGACCAGCGACCATGAAAGGATAGACTCATCGTTCCAGCTGAGCTCCCATCCATATTGACTAATATCCGAATAAGGAAATGTTCTGGGGCAGGGAGGGTGAATAGACATCCCTTGAACGAATCAATTGGTGTTCATCCACCATTTCAAATGGAATTAAATCATACTGTTAATCGTAACCTGAAGATCTAAGGAAGAATTTAAGGCTTCCAGACCGATAATAGGCAGACTTGCAGATGTCGCAAATGCAGTCTGCCTAGAAATTTAAGTCTGCTGTTGCACTGAGTTTGCCCAAAAAGAAAAGAAAGTTCGTGCCGAAACCAGAGTCTGAGAAAGAATTATTTTGATGGTCAGAATAAGAGCTTTACTTGATTCGCTGGTAGTCTGACTATTTTGTATTGAGTTAGAATTCCATACCTAACGGTAAATTTGTGTTGGTGACAAATCTGACTTCTTTAGATTTGGTATGAAATCCAGATTTTGTACCATTTAAAGAGTGTATTTTATGTGCTAGATAAGTCGATTGCGAATCAGATCTCTTATTAGCCAATTGTCTAGGAATGGGAAGAGAGATACGGCACATAGTCGTAATTTGCTGCTATTACACTCATTAATTTGTGGAAAAAAAATCCACGGGCTTAGGGACATTTCGAATGGTAGGGCCGTGAAGAGAATGCTCCTTGGTTGACCTTTAACTCCGAAGGCAAAAGCCTAAACAAGAGCTCGGCCAAGCTGGGCATTATACGTCCGTGGCAAGTAATAAGATGTAGCACATAAACTGGCTCCTGTATAATTCCGTGCTCCGGATATGAACTGTAAGTGGAATTATAAAAAAAAAAAAATAATAAAATTTTCATTGGGGCATAGCTCTGCTGATATTTGGTGAACTGTAACCTAAGGGTCCAAGCTGGCCCAGAAATTGAGGGAGGATTTTGCTGCTTCTAGGCAGAAGTGCTTTCTGACGGAGGACACACGACAGAAGCATGGCTATATTATAAGCTCATATGAGCCTTTGGCTGATTTGTTTTTCCTATACTTCAATATCGGACCAAACAATAACAAACCCCCCCCCCAACCCCCCTCAAAAAAAAAAAAAAAAAATGCTGCAAGAAATTTTTTTTGTAAACCTTTAACTTGTTTATACTGATTTTATTTTTGTTCTTCAAGGGAGCCAACTCAGAAGAGTATTAAAAAAAAAAAAAAATCCATAATTCTTATTAGTCAAGCTTCTTAACCTTTAAAGTGCCAAGAAAACCTGAGGAGCAGTCTGATCTGGGTCCACACTGTTTGCAAAAATGACTTTTAAAATCACAAGCAGATGACAAAGCAGACGACTATTGTTGTGATTGGCAGTTTAAGGGTTAATTCTGTACCATTTAATAAATGTATTTATAAAGATTTAATAATGGCAACATTTCCTTGCAAATCTAATAAAAGATGATGTTAAAAAAAAAAAAAAAAATAAACAACTTGCCCATATGGCCATAACTTAAGTTATTTGCAAAAATATACTTCTTATAAAATAAAATTTGCACACTATTACCTCTAAACAATATGCTGCAAAAAGTTTACAAAACTTTCTAAGGGGAATAACTCTGCCAATATTTGGTGCACTGTAACCTCGAAATAATATGCGCTGCTCCACATCATCGTGTAACTATTTATGAAGTTTCAGCTTGATCGGATGTAAACTGGAGGAGGATTTAGCCAGAAACAAAAAATTAATAGAAATTTTCAAAGGGGTTTACCTCTGCTAATATTTGGTGGACTGTAACCTTGAAACAAAATGCGCTGCTCTACATCATGGTCTAACTACAAATCAGGTTTCAGCTTGATCTGATGTAAACTGTAGGATGAGTTAGCCGGAAACGAAAAGTTTACAGAAATTTTCAAAGGGGCATAACTCTGCTAATATTTGGTGGACTGAAACCTCGAAATAACATGCGCTGCTCTACATCATGGTCTAACTATGAATGAAGTTTCAGCTTGATTGGATGTAAAATGTAGGAGTTAACCGGAAACGAAAGTTTCAAAGGGGCATAACTCTGCTAATATTTGGTGGACTGTAACCTCGAAATAATATGCGCTGCTCATCATCATGGTGTAACTATTTACAAAGTTTCAGCTTGATTGGATGTAAACTATAGGAGGAGTAAGCTGGAAACGAAAAGTTTACAGAAACTTTCAAAGAGACATAACTTTGCTAATACTTAATGTACTGTAACCAAAAAAATAATATGCGTTGCTCCATATCATGGTTTAACAATAAATGAAGTTTCAGCTTGATCGGATGTAAAATGTAGGAGGAGTTAACCGGAAATAAAAGTTTACAGAAATATTCAAAGGGGCACAACTCTGCAAACATTTGGTGGACTGTAACCCTGAAACAATATGCGCTGCTCCACATTCTGGTCAAACTATATACCAAGTTTCTGCTTGATCGGACGTAAACTGTAGGAGGAGTTAGCCAGAAACGAAAAAGTTTAGGGACGGACGCCATACCCCGTAACATAATACATCCCGTTTTTCAAACGTCCATATAAAAATTTACTGATTGTTCTCTCAAAAGACCAGGTTTCAATTTCAGAGTCTGAACATGGGTCCTTTATATCAGGTTGTATTGTGTGCACATTAGTTATTTCAGTAGGCTGTAGTATACTCGGATTCTGTGCAGCCAGTGGACTATGTCTACTTCTTTGTATCTGCCATAATCATAGGACTAATTATCAGATAATTAAGAAGAAGAAGAAAATGTATATTTTCTTCTCCTTTCTTGTGAGACTGTCTGGATCTTTAGACTTTCTGTTTCTCTGCAAGAATCTGAAGATGCACACGTAGAAAAGGAGAGTGTAGAGGATGATCTACGTCTCCTCCTCTTCTTGGATTTATATTTACTTCTAGACTGATCCCTCCTGGAAATATGTCCAGAGAGGGAAGTCTGCAAAGTCTGTTGTCCTATCTCTAGTTGTTGTCAGACGGTTTGATTACAACATTTGGATCAGACATATTACTAAAGTCTGGTTCCAGGGGTAATAAAACTTTTTTGAGTTATTATTATTAGTGAACTCCATGCCCATGGCATGAGCTTCACTAAATGTAGGTTGATATAAATTCTGATGACCGGTGGCCGGTTGACTGGTGACCAGTGAATATTGACTTCCCCTGTGTTGATATTTTCTAAGTCCAATGACCGGTGGCTGGATGGCCGGTGACCGGTGACTGACTGACTTGATTCATGTGTAATGCCCATTTGACCAGTGGTCGGTCGTTCTGTGATGTCTTCTTGTCCACTGGGCGAATGGCTGGTGGTAGGTTAACCGGTGGTTGGATGACCGATGGACTTACACTCCTCTGGGTACAAGTACTCTTGGAGTTGCCACCTTGATGGGTCTTCCCCCCCGGCAGCAGGGCCATGTGGGGTAGTGTTCCAATTAATTTTTCTTCGTCTGATGAATCGGACATGGCTTGTGATCTCTTCTTCTTAGCCATGAACCACTTTCTAGAAGTGAAAGGGGGGGTGCCTATTTGGGGCTTTTTTGGACCCCTACCAAATCTTTTTATTTTTGGCAGATGAATAGCCCATCATAAATGCTTTATTATGGTATACCTCTTTTCGCGCACAATTATCCGTTTTTTCGAGCTACAGGCCTTTAAAAGTGGGTGGGGTAACTTAGCATGTCACTATAGTCTATTTTTAAAGTTAATTTTGGTTATTATTTGTGTTATTTTACCAATTTTTCTCCTTATGCAGACAGAGGGATGTCTGAAATGATATTTAGGCACATTTTTCAAAACAATATTGCAAGTTTTGAAGATTAAATGTATTTTCCAAACGTTAAGATACATTTGCTTATTTTTACCCTTAATCATTAAATATTTTAAAGTGTTTGGTAATATAGGGGACAAACAATGGTGATTCTTGGTCAATACTAGTATTTTTATCAGCACAATTAAACGCAGTGTAGAACTGGTGGACTTTTTTTTTTTTTTTTTTTTTATTTGGGTTTTACGGCCCTTTCAAGAATATTTCACTTATATCGAGCCGATCGTTCATCGAAGGTGGGGGAAAACCGGTGTACCCGGAGAAAAACCACCTGACCATCCGTAAGCAGAACTTGGCTTTCCCACATATGACCCGAGCTAGGCTCGAACCACAGCGGTGAGAAACCTAATGGATTAAGAGTCAACTCTCTTATCCAACTGGTGGACTTGGGCTACATATTATGGTTCAGTGAACTCAGAATTGACAATGGGTGGGGTAATTCAGACGATGATTTCAGTCACTATTGAATCACCTTACCAATAGATCAAAATCATGTTATCTTGATACCATTTATACCATGCCCCAGCACAGTAGCATATCCTGTCATATAGATCTTATATGAGCCAACCCCTATAGTTCACTTGGCACCTCAGTTGAACTGAAATCATCGTCTGAATTACCCCACCCATTGTCAATTCTGAGTTCACTGAACCATAATATGTAGCCCAAGTCCACCAGTTCTACACTGCGTTTAATTGTGCTGATAAAAATACTAGTATTGACCAAGAATCACCATTGTTTGTCCCCTATATTACCAAACACTTTAAAATATTTAATGATTAAGGGTAAAAATATGCAAATGTATCTTAATGTTTGGTAAATACATTTAATCTTCAAAACTTGCAATATTGTTTTGAAAAATGTGCCTAAATATCATTTCAGACATCCCTCTGTCTGCATAAGGAGAAAAATTGGTAAAATAACACACAAATAATAACCAAAATTAACTTTAAAAATAGACTATAGTGACATGCTAAGTTACCCCACCCACTTTTAAAGGCCTGTAGCTCGAAAAAACGGATAATTGTGCGCGAAAAGAGGTATACCATAATAAAGCACTTATGATGGGCTATTCATCTGCCAAAAATAAAAAGATTTGGTAGGGGTCCAAAAAAGCCCCAAATAGGCACCCCCCCTTTCTTCGGCAAGTTTCCAGGTTTTATCTGATCAGGAGCTACATGTAAAGCAGGTAGATTCCCTGGAACAAGAAGAGCATTTAACTAGAACAGTGTTTTCGGAGGAAAACGTATGTCTCCCCCCCAGCAGTTTGAACAGACATATTGTTAAAATAGATTGTATCTATAATAAACTCAAGGTCACAATATACCAAAATGTAAGTTTGGTCAAAATTCATCCATTCCTCAATGAGATAGGGTGCTGACAAGCCATTTTCTAAAATCATAGCCCTTGTGTAACCTTGAAAATGGGATCAAGGTCACAAAAATCTAATCAGTTCTTGTCTCTGTCTCAACAATATAGCTATGCAATTTTGGTCAAAATCCATCCATTAATTCAGCAGATAGCGTGCAGACAAGCCATTATCCAACAATCTGAGCCCTCCTGCGACCTTAAAAATGGGGTCAAGGTCACCAAAATAAAATAAGTTATTTATCATGCCACAACAATTTGGCTGTGCAAGTTTAGTTAAAATCCATCCATTCCTTCAAGAGATACAGTGCAGACAAGCCATTTTCCAACAATCTAAGCCCTAGTGTGACCTTGAAAATGGGGTCAAGGTCACCAAAATCTAATCAGTTCCTTTCCATGTCCAAAAAATATTGCTGTGCAAGTCTGGTCGAAATCTACTCATTCCTTCAGGGTACAAGGTGCAGACAAGCCATTTTCCACCAATCTAAACCTTAGTGTGATCTTGAAAATGGGGTCAAGGTTGTCAAAATCTAACCAATTCTTTTCCATGTCTCAACAATTAAGATGTAGAAGTTTGGTCAAAATCCATTCATTCTTTTAGGAGATAGGGTGCAGACAAGCAATTTTCCAACAATCTAAGCCCTCCCGTGGCCTTGAAAATGGGGTCAAGGTCACCAAAATCTTTTACACATCCCAGCATTGTAGATGTGCAAGTTTGGTCAAAATCTATTCATTCCTGCAAGAGATAGGGTGCGGACAAGCCATTTTCCAACAAATCTAAGCCCTCCTGTGACCTTGAAAATGGGGTCAAGGTCACCAAAATCTAATCAGTTCTTTTACATGTCCCAGCATTGTAGATGTGCAAGTTTGGTCAAAATCTAATCATTCCTACAAGAGATAGGGTGCGGACAAGCCATTTTCCAACAATCTAAGCCCTCCTGTGACCTTGAAAATGGGGTCAAGGTCACCAAAATCTTATCAGTTCTTTTACATGTCCCAGCATTGTAGATGTGCAAGTTTGGTCAAAATCTATTTGTTCCTACAAGAAATAGGGTGCGGACAAGCCATTTTCCAATCTAAGCCCTCCTGTGGCCTTGAAAATGGGGTCAAGGTCACCAAAATCTAATCAGTTCTTTTACATGTCCCAGCAATATAGATGTGCAAGTTTGGTTAAAATCTATTCATTCCTTCAAGAGATATGGTGCGGACAAGCCATTTTCCAACAATCTAAGTCCTCCTGTGACCTTGAAAATGGGGTCAAGGTCACCAAAATCTAATCAGTTCTTTTACATGTCCCAGCAATATAGATGTGCAAGTTTGGTTAAAATCTATTCATTCCTTCAAGAGATATGGTGCAGACAAGCCATTTTCCAACAATCTAAGCCCTCCTGTGACCTTAAAATTGGGGTCAAGGTCACCAAAATCTAATCAGCATTTTTCCCCCTCCCAATGATATATTTGTGTAAGTTTGGCTAAAATATGTCCATTCAATAAGGAGATAGAGTGTGGACAAGAGGCTACACGGAAGCCGATGGGATCCGCACTAAAAACAATATGTCCCCCCCCCAATGGTGGGGGGACATAATTCATTTGTCGTAATTATCCGAATGCGATTTTATATGACCACATACACGAAAACTCATTATGCCGAACGAGCGATGGATAATTACAAGAATTCAACAAACGATTTACAACAAAATATAGTATGAACAGTGAAAGGCATGATAAAGGAACATAAGAAAGAACAAAGTTTACAATTTCAACCGGAGAAAAAGGAAGAAAACAAAGTTTTTTCACCCGCAAAAAAATCCTTTGTTTACTTTCTCGTCCACAGAAAAGAAACTAACATGTGATCAAAAGAGCGGGAGGAATGACGTCACACAGGTGACTGCCTAAAAAGCCTTCTGGATTAAGACTGTATGGGACAACTGTACTGTCCTTTTTTCTGTGGAAGGTATGAACAGAATAGAATATAGCACATTATCTATAGGTTAATGTATTGTGCAGTTAAAATATGTCTAAGGGTATCGAAGTTATGGAGTGCACAAGGATGCGTCTATGGACGGACGGACAGGCGCCATGCTGATCGCTATATCCCCCAAACCTATCGGTCGGGGGATAAAAAGTAAGTAAAATTCTGATATCCATAATCTTTAAGACAAGATCATTAAGGGGTAGGGCTACCCTGTTTCACATGTAAATGGCCAGATCTTGTGTGCACACAGTAAATGTTTATAAAATGATTGTTGAGGTTTTACGGCCAGTCAACCCATTAGGATCATGATGACCCAGTCAGTTTACCTAATCACCTTTTTCCTGGGCAGGTTTAGTACTAATGTCTAAATGATTAACCAGTATTTGTGCTCATTCTTTCCCCAGAAACTGACAACTGCCCTTCTTGAATCAGCCGAAGGGAGAGAATGACAGTAGAAAATAATTCATGATCAATCTTTATGAAAGAATGTTGGCGGACCTGGCAGGGATCAAACCCGTCATCTCCTGATTACCAGTTGGACATGCATCTGACTGAGCAACCAAGGCTGGCAAAATTAATGTTTATACAAGAGGCCCACGGGCCACGGGTCGCTCACCTGAGTGACATAGCCACTGCAGATATGCAGATGTTATGCAACATTTTTCCAACCCTGTCATCGCAACTAATGAAAAGACCATCATTTAAGCAGTTCTTAATTTTGAAGAAGAATATATATGGCATGCCAGTCAATGGAGCGTGATCATTTGAACAAACTCTAAATGGCCGCCAGCTTGGATTTACTATCGGCACGATTTTAGCTATTTTTGATCTATGAGTCACCCAAATGCTTCCTATCAAGTTTCAAGTCAACTGGCCTTTTGGTTCAGGAGAAGAAGCGAACAATTTTTCAAGATGGCTGCCATGGCGGCCATCTTGGATATCCGATTGGCACGATTTTAGCTATTTTTGATCTACAAGTCACCCCAATGTCTCCTACCAAGTTTGGAGTCAATTGGCCTTTCGGTGCAGGAGAAGAAGCTAAATATAGATCGGCATGATTTTAGCTATTTTTGATCTACAAGTCACCCAAATGCTTCCTACCAAGTTTCGAGTCAACTGGCCTTTCGGTTCAGGAGAAGAAGCGAAAAATAGATTTTCAAGATGGCTGCCATGGCGCCAATCCTGGATTTTCGATTGGCACGATTTTAGCTATTTTTGATCTACAAGTCACCCCGATGCTTCCTAGCAAGTTTGGAGTCAACTGGCCTTTCGGTTCAGGAGAAGAAGTGAAAAATAGATTTTCAAGATGGCCGCCATGGCGGCCATCTTGGATTTCGGATAGGCCATCTTTAGCTATTTTTGATCTATAAGTCACCCCAATGCTTCCTACCAAGTTTGGAGTCAATTGGCTTTTGGGTTTAGGAGTAGAAGCGAAAAATAGATTTTCAAGATGGCTGCCATGGTGGCCATCTTGGATTTCTGATCGGCACGATTTTAGCTATTTTTGATCTACAAGTCACCCTGATGCTTCCTAGCAAGTTTGGAGTTAATTGGCCTTTCGGTTCAGGAGAAGAAGCGAAAAATAGATTTTCAAGATGGCGGCCATCTTGGATTTCCGATCAGCACGATTTTTGGTAAATTCTGATCTACAAGTCACCCTGATGCTTCCTAGCACATTTGGAGTCAACTGGCCTTTCGGTTCAGGAGAAGAAGCAAAAAATAGATTTTCAAGATGGCTGCCATGGTGGCCATCTTGGATTTCCGATCTGCACGATTTTAGCTACTTTTGATCTACAAGTCACCCTGATGCTTCCTTCCAAGTTTGGAGTCAACTGGCCTTTCGGTTCAGGAGAAGTAGCGAAAAATAGATTTTCAAGATGGGGGCCATCTTGGATTTCCGATCGGCACGATTTAAGCTATTTTTGATCTACAGGTCACCCTGATGCTTCCTAGCAAGTTTGGAGTCAATTGGCCTTTCGGTTCAGGAGAAGATGCGAAAAATAGATTTTCAAGATGGCAGCCATGGCGGCCATCTTGGATTTCCGATCGGCACGATTTTAGCTATTTTTGATCTACAAGTCACCCTGATGCTTCCTAGCAAGTTTGGAGTCAACTGGCCTTTCGGTTCAGGAGAAGAAGCGAAAAATAGATTTTCAAGATGGCGGCCATCTTGGATTTCCGATCGGAACGATTTTAGCTATTTCTGATCTACAAGTCACCCCGATGCTTCCTACCAAGTATCAAGTCAATTGGCCCAGGGGTGTAGGAGGAGTAGGCTTTTAAAGCAATTGTTGACGCCGCACGACGGACATTGACTGACCACAATAGCTCACCATGAGCACTTCGTGCTCAGGTGAGCTAAAAAATGACTTAATGTTTCAATGAACTTAACACATGGCTATCACATCATAATGGATAATGAATCATTTTTCAAACAACTTAGTCAAGGATATAATTGTTTATCACCTGTTTTAAGTACAGTTTTTTCTTTTATGAACTATATAGTTGCTACGACCATTTGTATTGTTTTCCTAGCATAAACAACTGTGTGTCAAGTTTGTATCAGATCAGAAGGAGCAAGCTAGCTATAGTGGGCATAGATAAACTTTCATTTGCCACCGGCAGAAATGTTTAAGACAGTATACAATAATGTGGAATCATTTGAACAAATTGTCAATATTCCTTTGACAGAATGCCCCATGTGAAATGTGGTAAAAAATTGGTCAAGCAGTTTCAGGACAAATTGTTTTAATGAGGGCCATGGTTACAAAATGTTAATTATAACTAAAACGTTTGCAACTTTGACACAACATTGTTAATCTTAATACATTTTGAGAAAATGTTTTTCAACATTTTCCCCTTAAAATGTATAGGGATGCAAATTTAACCTTGCAGTTAAACAAGGTCAAAAGGTCAACCTCAAATCAACATATGAACAAACTTGGTAAATCTTGAGTAGCCAATGCTATAAACCGAATCCCCCAAAGATTCAGCCTCAAAGCTTTCGCAGTACTGGAGAGGAACATTTTTAAATTATCAATATCCCTTTCATAGAAGGCCCGATGTGAAATTTGGTGAAAACTGGTCAGTCGGTTTGAGAGGTCATTTAAAGATTACAAGATGACAATGGTATGAATATAGCCCATAGGCAAGGGCAGATACCCTCTCCCTCCCCTGGGTGACAATTTTTTTTTTTATTGTGACAAAAAGGTTTTGCCTCTTTAGTTAGACATTTTATGTTTCAACCACAAGCCCTTAATACATTTTGAGAAAATAATTTTTCAACATTTTCTCTGAACAAATGTATCAAGCCGCACATTTGACCTTGCTGTAGAAATAATTTGAACATATTTGGTAGACCTTGAGTGCCCGATGCTATATATCAAGATTCAGCCCCAAATCTCTCTTGGTTCTGGGTATACCTAACAGCCATCTTAATTATCAGACCATGATCATTTGTACAAATTTTCCATCCCCCTTTCACAGAGTGCTCCAGATTATGTTTAAAGACAATTGGCCCAAGGATTTCAGAGGAGGTCATTTAAAGTTGTGGATGGATGATGGGCAGCAAGTGATCACAATTAGATCATCCTGAGCCTTTGGTTCAGGTGAATTAAAATGACTGCATTAAGAATTCTGGTTAAGTATGGTAAGGAATTGATGTGTCTGTATATTTAGAGTAAATATGGTATATTTACTGATATTTTTCTTATTTTTCCAGGTATGTAAGTTGTGGCTACTCTTCAGAATTGCTGCAATTCTACCAAGTAGCCAGAATAACTTTCTGGAGAAATAAAATGCATCTTACCCTCTTGAATTCTGACTAATGCCAGAAACTGTATAAATAAATTAATGTGCAATTAACATGTTAATGTGTATTTGTTAGAAACTAATGCACCAGTCATTTGTATCCACTGCCTCCCCCTAGCCTCAATGCCAGAAACTGTATAAATAAATTAATGTGCAATTAACATGTTAATGTGTATTTGTTAGAAACTAATGCACCAGTCATTTGTATCCATTGCACACTCAACCCCTCTACTTACGGGGAATAGCGGGGACAATAACTTTTTGTCCATTAAGCCTTGCTGAAAGTCCTGCACTGTAGGGATCTCCTGAAAGTCATAGCCCCCACACTTTACAATATTAAATTTCATTGGGGTATACAGGGATTTTGCTAAGGACTAAACCACAGCTGGTCGCATGTTTTAACTGGTCCTTTCAGTGTTTCCTCTGGTTTTAATTATCATCTGTTCATGATAAACATGGAAATTAATTGGTTTGGAGTACCAGTTACTATATAAACATATATAGCAGACAGTAAGCAAAGCTCACATATCCCCGGCCACAGCTAACAGAGGTATGTTGAACCAATTTTGTAGAGAAACGTCAGAAGACAGCATGGTGGGGAAACCGTTTTGGGAGGAAAACGAACTATTACCATGTTGGATTGTAGAGCGTTTTCTTGTCGGAAATGCATATAAAACAGACATATATTAAAAACCGAACTAAATTACCAAGACTGTTTCCGCGAATCAAAGCAGCAGATCAAAATGTCAGCAAGTAAAAAACAAGTCCCGGATATTTTTTCATAGCATATATTGATCACAGCACACGTAAACATTGAAATGACGTTTTGCGGGAAGCTCAACAGAGGTGGTCATGATCAGAATGTGCGGATATATTTCATTTACAAGTCTGCGATAGCAAATAAGAGAGCTTAGATCAGTTTTGATTAAAATATGTTTCACTTAAAATCCATAATCTCAAGATCACAGACTGCAACGATCTTTGGGGTACTGAATTTAACTGAAAAGCAATGTAGAGGAGCGTCATGAAGAAGAAATGGGACTGCTTATTACAGGGAAATTTCCACAAATCTTCTATTGGGTACTTAGTCACGGTCTGACGATCCGTCATTGTTATCGGTGATACACCGCAAGCCTCGTTCTGGATTAACAAGATTATACGTGGATTACGAGAGCGGTAAAATTAGCGATTGTGAAACTGGTCAATTGCCCTTACTCAAGAAACTTTTGTACCAAGTTAGAGTCATACTCATACTGCTTCAGTGGTTTCAAAGTTATCATTTGAAAAAGTCCTTTTTCAAAATAGAATGTTGCCATGGCAACCAAAAATGGCACCGGTCATAAAACATAAAAACTGGGTAGACAATTATCAGATGATCATAACTGCCAAATATGGCTCAAATCACTTCAATGGTTATGGAAAAAGTGAAATTTAACCATTTTCCCATTATAAGTCTATGGGAGCTTTCTGTTGCCATGGCAACCAGACGAAGAGGCAGACCCCCAAACTTTTGGCTATTTTGAATTGTCCTATGCCAAGTAACATTTGTACCAAATTAGAGTCATACTGCTTCAGTGGTTTTGGAGGAGTTCTCATTTAAAAAAAAATTTTAAATTTTAATTTAATGTTGCCATTGTTTGTTTGTTTGTGTTGAGGTTTTATGGCCCAGTCAACCCAATGGGGTCATGTCGAGCGCGGTCAGTTTACCTAACCACACATTTACTGGGCAGGCTTAGTCCTCTAACCAGTATTGTGCACATTCTTTCGCCAGAAACTGACAACTGCCCTTCTTGAATCAGCAGAAGGGAGAGAATGACCGTAGAAAATATTTCATGATCAATCTCCACGAAAGAATGTTGCCGACCTCGGCGGGGGTTGAACCCTCCTGGTCTCCAGTCGGACGGCGCATCCAACTGAGCCACCGAGGCCGGCTAATGTTGCCATGGCAACCAAACAAAATGGCCACTGGTCATACAGCACAAACTGGGTAGACAATCATCAGATGATCATAAATGCCAAATATGGTTCACATCCCTTCACTGGTCATGGAGAAAATACAAATTAACCATTTTCCCATTATATGTCTATGGGAGCTTTCTGTTGCCATGGCAACCAAACCAAGAAGCAGATCACCATAACTTTAGCTATTTTGAATAGCCCTTACCCAAACAACATTTGAACCAAATTAGGGTCATACTGCTTCAGTAGTTTGAAGGAGTTGTGATTTTTAAAAAATTCCTTTTTTTTTGAAATTTAATGTTGCCATGGCAACCAAAGAAAATGGCCGCTGGTCATCAAAACCATAAACTGGGTAGACAATCATCAAATAATCATAACTGCCAAATATGGTGCACATCACTTCAGTGATTATGGAGAAAATGCAATTTAACCGGTTTTCCATTATAAGTCTATAGCTATTCTGGATTGTCCTTACCCAAGCAACATTTGAACCAAATTAGAGTAATACTGCTGCAGTGGTTTTGAAGGAGTTGTCATTTAAAAAATTCCTTTTTTTCAAAATTGAATATGTTGCCATGGTAACCAAACAAAATGGCTGCTGGTCATAAAACACATAAACTGGGTAGACAATCATCAGATGATCATAACTTCCAAATATGGTTCACATCACTTCAGTGATTATGGAGAAAATGCAATTTGACCATTTTCCCATTATAAGTCTAAGGGAGCTTTCTATTGACATGGCAACCAAACCAAGAGCCAGATCACCATAATTTTAGGTATTTTTAAATCCCCCTACCAAAGCAACATTCTTACCAAATAAGGGACAAATCGCATCAATGGCTTTGGAGGAGTTGTCGTTTGAAAGTGTTTACGGACGGACAAACGACAGACAAAAAGTGATCACTATAGCTCATCCTGAGCATAGCTCAGGTGAGCTAAAAATGGACAAATAAAGGGAATGTTAAGCATGGACTTGTGGATTCTGTCTTACACAATCCAACAAGTCATACCCAAAGTTTGTAAAAATTTCAAAATCCTAGGTTCCTGAGAAATCTTTGACGGAAAAAAATTTGCACACAGACACACACATAACCCTTGTCATGCTGAATAAATTAAGATGCCATGCCCACTTCTAATTTCCAGCCAATCAGATTACTTGATTCGGGTTTTTCATAGAAATTCACATATTTAATGACAAACAGTGCAGATCCAGATCAGTTGGCTTCTTCAGAAGCCAACTGATCTGGATCTACACTGTTTGCTATAAGACAGGGCATGTCGTGTTCAGCAAGAGAAGAGATAAAAATTGTCACGGAAAAGACAAAAACTATATACCCCCTATACTTTGTATGCCGGGGGTATAATCAGCTGGTCCTGTGCAAAATTGCTGGGTGGGAATCAATGTACAGGTGGTTAAGTAAACCCTAGGTATATCTGGAGCAATAATACAAGCCCGGCACTTACACGTCACTGAGGGGCAACTCAGGCCATTGCCCGTTATCCCTGTAGATGTGTGTATATATGTGTTTGGGATGGGGGGGGGGGGAAGGGGGGGTGGGGGGGGGGAGTAAATATAAATGTACAAATGACTGGTGCATAATGAGAGATTACCAGTGGTAGATGTTCTTCGCTGAGGCAGAGGTATAGGGCCTACTTGAATGCCCTGATCCATCGTAGGTGACACTCGAGTAACAGAGGGAGACAGCCCTCTAGATCCTATGACACATAAATTAAATAACTACCACAGCTCACATCATATTAACACATATCTTCTCAGATCAAACATTAAGAACTAGAAAATACACATTTTTTCCCCTCCACCTTTCAAATGTTTGATCCACTACCCATTTTACTGCCTTGTGTACAGTGGAAGCCAGAATGTCGAACCACATACCATCCCTACCAGCATGATGGTAGATCTTGAGTCCCGGATGCTATATACTGGTACCAAGATTCAGCCCCACAAAGCTTTCTTTGTTCTGTATAAGATTTTTAAGTGGTCATGGTGGACATCTTGTACAATGATGTCGAACCATTTAAACAAACTGTCAACATCCTTTAACATCTTGATAAAGGATCACCAAAAGAATATTTCTGCTAAATTATACTGAAATCAGTCCAGTGGTTTCAGAAGATTTTTGAAGCTTTTTTATTGGTTGCCATGGCAACCGGAATCCTGCATGGGTTCCAAATCTTTAAATAATTTTCAGTCAGTATTGCCCAAGAATCAATCCTGTGAAATTTGTTTAGTATTGGCTCAGTGGTTTAGGAGATGTTGTTTAAAGATTGTGGACAGACTGATGACGACGGTCGGAGAGTGATCACAATAGCTCACCTTGAGCCTTCTGCTCACGTGAGCTAACAAGAGGACCATGATGGCCCTGTAACGCTCACCTGAGTATCATAGCACTTAGAGAACCTGACCTAGAACTGATCAAGGCAAACATTCTGACCAAAATTCATAATGATTATATTAAGAAGTAAGACAATGTAGCATGTCTAATGGACTGTGAATAGAGGTCAGGTCAAATATGGATGACTGCCTGCACTCATGAGACCATGCTAAGATGTATGCATGTGCAAAGTATCACGCTGTAGGAGCAATAGTTACTGATCTAAACATATACACCCCACAAGAGCCAATGTTGTGTTGAGGTTTTATGGCCCAGTCAACCCAATGGGGTCATGTCGAGCGCGGTCAGTTTACCTAACCACACATTTACTGGGCAGGCTTAGTCCTCTAAGCGGTTATTCAGTATTGTGCACATTCTTTCGCCAGAAACTGACAACTGCCCTTCTTGAATCAGCGGAAGGGAGAGAATGACCGTAGAAAATATTTCATGATCAATCTCCACGAAAGAATGTTGCCGACCTCAGCGGGGGTTGAACCCGCGACCTCCTGGTCTCCAGTCGGACGGCACATCCAACTGAGCTCACAAGTGCCAAATATCACTCTGTAGGACCAATAGTTACCGAGAAACTGACCTAAACAGAAAATCTTAAGAAAGTCACTGGACCATGAAATATACGTCGTAAGTGACCCAGTTCCAAACTTCACCTAGAAATCATCAAGACAAACATTTTGAGCAAGATTCATGATGACTGCTTCAAAAATGTGACCTCTAGAGTGTTAACAAGGTTTTCCTTTGATTTGGCCTGGTGACCTAGCTTTTGACCCAAAGTGACCCAGTTTCGAATTTGACCTAGAAATCATCAAGAAAAACATTTTGAGCAAGGTTAATGATGATTGTTTAAAAAATGTGACCGCTAGAATGTTTACAAGGTTTTCTGTTGATTTGGCCCGGTGACCTAGTTTTTGACCCCAAGTGACCCAATTTCGATCTTCACCTAGAAATCATTAAGACAAACATTTTGAGCAAGATTCATAATGATTGATTAAACAAGAGGCCCACGGGCCATGGTTCGCTCACCTGAGTGACATAGCTACTGCAGACATGCAGATGTTCCCAATAATATATGCAAAGATTCAGCCATAAGGCATCCTCGGTTTTGGAGAATAAGATTTTTAAATGTTTTTTCCCATACAAATGCATAGGGAAGCAAACTTGTACGACCATTATTTTAGCAACTTTGGTAGACCCCCTGTCCCCGATGATTTAAGCAAAGATTCAGCCCCAAGGCATCCTTGGTTCTGGAGGAGAAGATTTTTAAAGGTTTTTAACATATATGGGCATGGCGGCCATCTTGGTCAATGAACTGCGACCATTTTAGCAATCTTTCATTTGAAGTCATTTGAAATTCTGAATATTTTTCCCATACAAATGCATAAGGAAGCAAAATTGACCTCATGGTAAAAAGGTCACATGTCAATGTACGACCATTATTTTAGCAACTTTGGTAGACCTCCAGTTTCCGATGATATATGTAAAGATTCAGCCACAAGGCATCCTCGGTTTTGGAGAACAAGATTTTTAAAGGTTTTTCCCATACAAATGCATAGGGAAGCAAACTTGACCTTGCCGTAAAAAGGTCAAATGTCAATATACAACATTTATTTTAGCAATTTTGGTAGACCTCCCGTCCCCAATGACTTATGCAAAAATTCAGCCCCAAGGCATCCTGGAGAAGAAGATTTTTAAAGGTTTTTACCATATATGGGCATGGCGGCCATCTTGGTCTACTAACCACGACCATTTTAGCAATCTTTCATTCCCCCAACCTAAGAAGGCTCCATATGAAATTTGAGCAAAATTGGCCCAGAGGCTCCAGAGAAGAAGTCTTTTGAAATTCTGAACATTTTTCCCATACAAATGCATAAGGAAACAAAATTGACCTTACCATAAAAAGGTCAAATGTCAATGTACGACCATTATTTTAGCAAATTTGGTAGACCTCCAGTTTCCGATGATATATGTAAAGGTTCAGCCATAAGGCATCCTCGGTTTTGGAGAACAAGATGTTTAAAGGTTTTTCCCATACAAATGCATAGGGAAGCAAACTTGACCTTGCCGTAAAAAGGTCAAATGTCAATATATGACATTTATTTTAGCAATTTTGGTTGACCTCCCGTTCCCGATGACTTATGCAAAGATTCAGCCCCAAAGCATCCTCGGTTCTGGAGAAGAAGATTTTTAAAGGTTTTTACCATATATAGGCATGGCGGCCATCTTGGTCAATAGACCGCGACCATTTTAGCAATTTTTTGTTCCCCCAACCTAAGGAGGTTCCATATGAAATTTGAGCAAAATTGGCTCAGGGGCTTCAGAGGAGAAGTTGTTCGAAAATGTTAACGGACGGACGGACGAAAAGTGATCACAATAGCTCATCCTGAGCATAGCTCAGGTGAGCTAAAAATGTGACCTCTAGAGTGTTGACAAGGTCTTCCTTTGATATGGCCTGGTAACCTAGTATTTGACCCTTTATGACCTAGTTTCGAACTTGACCTAGAACTCATCCAGACAAACATTTTGAGCAAGATTCATGACGATTGCTTCAAAAATGTGACCGCTAGAGTGTTAACAATGTTTTCCTTTGATTTGGCGTGGTGACCTAGTTTTTGACCCCATGTAGTCCAGTTTCAAACTTGACCTAGAAATCATCAAGACAAGTACTTTGAGCAAGATTCATGATGATTGCTTCAAAAATGTGACTGCCAGAGTGTTAACAAGGTTTTCCTTTGATTTGGCCCAGTGATTTAGTTTTTGACCCCAAGTGACCCAGTTTCAAACCTGACCTAGAAATCATCAAGAGAAACATTCTGAGCAAGATTCATGATGATTGCTAAAAAAATGTGATCGCTAGAGTGTTAACAAGGTTTTCCTTTCATTTAGCCTGGTGACCTAGTTTTTGACCCCGTGACCCAGTTTCGAACTTGACCTAGAAATCATCAAGACAAACATTTTGAGCAAGATTCATGATGATTGCTTAAAAAATGTGACCTCTAGGGTGTTAATATTTCCCTTTGATTTGACCTGGTGACCTAGTTTTTGACCCCAAGTGACCTAGTTTCGAACTTGACCTAGATTTCATAGGGGCAAACATTCTGTACAAGTTTCATCAAGACTGGGTAAAAACTGTGGCCTCTAGAGTGTTAAAGTAATTGTTGACGACGGACGATGGACGACGACGGATAGAGGGTGATCACAATAGCAGCTCAGGAGCTAAAAAAACAAGAGGCCCACGGGCCACAACTCGCTCACCTGAGTGAAACCGCCACTGCAGATATGCAGATGGCATGCAACATTTTTCCAATACTCTTATGACAAGGCAATGGCTTAAACAGTTTTTGAAATATCTTGCTTACAAGGTTAAAATGCTGAAATTTTCTAAACGTTACAAGTAAAATAAGTCACCCCCAATGCCTCCTACCAACTTTTGAGTCAACTGGCATTTCGGTGCAGTAGAAGAAGCAAAAAATAGATTTTCAAGATGGCTGCCATCTTGGATTTCCGATCGGAATGATTATAGCTATTTTCTGATCTACAAGTCACCCTGATGCTTCCTACTAAGTTTCAAGTCAATTGACTTTTAGTTTTAAGAGAAGAAGCGAAAAATAGATTTTCAAGATGGCTGTCATGGAGGCCATCTTGGATTTCTAATTGGCACGATTTGAGCTATTTTTTATGTACAAGTCATCCCGATGCTTCCTAGCAAGTTTGGAGTCAATTGGCCTTTCGGTTCAGGAGAAGAAGCGAAAAATAGCTTTTCAAGATGGCTGCCATGGTGGCCATCTTGGATTTCTAATCAGCACAATTTTAGCTATTTTTGATTTATAAGTCACCCCAATGCTTCCTAACCAGTTTGGAGTCAACTGGCTTTTGGGTTTCGGAGTAGAAGCAAAAAATAGATTTTCAAGATGGCTGCCATGGTGGCCATCTTGGAATTTGGACATACACGATTTTAGCTATATTTGATCTACAAGTCACCCTGATGCTTCCTAGCAAGTTTGGAGTCAATTGGCCTTTCGGTTCAGGAGAAGAAGCGAAAAAGATTTTCAAGATGGCGGCCATGGCGGCCATCTTGGATTTCCGATCGGAACGATTTTAGCTATTTTTTTTATCTACATTTCACCCTGATGCTTCCTACCAAGTATCGAGTCAATTGGCCCTGGGGTGTAGGAAGAGTAGGCCTTTAAAGCAATTGTTCACGCCGCATGACCCATGATGGACGACGGACATTGACTGACTACAATAGCTCACCATGCGCACTTCATGCTCAGGTGAGCTAAAAATCTGAGCAAATTTGGCTCAGTGGCTTCAGAGAAGTCGTCAAATTCTCAACAATTTTCCCATATAAATGTTATGGGGCTCATACAAATGCATGGGGAAGCAAACTTGACCTTGCCGTAAAAAGGTCAAATGTCAACGTACGATAATCTTTTCAGCAATTTTGGTAGATCTCCTGTCCCTGATGATTTGTGCACAGATTTAGCCCCAAGGCATCCTCAGTTCTGAAGAAGAAAATTTTTAAAAGGTCTTACCATATATGGGCATGGTGGCCATCTTGGTCGACCTACCGCGACCATTTTAGCAATCTTTCGTTCCCCTGACTTAAGAAGGCACAATATGAAATGTGAGCAAATTTGGCTCAGTGGCTTCAGAGAAGAAGAAATTTAAAATTCTCAACAATTTTCCTATTCAAATGTATGGGGCTCATACAAATGCATAGGGAAGCAAACTTGATCCTGCCGTAAAAAGGTCAAATGTCAACGTACGACAATTCTTTTGGCAACTTTGGTAGACCTCTCCTTCCCGATGATTTGTGCAAAGATTCAGCCCCAAGGCATTCTCGGTTCTGGAGAAGAAGATTTTTAAAGGTTTTTACCATATATGGGCATGGCAGCCACCTTGGTCAACGGACCGCGACAATTTTAGCAATCTTTTGTTTCCCCACACTAAGGTGGCTCCATATGAAATTTGAACAAAATTAGCTCAGAGGCTTCAGAGGATAAGTGGTTTGAAACTCTTAACAATTTTCCTATTCAAATGTATAGAGCTCATACAAATGCATAGGGAAGCGAACTTGACCTTGCCGTAAAAAGGTCAAACGTCAACGTACGACAATTCTTTTAGCACCTTTGGTTGACCTCTCGTCCCCGAGGATTCATGCAAAGATTCAGCCCCAAGGCATCCTCGGTTATGGAGAAGAAGATTTTTAAAGGTTTTTACCATATATGGACATGGCGGCCATCTTGGTCAACGGTCCATGACAATTTTAGCAATCTTTCGTTCCCCCACCCTAAGGTGGCTCCATATGAAATTTGAACAAAATTAGCTCAGAGGCTTCAGAGGAGAAGTCGTTTGAAACTCTTAACAATTTTCCTATTCAAATGTATAGAGCTCATACAAATGCATAGGGAAGCGAACTTGACCTTGCCGTAAAAAGGTCAAACGTCAACGTACGACAATTCTTTTAGCAACTTTGGTTGACCTCTTGTCCCCGATGATTCGTGCAAAGATTCAGCCCCAAGGCATCCTCGGTTATGGAGAAGAAGATTTTTAAAGGTTTTTACCATATATGGGCATGGCGGCCATCTTGGTCAACGGACCGCGACAATTTTAGCAATCTTTTGTTTCCCCACCCTAAGGTGACTCCATATGAAATTTGAACAAAATTAGCTCAGAGGCTTCTGAGGAGAAGTCGTTTGAAACTCCTAACAATTTTCCCATTCAAATGTATAGAGCTCATATAAATGCATAAGGAAGCGAACTTGACCTTGCCGTAAAAAGGTCAAACGTCAACGTACGACAATTCTTTTAGCAACTTTGGTTGACCTCCCGTCCCCGATGATTCATGCAAAGATTCAGCCCCAAGGCATCCTCGGTTATGGAGAAGAAGATTTTTAAAGGTTTTTACCATATATGGGCATGGCGGCCATCTTAGTCGACGGACCGCGACCATTTTAGCAATCTTTCGTTCCCCCACCCTAAGGAGGCTCCATATGAAATTTGAGCAAAATTGGCTCAGCGGCTTCAGAGGAGAAGTCGTTTGAAAATGTTAATGGACGGACGGACGGACGGACGGACGACGGACGAAAAGTGATCACAATAGCTCATCCTGAGCAGAGCTCAGGTGAGCTAAAAAATTTGATAAATGATAATTTTTGAGCCTGCAACAGAACTTATGAGCCTGCAACAGAACTTATAAGTAAAGTGCAGTAACTCAAATTTCACAAGCATAATGGGCAATATGAGTTGCTTCCCTTGCTGTTTCACGGAACCAAACATCCAACATGGCGTCCTTACTTGTCACTTTGGCGATTTATTGTTTTCAAGCATTAAAATTACTTGTAAGACTTAACAACACCCCATTGTGTATACTGTAGTGTCATTCTGATGATCAATTATAATCGAAAATCGTTCATTCATCAACAACAGATCGATGATCGGAGAAAATATTCTGAACCTATTATAATCGGAAAACAATCTATAATAGAAGAATGATCGGAGAAAATATTCTGAACCGATTATAATAGGAAAACAATCTATCATAGAAGATTTTCAGTTTTATTGCACAAATAAAAGTTTTTTGTTCACTTTTAATTACAAAATTGCAGACAAAAGCTCTGAAAAAGAGACTGTTGAAAGCAAGGATCTATGCAATAAATGAATTCAGCATGCCATTCAATTTTTTTTTATCTGTTTGAATACAACTCGAGTTATAATTTCCGCAGACTCAGTAAAGATTCTGTGAAAATGAAGTTTTTAAAAGTAAAACATTTTCACAAGCAATACTTAACCTATAGATAATGTGCTATTCTGTTCTGTTTTCAAACCTTCCACAGAAAAAAACAACGGTTCAGTCGTCTTAAAGTCTTAATCCAGAAGGTCCCTTTAAGATTAAGAGATACCTGTGTGACGTCACTCTTCCCGCTCTTTTGATCACTTGTCAGTGCTAGAATTTGCAGATTAAGAGGGAGGAGCTCTCCTAATTCTAACACAAATAGTATATATATTGATTCCCTAGCTTCTGGATTAAGGCTCAGGAAACTCTTAGGGATAAGATACATTCTTGATATAGATATCTTATAAATGATCTATATTCCTAACATATATGAAAGATAATAATTACCTTCATATATGAAACATAAGCTTTGGAGGCTATCAGGCTACTCTAGGCAACAAAGGCTCTATTTTCCTGGCCTCCCCACCACTTTTTGGGCAACAACTATTGGACCCAAAGTGTGAAGATTATCATCTTTTTGAGACAATGTCCCTCAGAATTTAGCAAAAGTTGAGGATTGATTCCATATCGCTGCTTTGAGTATTTCACTGAGCTGAACTTTATCAAAGAATGCCCAAGAAGATGATACAGCCCTTACTTCATGAGCTTTGATTTTTTATGAAAGAAATGTCTCTACAGGTGAGTTTCCTCTAGGCAAGTTTAATAGTATAAGATACCCATCTCGATACCGAGGCCTTAGAGATATCTTGGTTGCCTTTAATTTTTAAAAATAATCTAGTCCTGTTCTTGCGATAAGAACTAGTCCTTTTAAGATAAAACTTTAATGCACTTATCAGGCATAAAAGTCTGTCTACATGTTCGCTTTTGCATGTACGAACCAACAAATGGATAACTATAGGATCTGGCCAAATGGACGGAAGCTGGTTCTTGCCAAAAACCCAGTTTGTCCTATCAATGATACGGAACCATCAGATTGATTGAACCTTAAATGATTTGGATACATTGCTAAAGCATGAATTTCGCTACATCTTTTAGCAGTGACAAGAGCTAATAGAAAGGCTGTCTTAATCGTTATGTGGAATTTAGATGCCTTATGTAAAGGTTGAAATGGGAATTTCTGTAGGGAAACTAAGACCCAAGATAAATCCCATTTTTGTGTAAGAGATCTTTGTACTGGACATTGCAATTTGAAAGGTCTAATTAACTCAGACAAGACTGGGGTAGACCCGATTTAGCAGTCTTGAATTTGAGAGTATTTGATATCATAGCTCTGTAACCTTTAATAGTACTTATTAGATACTTTTTCTCAGAGAAAAGGTAAATAAGGAAGTCGGCTATCACTGTAAGAGGGGCCAAGACTGGATTAACCTTCTTTCTATGACACCAATTGGAGTATACAACCCATTTTGCATCATAGACTTTCTGGGTAGATGTTTGTCTTGATTTTGAGACAAAGTCTGCAACTCTTTGCAAAAACTTTTTATCTCTAATTGATTGTTTGATAACTCCCAAGCCTGAAGCTCGAGTAATGGGAGATTTGAATGTTGAAACTTTCCCTTTGCTTGTGTCAGCAGTTTTGGAAAGAGTGGAAAACGAATTGGAGCTGATACTAATAGTTGTAACACCTCTGAGAACCACGGACGTTGAGGCCACAGAGGGGGATAAGCACTATTCTGCAATGAGATTGTCGAATCTTGGCTAGTACAGATGGTATCAGAATTGTCGGTGGGAATGCAAATGCATGAAGACAATTCCAGTCCCTTGACAATGCAATGCGTCTGTCGCTAAGGCATGATTGTCCAGAACTGGAGAAACATACAATGGGAGTTTGTGATTGAAACGTGTTGCAAACAAATCCACATTGGGGTAATGGAGCATTTGGAAAATGGAGTTCCTTACCGATTGATCCAAGGTCCATTCTGTTTTGAGTGGCCTGTCTAGACTCGATAGATGGTCTGCCAATATACTGAATTTTCCTGTGATATGACAAATTCTGATCACTATATCATATTCCAGGCACCAATGGAGGATTCTCCATACCACTACACATAGGTTGGGAGAATGTGTTCCTCCTTGTTTGTTGATATAATCGACCACTGTTGCATTGTCTGTCGCAATCATAACACAAAAGTGGTGAATGTATTTTATAGCTTTCTTCAGTGCTAAGCGAATGGCCATCATTTCCAATATATTGATATGGAGCTGGGATTGGTCTTCCGACCAGCGACTATGAAAGGATAGACTCATTGGTTCGAGATGAGCTCCCCATCTACAATGGCTGGCATCCTTGAAAAAGGAATGTATTGGGTTCCGGAGGATGATTGGACGTTCCTGAGGCGAATTGGTGATTGGTATCCATCCACCATTTCAAATGGAATCGAATCATGTTGTTGATCGGAACGTAATGATCAATTGGAAGACTATGAGGTCTCCAGGCAGACAATAGACATATTTGATAGCAAATGTAAGAGTAGTCTGCCTAGGAGCACGAAGTCTGCTGCAGCACTGAGTATGCCCAAAAGGGAAAAGAAAGTTTGTGCCGTAACTTGAGCTTGAGAAAGAAACAGTTTGATAGTCAGAAGTATGGAATCGACTCGGTCCTGTGGTACCCTGACTATATTCTGTTGTGTCAGATATTCCATCCCTATAAATGTGAATTTCTGGGCTGGTATCTAATCTGAATTCTTTAGACTTCGAATAAAACCTAGACTTTGTACTATTTGGAGGCAATATTTAAGATATCAGCCAGTTGCAAATTAGATCTCTTATTAGCCAATCATCTAGGTAGGGAAATACCAAGATGGTGCGATGACGCAGGTGCGATGCTATAACGCCTATCAATTTGGTAAAAATGCACGAACTTAGGGACATTCCGAAGGATAAGACCGTGAATTGAAAAAGATGACCTTCGAACATGAACCGTAGATACTTTCTGGATCAAGGATGAATAGGAACATGTAGGTACACATCTGTCAGGTCTATGGAGACAGTCCAATCGTGGACCAATATCGCCTGACGTACTGATTTGACTGTCTCCATTTTGAAAGGTTGTTTCCTTATGTATGAAAGATCTATAACCGGACGTAACTTTCCGTTCTTCTTTGGTACAAGGAATAGCAGGGAATAAAAGCCGAGAGTTCCCGGAACTTGTACCGTTTCCACTGCCCGTTTCTAGAGAAGTTCTCTCTCTTCTCGCAGTAATGGGCAAGAAGACTGACTCAGACTTATTGGAACTGATGAAAGAGGGGACTTACCGGAACTGATGAAAGAGGGGGAGTCGACCTGAATGGTATCCTGAAACTGTGTCGAATGATACAGAGGACCCATTTGTTGTTTGTTAATTCTCCCTACTGTTTCACAAATTGGGCCAACCTCCCACTGGTATATCTGGGCGATGTAAGATTAGCAGTGGAAAAGGTTGGCTTTCAGAACTTTGTGGAGGATGAGGCTTGTTTAGAGGAGGGAAACTGTTTGGAGTTACTACTCCTCCTATTAAAGTCCTTTCTAGTATCGTACGTAAAGGACTGTGTCTGAGTTTTAGACCTGTACGTTTGTTTAGGTCTAGATTGTTTGTTCTGCAGTTTTGGTTTCACATAACTTGAAAATTTTCACATTATACCTCCAGTTCATGGTCATATGAGCAATGTTCATCACAACCTTAGTCCAAAGATAAATGGGGTCACTGAAGAGTTTGTCTCCATATCTGTACGTATGTATGTAATCCAATAGTGTAATCACACTAATCAATATGAGAATTCATGCATCACAACAGAATGTTTCCACTGATACACAAAACACAGTATATATTCAGGCTATATATATAGTATCCATGATAGTCACTGACACCATGTGTCGCATGCTATATAGGCGTCCAAGAATGGCGGACGCCACAAAACATAAGTAGGTCTGTGGCTGAGTGCACTTTAAAGTGTCAATAGCGTCCATACATGTCTATACGCATACATTGATAAAACACACTCAAGTGTACACATACTATAGGAAATCCACACAGATTACAAAGTAGACACATAGCTCATGTAATGTTGAATCCCTGGGAGGTTATTTCATTCCTCATTGCGAGTCAACAAATGCAAACATCTGGCAGCATATTCAAATCATATGGTTTTCAAACTACAACTAATATCTAAACTACATGTATTACAAAACAACAACAAACAAAAAGAACATAGAAAAGGGTACGGGTGGGAGGGAGAAATTTCTTCATAGAACCGTTCAATTTGGTGATTTTTTTAAAAATTGATGCCAATACCAGAGCGGGTATCGGAGACGTGCGTGAATAGATTTGATTGGCTTAAGGAAAAGTAACAGGGCAGCTGAATGGCCAGTTCCATTGGCAAGAGGCCAGAAACAAAGCACCCTCTGCCAGCACCTACCGATTCCAAGCCAAGGCGTTAGATTTGAAAAGCTTCAAAATGATTGGTCAGTTTTAAAACAAAACAAAAGAGGCTCTTGGAACTATATACCAACTAGTCAGTTTCTTCTCCCCACTCCAGTAAAGGCGCTTTGTGGTAATGATAAATTGTTCTAGCTATTTAAATTATCATATGTAACAATTTACCACCATTTATTGCACATATATAACTAGTTCACCCTTATGCTTAAAGAAGTCCAAGTGGGTGGTGGGTAGAGGGAGGCAGTGGGGGTGGGAGAAACCAACTAGTCAGTTTCTTCCCCCACCCTAGTTATTCTTCCCCAAGCAGCCAGGGTTATTTGCAGTAATGATAAAACCTTCTTGTTTATTAACAGTAACATTTTATGATTTAACACCATTTTTTTCACATATACAGCTAGTTCAGCCTTATATTGAATTAAATCTCAGAGGGTGGGGAGAAACCAACTAGTTAGTTTCTTCCCCCATCCAGTCAGTGTGCTTTGCCATAATGATAAATTGTTGCAGTTAATCTAAATTATCATATTTAATGATTTGCTGCATTAATTGCACACATATAATTTACCCTGATGCTGAATAAAGTCCTCTGTGTGTGTGTGTGTGTGTGGGGTGGGGTGCGGGGGAGAAACTGACTGGGGAAAGAACCGGCCTTTTACACCGGCAAGGGCTGGACCTCCACCTCTATTTTTTTTTTCAATGTGAGTGTTAGCTGCATGTTTTTGTTTGCATCCAGGCACAATACAAGTGTGCTGGAACCTGCATTTCGAGTAACTACAGCCCTTCTGTGAATTAAAATTCCTGCATATCCCATTCTCCTGCCTTCCTTGCTTCTGCTTAAGACCAGTAGCATTAGTAGCATTTTTTCCTGGTAACAGTGGTTGAGTTGCAGTACCCTGCTTGGGCTGCTTGTCTCGAGGCTGAAGGTGGAGAGTTGGAGATGCTGTATGTACGTGCCCCACTGAAAACCCATATCAGCTTGCAATTTTCGATACTCCCTATCAAAAAGCAACACTGATGTGAGGCTACATCTCTGGACTAAATGATAAAATTTTGTAGAATAGGATAGATAGTCCATCAAGGCAGGGCCGGGCAACTTACCCTCACCCACTAGTTTATACAGAATGGCCACATTTGCTATTGACCATTGGGTCAGGGAAAGATTGTCAAGTTTTGTTTTTTTTGGGCCTGATTTTACAATCACCTGCTGGTCCCCCGGCCCACCTATAACCATTTCTTCCTCAATGTTATTCGGGACAAAGTCACAAATATCATAATAGCTGGAAGCTGACTTACCTGTTGCCGTGGCGATGTGGATCTGGGGCTCTTTCCAAGATGGCTGCATTTGGGGCTGCAATCTGTCCATGTTGACTGCAGGTGGGGCCACAGAAGTTGACTGCCCAGCCATTCACGACTGCTGAGCCATCAGTGTGTTTAAAAGTGTCTGGTATTCATCCACCGAATACCCACTACGCCATCACCGATGCTGAGCGTACCACCTGGCATACTTCCAGATGGCAAAGAACCTGTAGTTACAGTCCCAGTTGGCTGGGACACGATTGTTGTCCCCTCCCCAGGTGAGCCTGAAGTAGTCTCGGTAGTGTGCTGCACGGGTGCAGCCTCAGACTCTGTTGCCTGGCCTAGTGACTTTCCCAGGTGCAACAAAAGCTTGTGTTGGTCAACTAGAATTTTTGATGACCCCAAGTCATCCGCATCAATCAGGGCTTAAAGCTGTCAGGCTGTCGAAGCCTTTGTCAATGAGTTCATTATGACAGCCTTCTGGATGTTGTTTTCCAAACAAAATTTAATGACCAGGTCCTTAAGGGCCAAATCTGACACAACACCCACTACAGTTGTTTCTGAATTTTGTCTGGAAGGCATGATGGTGTTCCAAAGTCACAAAACTAGGTGATAATTAAAGTTCTTCCAGCATAGGCACTGTGCAACCCCTCCGTATCTTTAGAACAAAAATAACAGAGTTCTTCTTGGCAGAATGCGGCACAGTCAAGAAAACAGAACCAATTAGCCTCATTAGCACTGGAAGCTTCCAATATGTAACTATATACTATATAGTTTGTCTTCCTCGACTTTGGACATCACATATGACTCAGGAATCTTAAAAACTTGCCTTACACACTCGTGTTTATCAACACTGTCCGCCACTGTGGAAGGGAGATAATCCTAGGAAGGAAAAGTTCGAATCGTCGATTAACCGGAAAGTACTCACAATATTCGATCAGGTGCTGAAAACACCGATCGCTTGTCAGGTATAGAAATAAAAACTATCCTCGCAGCGAGACCATCTTCCAGAATGTGCTTAAGCAAATTCCACCTCAAAGGCATCTAACAATCTATTTAAATTCCGTTCCTATCATTTGAACATATCCAAGATAGTTCTCCGATTTTCTGCTTTAAAATGTTCCAAATTATCAAGAGGGTAGATGAAAATGGTGCCCAAACATATCCTTCTATTTGTCCGTCAGCACTACAAATATTAGTTCATATTTCCTTTCATATCGTCGGGAAAAAAACCAAAGTAATCACGGAAATATTTTCATAGAAATTTCTTCATAGAACCCTTCAATTTGGCGATTTTTTCAAAACTGATGCCAGTAATGGAGCGGGTATCGGAGACGTGCATGAATAGATTTGATTGGCTAAAGGAAAAAGTAACAGAGAAGCTGAATGGCCAGTTCCATTGGCAAGAGGCCAGAAACTAAGCTCCCTCTGCCAGCACCTACAGATTCCAAGCCAAGGTGCTAGATTTGAAAAGCTTCAAAATGATTGGTCAGTTTTAAAACACAAGAGGCCCACGGGCCACGGCTCGCTCACCTGAGTGACATAGCCACTGCAGATATGCAGATGTATACAACATTTTTCCAATCCTATCATCGCAAGAAAAGATCATCATTTGAGCAGTTCTTAGTTTTGAAGACGAATATATGGGCCTGACAGTCAATGGAGCATGATCATTTGAACAAACTATCAATCACATTTCAACAGTAGGATCAATGTGAAATTTGGTGGAAATTGGCTCAGTGGTTTCTGAAGAATCATGATTTTATACATGTAAGCAGCACAGTGGCAGGGAAATATAATAAACATAACCAAGATGGCGGCCATCTTAGATTTCCAATCAGAACAATTTTCGCTGCTGTTGATCTACAAGTCACCTCAATACTTCCAATATAAATTTATATGGCCCATACAAATGCATGGGGAAGCAAATTTGACCTTGCTGTTAAAAGGTCAAACTATCATTTTAGTAATTTCGGTAGATCTCCTGTCCCCCATAATTTGTGCAAAGATTAGGGCCCAGGGCTTATTTGGTTCTGGAGAAGAAGATTTTTAAAGGTTTTCAACATATATGGGCATAGCAGCCATTTTAATCAATGGACCATGCCCATTTTAGCAATCTCTTTCTCAAGCCCCAAGGAGGCTCCAAATGAAATTTGAGCAACACTGGTCCAGAGGCTTCAGAGGAGAAGTCATTTGAAATTATCAACATTTTTTCCATACAAATGTATGGGGCCCATACAAATGCATACAGAAGCAAACTTGACCTCACTGTAAAAAGGTCAAATGTCAATGTACGACGTTCATTTTGGCAATTTTGTTAGACCTCCCGTCCCTGATGATTTGTGCAAAGATTCAGCCATAAGGCATCCTCGGTTCTGGAGAAGAAGATTTTTAAAGGTTTTTACCATATACGGGCATGGGAGCCATCTTGGACAGTGGATGGCAACTATTTTAGCAATCTTTCATTCCCCTGCCCCAGGTAGGCTCCACATGAAATTTGAGCAACATTGGCCCAGAGGCTCCAGAGAAGTCCTTTGAAATTCTCAACATTTTTTCCCATACAAATTTGACCTCACCGTAAAAAGGTCAAATGTCAATATACGACCATTATTTTAGCTATTTCGGTAGACCTTCCCTCCCTGATAATTTATGCAAAGATTCAGCCACAAGACATCCTTGGTTCTGAAGAAGAAGATTTTTAAAGGTTTTTATCATATATGGGCATGGTGGCCATCTTGGTCAAGGGACGCAATCATTTTAGCAATCTTTCATTCCCCTGCCCCAGGGAGGCTCCAAATAAATATTGAGCAACATTGGCCCAGAGGATCCAGAGGAGAAGTCATTTGAAATTCTGAACATTTTTCCCATACAAATGGACAGGGAAGCAAACTGACCTTGCCATAAAAAGGTCAAATGTCAATGTACGACCATTATTTTAGCAACTTTGGTAGACCTCCCGTCCCAGATGATATATGCAAAGATTCAGCCACAAGGCATCCTCGGTTTTGGAGAAGCTTTTTAAAGACTTTTACCATATATGGGCATGGCGGCGGTCTTGGTCAATGGACGGCAACCATTTTAGCACTCTTTCATTTCCCTGCCCAAGGCAGGCTCCAAATGAAATTTGAGCAACATTGGCCCAGAGGCTCCAGAGGAGAAGTCATTTGAAATTCTGAACATTTTTCCCATACAAATGCATAGGGAAGCAAACTTGACCTTGCCATAAAAAGGTCAAATGTCAATGTACAACCATTATTTTCCCCAATTACATCCCCAATGATTTATGCAAAGATTCAGCCAGAAGGCATTCTCGGTTCTGGAGAAGAAGAAGATTTTTAAGGGTTTTTACTATATATGGGCACGGTGGCCATCTTGGTCAACGGACCATGACCATTTTAGCTATCTTTTTGTTCCTCCAACCTGAGAAGGCTCCATATGATATTTGAGCAAAATTAGCCCAGGGGTTTCAGAGGAGAAGTCGTTTGAAAATGTTAACGGATGCATGGATGGATGGACAAATGGACAACAAGAGCTCCGCCAAGCGGGGCATTATACCCCCGTGGCAAGTAATAAGATGTTGTAGCACATAAACTGGCTCCTGTATAATTCAGTGCTCCGGATATAAGCTGTAAGTGGAATTATCCAAAAATTTTTTTAAAAATTTTCATTGGGGCATAGCTCTGCTGATATTTGGTGAACTGTAACCTAAGGGTCCAAGCTGGTCCAGAAATTAAGGGAGAAGTGACTTCTCCCTCCTGGGAAAATAGGGAGGTTTGCTGCAACTAGGAAGAAGTGCTTTCTCACAGAGGACACACGACAGAAGCATGGCTATATTATAAGCTCACATGAGCCTTTGGCTGATTTGTTTTTCCTATACTTCAATATCAGACCAAACCCAACAATGACAAAACAAAAATAAACAACCAAAAATTTTTTATTTTTGTTCTTCAAGGGAGCCAACTCAGAAGACAATTAAAAAACAAATCCAAAAAGAATTATGTTTATAAGTTTTGATATTAGTCAAGCTTTTTAATTCTGTATCATTTAATAAATGTATTTATATAAAGAGTTAATAATGGCAACATTTCCTTGCAAATCTAATAAAAGATGTTAAAAAAAAAAAAAAAAAAAAAAAAAAAAAATTAACTTGCCCATATGGCCATAACTTTAGTTATTTGCAAAACATATACCTATTATAAAATAAAATTTGCACACTATTACCTCTAAACAATATTCTGCGAAAAGTTTACTAAAACTTTCAAAGGGGCATAACGCTGCCAATATTTGGTGCACTGTAACCTCGAAATAATATGCACTGCTCCACAGCATCGTGTAACTATTTATGAAGTTTCAGCTTGATCGGATGTAAACTGTAGGAGGATTTAGCCGGAAACGAAAAATTAATAGAAATTTTCAAAGGGACATAACTCTGCTAATATTTGGTGGATTGTAACCTTGATAAAAAATGCGCTGCTCCACATCATGGTCTAACTACAAATCAAGTTTCAGCTTGATCGGATGTGAACTGTAGGAGGAGTTAGCCGGAAACAAAAAGTTTACAGAGTTTTTCAAAGGGGCATAACTCTGCCAATATTTGGTGCACTGTAACCTCGAAATAATATGCGCTGCTCCACATCATCGTGTAACTATTTATGAAGTTTCAGCTTGATCGGATGTAAACTGTAGGAGGATATAGCCAGAAACGAAAAATTATAAAGAAATTTTCAAAGGGACATAACTCTGCTAATATTTGGTGGACTGTTACCTTAATAAAATATGCGCTGCTCCACATCATGGTCTAACTACAAATCAAGTTTCAGCTTGATTGGATGTAAACTGTAGGAGGGGTTAGCCAGAAAGGAAGTTTACAGAAATTTTCAAAGGGGCATTACTCCGCTAATATTTGGTGGACTGTAACCTCAAAACAATATGTGCTGCTCTACATCATGGTCTAATTATAAATGAAGTTTCAGCTTGATCGGATGTAAACTGTAGGAGTTAGCTGGAAACGAAAAGTTAACAGAAATTTTAAAAGGGGTATTACTCTGCTAATATTTGGTGGACTGTAAACTCGAAACAATATGCGCTGCTCCACATCATGGTCTAACTATAAATGAAGTTTCAGCTTGATCGGATGTAAACTGTAGGAGAAGTTCGCCGGAAATGAAAAGTTTACAGAAATTTTCAAAGGGGCATTACTCTGCTTATATTTGGTGGACTGTAATCTCAAAACAATATGCGCTGCTCCACATCATGGTCAAACTATAAATGAAGTTTCAGCTTGATCGGATGTAAAATGGAGGAGTTAACCGGAAATGAAAAGTTTACAGAAATTTCAAAGGGGCATAACTCTGCAAACATTTGGTGGACTGTAACCCCGAAACAATATAGGTTGCTCCACATCATGGTCTAACTGTACATGAAGTTTCAGCTTGATCGGATGTAAACTGTAGGAGGAGTTAGCCGGAAACGAAAAAGTTTACGGATGGATGCCATACCCATAACATAATGCGTCCTGTTTTTCAAACAGGCGTATAAAAAGTGATCACTATAGCTCATCCTGAGCATAGCTCAGGTGAGCTAAAAACAAAAGAGGCTCTCAGAACTATATACCAATTCCAAAATCACTTAAAACTTTAATTAATAATCTAAAGAAATTATCTGTTAATGATAGCAATGACCAGAGGCATTCAACGAAATTTTGACATCAAAATTTATTCATCAAACATTAAAAGGGAGTGGTGTACCTACAATAGCTCCCCACAGTACACCACATTCAACTAAAAAATATGGAACAACATTACCCATTCATGCAGGGTAATGTTGATTGGCACAGTTTCAATTAGATATTTAAAACTAGATTGATTGCGTTGGGGTTTAACGACACGTCAACCCTTGAGGGTCATTTTGTGTCGTCTCCCAGAGAAAGGGAGAAAAGAGATAGAAGAGAGAGTAGAGGAGATGAAAGAGAGGGACAGGGAAGAAAGAGGAACAGGAATGAAAGTGAAGAAACAGAAGAAATAAAAACATTCCCCCTCTACCCTTACCCACTTCAAGGATAGCAGGCCTTGCCCAACTGTAAGCCAATATCAGTTGGACGCCCCGGTGATGTAAGATACACAGCACCTTCGCACCACCCGACCACCCCCAGATTTAAAACTAGATTAACATTTAATCTTTATGTCACAGTGTGACAATTTCAGCCCAATAAATAATAAAATAATAAATAAAAAAAAAATAAAAAAATAATAAAATAAAATAAAAATGATAAAATGGTTGAAATTGCATAAATTGGGTACATATGTGTTTTGTGCAGTTATCTTTTGATATATGGTATTGAGGAAAAATGAAAAATAAAGAAGAAGAAGAAGAAGAAGAAGAAGAAGAAGAAGAAGAAGAAGAAGAAGAAGAAAAGAAACATAATTTATGAAAGTACAAAATTTAGAATTAACATTTCTCAGTGTCACTTTCCCTGTAAGGTGTTTTGATTATTATCACAACATAAGCTGTGCTCATAACTGAAAATCTGATTGTTTGAAACTTGGTGAGAAAATGCCTAATAGTTTAAGTACTTTGATTAACAGCTAATACTCTGATCTGATCTGTACACACTGTCAAAGCTGCCAGACTGAGTTGTTTGTTTGCAAAAGGAAATGACATGATTGATAGAAATTAACCTGAGCAAAAGAGATCTTAGATTTTTGTTAAGTACTGCCTGATTACAACTTCCTGCCTCCCTTCCGCTGATTCAAGAAGGGCAGTTGTCAGTTTCTGGCGAAAGAATGTGCACATTACTGGTTAACCGCTTAGAGGACTAAGCCTGCCCAGTAAACGTGTGGTTAGGTAAATTGACCGCGCTCGACATGACCCCATTGGGTTGACTGGGCCGTAAAACCTCAACACAAACAAACAACTTCCTGCCAAACTGGGCTTTGGTCAGTTTAATCTTTACACTTATCAAACTTCTTTTGTGATGTTGAGCTTTTGGCAATTCCAACTTCCTTGGGTAATTATGTCACCTTTATGAGAAGAATCATATTTAGATGGGCTGAAACTTAGCCTCTTCAGTCTATCACTGGTATTCATACATACTGCACCAAGACTCTAGGCTCAGCTATTCTCCGAACTTGAGATAGCTTAATTTGTGAACTTGGATATTGTGCGAGGACTTTGTCAGGAATTTAGGACTCGGATTCATTTTGGGCAATCAAGCTGACGGAAGTAGATTATGTAGTTATTTGGAACTCTGCCTTTATTTTAAATTAGAACTTGGCTGTGGATTTGCATGAGAAAAAGGACTTGCTGAAATGACTAATAAATTATAACTAGAGCTGGTGTTTGTAAAACACTATGCCCCCAACTGCCTGACTCTAACACTGTTTGACTCCAACACTGCTTAGCCATGACGGTATCAACAGTACAAATATATTTCAATGTTATTTTATCAAAGGGAAATAACTCTAAAATAGGAGATGATTGGGATAAGAAAAAAATACGGATCACCTATTTTTTCATGAGGAATCAAAACATGAAATTTCAAAACATTAGCATACATGGTTCTAAACTTATGCCATACACAATAAAGCAACGACATTAAATGGCCCGAAATTGCGAAGGGCCTTAACTCCAACATTTCATTTAATTGGTTCAAAATTTATTCAGGTGATCTCCTCCTCAATCCCAATCAGTATACCAAATATCATGGCTCTAGCTTAAATACTTTTTGAGATATCTTGCTGAAAAAGTCAAAATGCCTAGAACTACAAAGGGCCATAACTACATCAATTTTTCATGGAATTCCCTAAAAAACAAACCAGGTAATCTCCACATCATCCCCAATCAGCATATAATATTTCAAGACCCTAGCTTTTCGAGAAATCTTGCTGACAAGGTCAAAATGAGCAGAACTGCAAAGGGCTGTAACTTTATCAATATTTTCATGAAATTCTCTCAAAATATAATCGGGTAATGTACACATCATTCCCACTCACTGTATCAAATTTCAAGAACCCAGCTTAAATACTTTTCAAGATATCTTGCTCACAAGATTTAATTCTGATTTTTTTCAAAGGGGCATAACTTTAAATAAACATGCTAGACAAGAAACACATGCGGGTCGGCTATTTTTTCATTGGGAACCCAAATATAAAATTTCAAAACCCTAGCGTGCAGGGTTCTTAAGATATGGCATGCACAAAAAAAGCTTGATGAACGGACAAACAGTCGGATGGACAAATGAAGGCAAAATAATATGCCCCATCAATTTCATTCGAAACTGGGGGCATAATCAGGTCATCTACTCATCGCTACCAATCTATTCATCAAGTTTCAAGGCTCCAGCTTCAATAGTTTTTGAGATATTTTGTTCACAAGGGAAACATGCCCAAATTTACAAAGAGCCATTACTTATGAAATATTTTTCAGAATTTACAAAAAAATTAATCAGGTCATCTACTCATCATTACCAATCAATTCACCAAGTTTCAAGTCTCTAGCTCTAATAGTTTTTGAGATATTTTGCTGACAAGATAAATATGCCCAAAATAACAAAGGGGCATAACTCAAGAAGTATATTTCAAAATTTCTTCAAAAGTTAATCAGGTTGTCTACTCATCACTACCAGTCTATTCATCAAGTGTCAAGGCTCTAGTTCCAACAGTTTTTGAGATATTTTGCTGACAAGGTAAAATTGCCCAAAATTACAAAGGGCCATAACTCATGAAGTATTTTTCAGAATTTCTTCAAAAATTAATCAGGTCATCTACTCATCACTACAAATCCATTTACTAAGTTTCAAGGCTCTAGCTCTAACAGTTTTTGAGATATTTTGCTGACAACATAAAAATGCCTAAAATTACAAAGGGGCATAACTCAAGAAGTATATTTCAAAATTTCTTCAAAAGTTTATCAGGTTGTCTACTCATCACTACCAGTCTATTTATCAAGTTTCAAGGCTCTAGCTTCAATAGTTTTTGAGATATTTTGCTGACAAGTTAAAAATGCCCTAAATTACAAAGGGCCATAACTCATGAAGTGTTTTTCAGAATTTCTTCAAAAGTTAATCAGGTCATCTACACATCACTACAAATCCATTTACTAAGTTTCAAGGCTCAAGCTCTAACAGTTTTTGAGATATTTTGCTGACAACGTAAAAATGCCCAAAATTACAAAGGGCCATAACTCAAAAGGCATTTTTCAAAATTTCTTCAAAAGTTAATCAGATTGTCTACTCATCACTACCAGTCTATTCATTAAGTTTCAAGGCTCTAGCCCCAACAGTTTTTGAGATATTTTGCTGACAAGATAAAAATGCCCAAAATTACAATGGGCCATAACTCATGAAGTGTTTTTCAGAATTTCTTCAAAAGTTAATCAGGGCATCTACTCATCACTACAAATCCATTTACTAAGTTTCAAGGCTCTAGCTCTAACAGTTTTTGAGATATTTTGCTGACAAGGTAAAATTGCCCAAAATTACAAAGGGCCATAACTCAAGAAGTATTTTTCAAAATTTCTTCAAAAGTTAATCAGGTTGTCTACTCATCACTACCAGTCTATTCATCAAGTTTCAAGGCTCTAGCTTTAATAGTTTTTGAGATATTTTGCTGACAAAATTGCATCCATATTTTTTCAAAGGGCCATAACTCAGAAAAGGGGCATAATCCTGTCAAGAAAAAAAATACGTGTCAGCTATTTTTTCATGAGGAATCCATATATGAAATTTCAAAACAGTAGCATTCACGGTTTTAAAGTTATGCTATGCATCAAAAAGCGTGACGAACGGACGGACGGACAGAGGAACAACCCAGAAGCAATATGCCCCTCCAACTTCTTTGAAGTTGGGGGCATAATTAATATTTAGGGAAGTGACTTAATACTGAGAAACTGTAATTTAGTTAGTATTTAGGAAGAAGAATTATTTAGGAAAGAACTGTTTTTAACTGTTACTTATGTTACATTCATGACATTTTATTTGTGACATTTGGCATAAACATTTAGAATAATTTTGGTAAATTTGAGAAATTCTACAACTGTGTTTGGACTTGGTATTTATTAGAAGTTAGGAACTTTACGTGTCTGATTAAAGGTTTAATTTAATCAGACCGGACCCAGTAACTGGGAATGAGGAAACAGTAACAGGATACGGCTAGAGCTAATTCCCCAAACTTTGCAAAAGCCGTATTCTGTCACAAGCGGTGTGTGCGTGACTGAGGCAACTGTAGTAGTCGTCATATCAGACTCAGGTCAAAGGCAACAATAGGAGCCAAGCGACAGCTACTACAGCAGCGATAGCAGCAACAGATACAGCAGCTGGACAATAGTCACTCACAGACAGCACCTTCCGCTGAAGAGGAACAGTCCAGCCGACCTAGAAGGAGGCAGCCAGCATCCCCTCTCCTCCTTATACCCCGTCGATACAACAACGACGCCCAGACACACACGGGCAACCAAGACCCCAGACCCCCTCTCTCTCCCCATATTCTCTCCCGGTTGCATTTATATTAAATAACTTTAGAGCCAAATAAGATGGTTTCTGTTGCTGGCTAGCATTAGCTGAGGAAGAGGCTAAGAATCTCTGTTGTTGCGCTTCGTAGTTAGATTTAGCGACTTCCTTTATTTTATTACCAAACAACAATCTAGTATTTACTGGAGCATTCCGTAACTTGTAACCGGAGTTCTCCAATAACAATTTTGAGGTGGCTATTGCGGCGTTGCTTCTAGCCTGAAACAGCTCCGTAGCCAGAATGGTTGACATTGCTACTGAATGTCAAATGGATTTGGCTACAGCCTCCAAAAGTCTAGACAGTCTGCGAACTGACATAGATTCTTTTTGGAGGCATAAATAGGCTGCAGAAGAGAACAGATCCACGTGCGAATTGATCGCCACTAATTTGCGAGCTCTCTTTTCCCAGAATTCTGGATTTTTACTGGGACAGAATATCTTCCCCTAGTAGAAATGTCCAAAAGCAAGGCGTCGGGTTCTAGTAGGGGAAGGAAGGTTTTCTGTAGGAAAGTACTGGTTCTGGCTTTTATATGATTTGGTTGGCGATAAGGACGAAACCAAATGCTGAGGACATAGCCAATCTTTAATGAAAGTCTCAGAGTCTATTTTGCCCTGTAAGAACTTAGTGGTACTTTCTACTAATTTAGACTGCGGGAGCATAAGTAATGGAGAAGTACGATTCTCAATTAGGTGTTTTATTCCTGAAAGTGGCTTAGCAGGAGTATTTTCCTCCGTTGGTCTAGGACGTAACTCCTGAGGAAGCAGTCTAAAGACCTTATTAATAGCCCTACCAAAGGACCAGGTTTCAGAATCTGATTCAGAGCCTGAGTCTTTTAGTTGTTGCACCACATTATCAGAATGTATGATTGGTGTCTGATTAATAGTCATGACAGGTTGCAGAGGACTCGGAACCTCTGCAACTTGTGGGGATAATCTTGGTCTTTTAATCTTCCATAATCATGTATGAAATGATCAGAAGAAGAAGAAAACTACAGCAAATGCCTTCTTCTTCTCTTGTGTGAAAATTTTGACCTCTTCGATATTTTATCTCTTTTGTGAGAATCTGAAGAGGATCTAGAAGAGGAGAAAGAAGATGACGAGCTGTGTCTTCTCTTCTTCTTTGTCCTGTTTATTTTTAGGCAAGTCTCTTCTACTGCGCCTAGAAGATGTATGCCTGTTGTCTGAAATCCCAGTATTGCTCGGTGGAGCTATGATTATACTAGGGTCAGACATCTGACTAAATTCTGGCTCTACAGGCAGTAACACTCTTTTTGAGATAGAGGGAGTTCTGAGGATCACTTGGGAACAACTGCTCAGAACTCCTATTTACTTTATTTGCTACCGTGTCATCCTTATCAGATGTCTGATGTGTGATGACCGGTGCCTGGTGAATTGACTGGTGACCGGTTGACCAGTGACTGGTGATTAATTGCTCGTTACCCGGTGCCTGGTAATCACTAAATGAACGGTGACTTATGACCAAGTGGCATGTTAAAAACGGCCAGTGCCTGGTTGCTCGGTGACTGGTTGACCTGTGACTGGCTGACTGGTGCCTGGTTGACCATTGACTGGTGCCTGGTGGACTTATAATTTTGGAGCACTCAGCATCCAATAAGCTGCCACTATGATGGGTCCTACCCCTGGAGGTATAGCCCTGTGGGGTGGTGCTCCCATCAATGGATAAGTCATCAGATAAATCTGAATGATGGCCAGTCTTTCTTCTCTTCTTGTTCTGTCTTTTTCTTGTTATTACTGACTTCCTTGCAGCGTAAGTCCTACGCTTATCTGCAGAAGTCCAAGTTTCTTCAGACCAAGTGCCTCACGTTGAGCAAGTGGATAACCTGGAAGAAGAAGAACATTTTAAACAATTATGGTGATTATCCCACAGCGCTTTTATATGTCCACAATCGCCATGAATGATCTTCATGAAAAGTCACGAAAATTCATGACATGGACAGGCGACCAATAATAACAAAAAATCGAAACTTCATGACATGGACAAGCGACCAATAATAACAAAAAATCGAAACTCGATATTAACAAAATAATAACATCATGAGTGGAAGGAATGATAGAGGAACACACAAAAGTAAGGATTAATAGATTTAACCAGAGAAAAGAAAGAAAATATAATTTCTTTCACCCGGTGAAAAAAGGTGTATATGTAAAATAAATTTCATTAAAATCTGAAAACCAGTATAGAAATTATTAAGAAAAAATACAAAATTTAATAGCAAGAAAAACAAAGGGAAATAACTCTAAGGGACCTGGCCCCATGGCCCTTATTTTCTTTCCCACAATACAACTAGTCATACTTGTCATGTGTACAAAATTTCAAGTTTCTAGGTAAAGTAGTTCCTGAGATATCTTTGACACAAAATAAATGTTAACAGACAGACTGACAGACACACAGAAAAGACAAAAACTATATACCCCCATTGCATACTTCGTATGCCGGGGGTATAAATATCCTTTTTTTACTTTCTTGTCCACAGAAAAGAAACAGACATGTGATCAAAATAGCGAGAAGAGTGACATCTCACAGGTATCTCTTAAATGGACCTTCTGGATTAGGACTCTTTAAGACAACTGAAATGTCTTTTTTTCTGTAGAAGGTTTGAAAACAGAATAGAATAGCACATTATGTATAGGTTAATGTATTGTGCAGTTAAAATATAAATTACATGTAAGTTTCAAGGTCCTTTTTATTCAAGTGGCATGTTCAAGGCTCTGTCTTTAGAGCTCTGTATAAAGAGTTCACTGAAACTTCACTGTGCCAGTTTAAAATGTAACAAGAGGCCCATGTGCCACGACTCCCTCACCTGAGTGAAATAGCCACTGCAGATATGCATTTGTTAAGCAACATTTTTTCAATTCTGTCATTGCAACTAATGAAAGGATCATTAATTTTAAGCAGTTCTTGGTTTTGAAAAAGAAGAATGTGTTTTTTACACATTCTTCTTCTTCAAATTATTATCTTTTTATTATTTTCTTCAAATTATTATTTTTTGTTTAGGGGCTAGCTAATGCATTCTAAACAGAATAAACCTCAAAATACCTCAAAATTATGTTTAAAATAGCCCCCAAACCTTGGATGTTCACCCTGACAGATGGACAGACACTCAACAAGAGGCCCACGGGACATGGCTCGCTCACCTGAGTGACATAGCCACTGCAGATATGCAGATGTTATGCAACATTTTTCCAATCCTATCATCGCAATTAATGAAAAGATCATCATTTGAGCAGTTCTTCGTTTTGAAGAAGAATATTATTTGGGCCTGACAGTCAATGGAGCGTGATCATTTGAACAAATTATCAATCACATTTCAGGATCAATGTGGAATTTGGTCGAAATTGGCTAAGTGGTTTCTGAAGAATCATGATTTTATACATGTAAAAAGCACAGTGGCAGGGAAATATAATAAACATAAACAAAATGGCGGCCATCTTAGATTTCCAATCAGGACCATTTTAGCTACTGCTTATCTGCAAGTCACCTCAATACTTCCAATATAAATGTATAGGGCCCATACAAATGCATTGGGAAGCAAATTTGACTTTGTCATAAAAAGGTCAAACGTCAACATACGACCATCATTTTAGCAATTTTGGTATATCTCCTGTCCCCCATAATTTGTGCAAAGATTAGGGCCCAGCGCTTATTTGGTTCTGGAGAAGAAGACTTTTAATGGTTTTTACCACATATGGGCATGGCAGCCATTTTGATCAATGGACCATGCCCACTTTAGCAATCTTTCAGTCTCCTGCCCCAAGGAGGCTCTACATGAAATTTGAGCAACACTGGCCCAGAGGCTTCAAAGGAAAAGTCATTTGAAATTATCAACATTTTTTCCATACAAATGTATGGGGCCCATACAAATGCATACAGAAGCAAACTTGACCTCTCCGTAAAAGGTAAAATGTCAATGTACGACCATCATTTTAGCAACTTTGGTAGACCTCTCGTCCCTGATGATTTGTGCAAAGTTTCAGCTATAAGACATCCTCAGTTGTGGAGAAGTAGATTTTTAAAGGTTTTTACCATATATCTGCATGGTGGCCATCTTGGTCAATGGACGGCAACTAGTTTAGCAATCTTTCATTCCCCTGCCCCAGGGAGGCTCCAAATAAAATTTGAGCAACAATGGCCCAGGGGCTCCAGAGGAGAAGTCATTTGAAATTCTGAACATTTTTCCCATAAACATGCATGGGGAAGCAAACTTGACCTCTCCACTGCAAATGTCAAATGTCAATGTACGACCATTATTTTAGCTATTTCTGTAGACCTCCTGTCCCCGGTGATATATGCAAAGATTCAGCCATAAGGCATCCTCGGTTATGGAGAAGAAGATTTTTAAAGGTTTTTACCTTATTTGGGCATGACAGCCATCTTGGTCAATGGACAGCAACCATTTTAGCAATCTTTCATTTCCCTGCCCCAAGGAGGCTCCAAATGAAATTTGAGCAACATTGGCCTAAAGGCTCCAGAGGAGAAGTCGTTTGAAATTCTCAACATTTTTCCCATACAAATGTATAGGGAAGCAAATTTGACCTTGCCGTAAAAAGGTCAAATGTCAATGTACGACCTTTATTTTAGCAATTTTGGTAGACCTCCCGTCCCCGATGATTTACGCAAAGATTCAGCCATAAGGCATCCTCGGTTCTGGAGAAGAAGATTTTTAAAGGTTTTTACCATATATGGGCGTGGCGGCCACCTTGGTCAATGGACGGCAACCATTTTCGCAGTCTTTCATTTCCCTGCCCCAAGGAGGCTCCACATGAAATTTGAGCAACATTGGCCCAAAGGCTCCAGAGAAGAAGTCGTTTAAAATTCTCAACATTTTTCCCATACAAATGCATAGGGAAGCAAATTTGACTTTGCCGTAAAAAGGTCAAATGTCAATGTATGACCTTTATTTTGGCAATTTTGGTAGACCTCCCGTCCCCGATGATTTACGCAAAGATTCTACCCCAAGGCATCCTCGGTTCTGGAGAAGAAGATTTTTAAAGGTTTTTACCATATATGGGCACGGTGGCCATCTTGGTCAATGGACCGGGACCATTTTCGCAATTTTTCGTTCCCCCAACCTAAGAGGCTCCATATGAAAATTGAGCAAAATTGGCCCAGAGGCTTCAGAAGAGAAGTAGTTTGAAAATGTTAACTGACGGATGTACGACGGACGAAAAGTGATCACAATAGCTCATCCTGAGCATAGCTCAGGTGAGCTAAAAATTTGGATGGTATAACATAATACACTTGACATTTTTTGTGGCAGGGCATAAAAATGCAATTTAACCATTTTCCCATTATAAATCAATGGGAGCTTTCTGTTGCCATGGCAACCAAACAAAGAGGCAGATTACCATAATTTTAGCTATTTTGAATTGCCCTTACCAAGCAACTTTTGTACTGCTCCATTGATTTTGAAGATGTCATTTAAAAATTCCTTTTTCAAAAGTGAATTCTCAACATTTTTCCCATACAAATGCATAGGGAAGCAAATTTGACTTTGCCGTAAAAAGGTCAAATGTCAATGTATGACCTTTATTTTGGCAATTTTGGTAGACCTCCCGTCCCCGATGATTTACGCAAAGATTCAACCCCAAGGCATCCTCGGTTCTGGAGAAGAAGATTTTTAAAGGTTTTTACCATATATGGGCACGGTGGCCATCTTGGTCAATGGACCGGGACCATTTTCGCAATTTTTCGTTCCCCCAACCTAAGAGGCTCCATATGAAAATTGAGCAAAATTGGCCCAGAGGCTTCAGAAGAGAAGTAGTTTGAAAATGTTAACTGACGGATGTACGACGGACGAAAAGTGATCACAATAGCTCATCCTGAGCATAGCTCAGGTGAGCTAAAAATTTGGATGGTATAACATAATACACTTGACATTTTTTGTGGCAGGGCATAAAAATGCAATTTAACCATTTTCCCATTATAAATCAATGGGAGCTTTCTGTTGCCATGGCAACCAAACAAAGAGGCAGATTACCATAATTTTAGCTATTTTGAATTGCCCTTACCAAGCAACTTTTGTACTGCTCCATTGATTTTGAAGATGTCATTTAAAAATTCCTTTTTCAAAAGTGAATTCTCAACATTTTTCCCATACAAATGCATAGGGAAGCAAATTTGACTTTGCCGTAAAAAGGTCAAATGTCAATGTATGACCTTTATTTTGGCAATTTTGGTAGACCTCCCGTCCCCGATGATTTACGCAAAGATTCAACCCCAAGGCATCCTCGGTTCTGGAGAAGAAGATTTTTAAAGGTTTTTACCATATATGGGCACGGTGGCCATCTTGGTCAATGGACCGGGACCATTTTCGCAATTTTTCGTTCCCCCAACCTAAGAGGCTCCATATGAAAATTGAGCAAAATTGGCCCAGAGGCTTCAGAAGAGAAGTAGTTTGAAAATGTTAACTGACGGATGTACGACGGACGAAAAGTGATCACAATAGCTCATCCTGAGCATAGCTCAGGTGAGCTAAAAATTTGGATGGTATAACATAATACACTTGACATTTTTTGTGGCAGGGCATAAAAATGCAATTTAACCATTTTCCCATTATAAATCAATGGGAGCTTTCTGTTGCCATGGCAACCAAACAAAGAGGCAGATTACCATAATTTTAGCTATTTTGAATTGCCCTTACCAAGCAACTTTTGTACTGCTCCATTGATTTTGAAGATGTCATTTAAAAATTCCTTTTTCAAAAGTGAATGTTGCCGTGGCAACCAAACAAAATGGCCACCTGTCATATAACATATAAACTGGGCAGACAATCATTAGATGATCATAACTGCCAAATATGGCTCAAATTACTTCACTGGTTATGGAGAAAGTGCAATTTAACCATTTTCCCATTATAAGTCTATGGGAGCTTTCTGTTGCCATGGCAACCCAACCAAGAGACAGACCGCCAAGTTTTTTTTGCTATTTTGAATTGTCCTATGCCAAGCAACATTTGTATCAAATAAGAGTCCTACTGCTTCAGTGGTTTTGGAGTTCTAATTTAAAAATTTAATGTTGCCATGGCAACCAAACCAAATGGCCACTTGCCATAAAACACATAAACTGGGTAGACAATCATCAGATGAACCTAAATGCCAAACATGGTTCACATCACTTCACTGGTTATGGAGAAAATACAATTTAACCCTTTTCTAATTGTAAGTCTATGGGACTTTCTGTTGCCATGACAACCAAACCAAGAGGAAGATCACATAATTTTAGCTATTTTGAATAGCCCTTACCCATACAACATTTGAATCAAATTAGAGTCATACTTCTTCAGAGGTTTTGAAGGAGTTGTCATTTAAACAAGACCTGTCGCCTGACCGGATAGCTCACCGGAAGTCGCGCTTTGACTTAGTTGCGCAAAGGCAAATTTTCAGACCCATAACAGAAACAAAGTCATGGTCATGGGAGCTGATGCTGCTGATAAAATTTTTAGACAAGTATCTCTAGACCTCAGCAAGTATGAACTGAATCCATCAAACGGTAAAGAAGAAATAAGCTCCTATAAACTTTTTAAGCAAAATCTTTAACATTAAAATTCTAAGTCTGTGACCTTAACCCCAAGGTCATGGTTATAGGTCCTGATGTTGCTGATAAAAACTTAAAGCAATATCTATCACCATACCAAATTCATCTAAAGGCAACCAAGTAATTATCTAAAATCTTTAGTGCAAAAACTAATGTAAAGTTCTAAGTCTGTGACTTTGACCCCAAGGTTATGGTCATGAGAGCTGATGCTGCTGCTAAAACTTAGAGACCAGTATCTATTACCATACCAAGTATAAACTAAATCCATCCTAAGGTAAAGAAGTAATGAGCTCTAAAAAATTAAAAACAAAAACTTAACATAAGAATTCAAAGTCTGTGACCTTGACCCCAAGGTTATGGTCATGAGAGCTGATGCTGCTAAAAACTTGAGACCAGTATCTATTACCATACCAAGTATTAACTAAATCCATCCAAAGGTAAAGAAGTAATGAGCTCCTAAAAACTTTAACACAAAATCTTTAACATCAAAATTCTAAATCTGTGACCTTGACCCCAATGTCACGGTTATAGATGCTGATGTTGCTGATAAAAACTGTTAAGCAATATCTTTCACCATACCAAGTCTCCAGTACATTTTTCTGAAGGCAACCAAGTAATGATCTAAAATCTTCAGTGCAAAAACTAACATAAAAGTTCTAAGTCTGTGACCTAGACCACAAAGTCACGGTTATGTATGATCATGCTGCTGATAAAAACTTTTGTCTAGTATCTATCACCATACCAAGTATGAACTAAAGCTATCAAAAGGTAAAGAAGTAATGAGCTCCTAAAAACTTTAACACAAAAACTTTAACATAAGAATTCCAAGTCTGTTACCTTAACCCAAGGTTATGGCCATGAGAGCTGATGCTGCTGCTAAAAATTTGAGACCAGTATCTATTACTATCCCAAGTATAAACTAAATCCATCAAAAGGTAAAGAAGTAATGTGCTCCTAAAAACTTTAACACAAAATCTTTAACATCAAAATTCTAAGTCTGTGACCTTGACCCCAAGGTCACGGTCATGGGTGCTGATACGGCAGATAAAAACTTTAGCCCAGTATCTATCATCATACCAAATATGAACTCAATCCATGTACACATAAAAAAGTAATGAGCTACTAAAACACTTTAACGCAAAAACTTTAACATTTGTGGACGCCGACGCCGGGGGTAGTAGAATAGCTTACCGGAACATTTTGTTCTGGTGAGCTAAAAATTCCTGTTTTGAAATTTAACGTTGCCATGGCAACCTAAGAAAATGGCCGCTGGTCATCGAACACACAACCTGGGTAGACAATCATCAGATGATCATAACTGCCAAATTTGGTTCACATCACTTCAGTGGTTATGGAGAAAATGCAATTTAATCATTTTCCCATTATAAGTCTATGGGAGATTACTGTTGCCATGGCAACAAAACCAAGAGGCAGATCACCTTAAGTTTTGCAATTTTGGATTGCCCTTACCCAAGCAACGCTTGTGCCAAATTATAGAAATAATGCTTCAGTGGTTTTGAAGGAGTTGTCATTTAAAATTTCCTTTTTCAAAATTGAATGTTGCCATGGCAACCAAACAAAATGGCCGTTGGTCAAAAAATACACAAACTGGGTAGACAATCATCAGATGATCATAGCTGCCAAATATGGTTCACATCAATGGTTATGGAGAAAATGCAATTTAACCATTTTCCCATTACAAGTGCTATGGGAGCTTTCTGTTGCCATGGCAACCAAACCAAGAGCCAGATCACCATAATTTTAGCTATTTTTAACCCCCCCTAGCAAAGCAACATTCTAACCAAATTAGGGACAAATCGCATCAATAGCTTTGGAGGAGTTGTCGTTTGAAAGTGTTAACGGATGCACGGACGGATGACAGACAAAAAGTGATCACTATAGCTCATCCTGAGCATAGCTAAGGTGAGCTAAAAGTGCACATACATATATGCATTTTCACTGTTTCTGGCGTTTTTCTATATTAAGTACAGTATGCAATAGAAGTTCCTGTAATAATGTGTGCCATGCTTTAAATTAGATTTTAACAAGAGCTCCGCCAAGCGGGGCATTATACGCCCGTGGCAAGTAATAAGATGTAGCACATAAACTGGCTCCTGCATAATTCAGTGCTCCGGATATAAACTGTAAGTGGAATTACAAAAAAAAAAAAAAAAAAAAATTCATTGGGGCATATCTCTGCTGATATTTAGTGAACTGTAACCTAAGGGTCCAAGCTGGCCCAGAAATTAAGGGAGAAGTGACTTCACCCTCCTGGGAAAATAGGGAGAAGTTTGTTGCTTCTAGGGAGAAGTGCTTTCCGACGGAGAACACACCACAGAAGCATGGCTATATTATAAGCTCATATGAACTGATTTGTTTTTCCTATACTTCAATATCGGACCAAACAATAACAAAACAAAAATAAACAACCAAACAAAAAAAAAAAATGCTGCAAGAAATTTTTTTGTAAACCTTTAACTTGTTTAATACTGATTTTATTTTTGTTCTTCAAGGGAGCCAAATCAGAAGAGTATTAAAAAAAAAAAAAATTCAAAAAGAATTATGTATTTATAAAGATTTAATAATGACAACCTTTCCTTGCAAGTCTAATAAAAGAAGATGTTAAAAAAAAAAAAAAAAAAAAAAAAAATCAGTATCTTGCCCATATGACCAAAACTTTAGTTATTTGCAAAAAAGTATACCTATTATATAATAAAATTTGCACACTATTACCTCTAAACAACATGCTGCGAAAAGTTTACAAAAACTTTCAAAGGGGCATAAATCTGCAAATATTTGGTGCACTGTAACCTTGAAATAATATGTGCTGCTCCACATCATTGTGTAACTATTTATGAAGTTTCAGCTTGATCGGATGTAAACTGTAGGAGGATTTAGCCAAAAACAAAAAAAAATAATAGAAATTTTCAAAGGGGTTTAACTCTGCTAATATTTGGTGGACTGTAACCTTGAAACAATATGCGCTGCTCCACATCATGGTCTAACTACAAATCAAGTTTCAGCTTGATAGGATGAAAACTGTAGGATTTAGCCGGAAACGAAAAGTTTACTGAAATTTTCAAAGGGGCATAACTCTGCTAATATTTGGTGGACTGTAACCTCGAAATAATATGCGCTGCTCCACATCATGGTCTAACTGTACATAAAGTTTCAGCTTGATTGGATGTAAACTGTAGGAGGATTTAGCCAGAAACGAAAAATTAATAGAAATTTTCAAAGGGGTATAACTTTGCTAATATTACGTGGACTGTAACCGCGAAACAATATGCGCTGCTCCACATCATGGTCTAACTATACATCAAGTTTCAGCTTGATCCGATGTAAACTGTAGGAGGAGTTAGCCGGAAACAAAAAGTCTACTGAAATTTCCGAAGGGGCATAACTCTGCTAATATTTGGTGGACTGTAACCTCGAAACAATATGCGCTGCTCCACATCATGGTCTAACAATATATGAAGTTTCAGCTTGATCAGATGTAAAATATAGGAGGAGTTAACCGGAAATGAAAAATTTACAGAAATTTTCTACGGGGCATAACTCTGCAAACATTTGGTGGACTGTAACCCCGAAACAATATGCTCTGCTCCACATCATGGTCTAACTATTTACCAAGTTTCAGCTTGATCAGATGTAAACTGTAGGAGGAGTTAGCCGGGAACAAAAAGTCTACTGAAATTTCCAAAGAGCCGTAACTGCTAATATTACGTGGACTGTAACCTCAAAACAATATGCGCTGCTCCACATCATGGTCTAACTATATATGAAGTTTCAGCTTGATCGGATGTAAAATGTAGGAGGAGTTAACCGGAAATGAAAAGTTTACAGAACTTTTCTAAGGGAATAACTCTGCAAACATTTGGTGGACTGTAACCTCGAAACAATATGCACTGTGCCACATCATGATGTAACTATATACAGTTGACTCTCGTTATCTCGACCCCTCTTATCTCGATCCTATCACTTATGTCGAACTGATTTCTAAGTCCCGATTATTTTCCTTATATATTAATTGTATTTCAGCTTCGCGTATGTCAAACTACTTTTATGTCGACACTTCGGCTATCTCGTCCATCATTTTCAGTCCCTGAATATATTTTTCACAGTTTTTACTACCGCGTATCTCGAACTCGAACCATGACGAAGGAAAACAAAATGTAAGATGCGGCGCCGCCGGTCTCTCAGTTAATGAAAATCATAATAGGCCATTGATAAATAAATCAATATTTTAATTTTCCCCTTTGTCCAGGTAATTACAAACAACACAAACAATGTCTAAAATACGTAATTATGAAATCACGTGCGTGTCGAGTCGGGTTTAACACGCGGCGCTCAACACCGTCTCCTGTCATTGATTTGTAAGATAAAAAGCAGCTCAGAATAGTGTTATGGAAGATTAATCAACGAAGTTTCTTTAATTTATCGTTTAGATATGCTCTTCACTATTGAGTACTGTCCGTCTGAATGATATAGCGTCTTCAAGAAAAGTCAGTGCGCGACAGGTTCCGACTCAAATCAGCCTGTATTGAACATGCTAGCTAAGTCTGAATCTTTGCTTGTTACTCTTTGGTCAGGCGGTGCTCTTTGGTAAGCCCAGATAAGGCTCGTGCGTATAATGGAAAATTCGTGGGCGTGCAGGCTGATCCGAGTCTTTGACAGTCGCACAGTCTTCTGATAGGAGTTGTCGTGCACGGCCTCAAATAGACGAATCACACGTGGGTACCGATGTTAACCCTTCCGACCCTGTATACTGATACGGATACCCGCACAAATAGTGTAGGTCCAGATGAGACGGCTCATAACGAGCTTTCTCTGCAGGATCTACAGTTGGTTCGTTTATGCTAGGGGAGATAATCCAAACTAGCTTACAGCTGCTGCTTAACATTGTAAGCGTTTTATGCATAAGCGGAAACCAGTCAACTCTTTATCGAGTCGTCTATGCGAAGGGAGCTAATCCAAACCAGTTCATAACGTATAGCTAATACAACCCGGAAACCAGTAATTTATTTGTAGCTCACATGGAAATCCAAATTTGCAGGAGTATTAAAAGACAACAAGAGACGTTTGAAATTTATTATTATGATATTATTCCAAGAGAATCATTGCATCTCCTAAAACAAACAGTAACAATGCAAACTGAAGTATGCGTAAATTATTTAAATTGCCATATACATGTGCCTTCCAACCACGTTTTGGCGAACAGAGGCGAACAGTCGTCATACCTATGGCGTCACAATTTGGTTGTCTCGAACTACTGATAACTCGAACATTTTTATCAGGTCCCGTGAAGTTCGAGATAACGAGAGTCGACTGTACCAAATTTCAGCTTCATCGGATGTAAACTGTAGGAGTTAGCCGGAAATGAAAAAGTTTACGGACAGACAGACGGACGGACGCCATACCCCGTAACATACCTCCCGTTTTTCAAACGGGCGTATAAAAGTAATTACCCATGTTAAAATGCATATGTATATGTGTGTATATATGATTGAATCCCTGCCATTGTTGACAGTAAATAGCAACAAACCGATTATAATCGATAATTGTTCATTTACTTTGAACCGATGATTGATGATGAAAATCCAACTGATTCCCATCACTATTATACTGCCATCGAGCAGTTCTTATTATATTTTAATTCGGAAATATGACAGATAGCTTGACTGAATGCCATTTATCAGCGATGTCTCAGCAAACTACCACGGCGACAAAACAAGCGAGTGTTATAAGTCTGTTATACATGCATGGTACATGTCTGGACTTTATCACTCACAATCTAGTTATATTCCGATAGCAGACCTTGGCCCCCCTAGTACCGTGGTATATTGGATCTAAAATGTACAGATAAAGGACAAAGATATTTTGTTGTTTTGTCTTCAATGTTAGTTTTCTCTATTTCTATGAGTAATATTACTAACCACAAATCAACAACTTCAAGTGAAAACTTTCAGAAATACAAGCAAAGCAAATAAACTTAAGCCCCGTTTATATGCATTAAGTTTACCCCTAGGGGTAAATTTACCCCTATGGGTAAATATTTGCCCCACCTTGTTAAATACCCCTATGGGTAAATGGTTGCGTTTATATGTGTTTTAGGAAGAAGGGGCAAATGAAAGTTTTCTTTTTATTTAAAAACTTATCTATAATAGCAGCACTGTTTCTTTCACCTGAGAATATTTAGCAGGTGACAAACTGATGTTATTTTTTCTTATTTTTCCAGAGATCTTGATTTGACATTTCATGCAAATTGTCTCCATTGATGACAATCTGCATAAGATATCAAATCCTGTATCCTGAGAAAAATAACCAAAATATTTCAAAATGTCATCTGGTAAACATTTTATCCAGGTGCTTAGCGTTAATCTGCATTATCAAGCTTCAGATACAAGAAGTAGGGAAAGAAAGTTTTTGGTGAAAAAAAAAGTATTACAGTTGTATTTGGTGGTCAGTAATATAATTTTTCCGATTTTACTGCTGTATTCCAAAATGTTTAGCTAATATTCCACAGGAGCAAGACAGTATAGCCCCACCAAAGTTTGGGCAGGATCTATAATATTCTGCTGTAAACAAAGCAATTATGGCACCATACTGATATGTATTGATGGGGGCAGGGGGGTGGGGGGTCGGGAAGGTGGTTTCGGTGAGGCGAAGGTGTTCTGTAGCTTTTGTCACAGTATAGACCCCGATTATGACCAGATGTGTAAGCAGATGGTACTTACTGTTTTTTTCCACGCATCAGCTATGTGACCCAGACATGAAACAAGCATTAATCAACAGAACTAACTGGTAATAATCAAGAAAAGTGATAATAATAATACATAAAAATTAATTATTTGACATCGCTTTTTATAATTCAGGTTAGGCTGTATGAACATGTTGAATGTTGGCATAGGACCTGAAACTGGGAATACCAGGGAACTCAATTCTGGTGACATAGATCTGCACAGTCTGGTCAGGGTACTTCCTATTTACCGATGGGATTCTACATATAAAGATAAACTAATTGTTCATCGGTAATGACTGTCCATGATCATTGCAAACCCCTCTGTTACATGTAGTATTTAGTGTGTTTGCAGATGGCTGTAAAGTGATTGTCACATATTAAACTGTTGAAATGTCATGTGTGTGGGTACCTTGGACCATAATCAGACTGTGCGGAGATTGTTGAACAGATAAACAGTCTGATCTGGTACCATTTTTATATCCCCTGGTAATTTTTGTTTAGTCATCAACCTTTACCACTCTGGTTCTCTGGGCGAAATTAACAGATGCCAAATTGGTAGTATTTCTCTGTGTGTGTGTGTGTGTGTGTGTGTGTGTGTGTGTGTGTGTGTGTGTGTGTGTGTGTGTGTGTTTTCCTCAGAAAATAAAGGGATGGCACCATTTTCTTGAAATGTCAAAGCCTATTTTCTGGGAATAATATGGAAATATTTCAAGTTGTTGTCTGCTAAAAATTTTACCCTCAGCAATAAGCGTTAAGAAATGGGAACGATAAGCGTTAAGAAATGAGAATTAATTTTAGTCATCAAATTGGTTAAAAATACTGCGAAAACTTTCTTGATGACATTAACTATTTAATTATAGATCAGCACAAAAGTGTGCTACTTGATCAGCACCATAAGAACTATAAATCATATTTGCCTTAAATCAGTATCCTAACTGCTACTAGCATAATAGTATTCTTGTCAAATAACTCACATTTGACCACAACTTGCAAACATAAATTTGTGACAGAAGGTACAAGTATATTTGCAGACATCAAGTAAATAAACAAATAAAATTTATGCAAAATAAACATTGTATACATGTATTTTGAGGCATTCCAAACATATTTACAAAATTTACCCCTATGGGTAAATTAAACATTGCGTTTACATGACGAAATATACCCCTAGGGGTAAAATACCCCTAGGGGCAAATATATTTGCCCCTACCCTTGAGCTGGGGCAATTTACCCATGTGGGTAAATTTTGCCCCTAGGGGCAAATGGGTTCACATGACAAGTTTACCCCTAGGGGTATATTTGCCCCTAGGGGTAAATTTGCCCCTAGGGGCAAACTTATGCATATAAACGGGGCATTAGATGCAAAATTAACAAAATTTCTAAGCCTGTGACCTTGACCTTTGGTCTGCAGAAGCACAAGATGATTGATCTGTCTCCATCCAGTAGTAACACTAGCTATATATAAAGAATTTAAAGCAGATAAACTTGTCATAAAACTGCCTTATGGAAAGACAGATGGACAAAATGATGAAAACTTAACACACCCATGTCAGACCAACCTGGGATGCTTCATAACTATGTCTGGGTTTAAAAAGTGCGTACTTATTGGCAGATGTACAGGGATGAAAAATGATCACTATAGCAGGTTCTGAGCTCTGCAATGGTGACTGATGATGATTTCATGTTTAACACCCTTTTCCTCATTATTTAAGCCATATCTTGACAATGGAAGGGTGATAATGAAAGGCTCTGTGCAATGATGCACTGTACAGTAATCAGCTCAATGCCATCTCCAGTGGGATTTGAACCCGAGACCTCATGATCTCAAGTTGTGAGCACTAACCAGTAACCACTCAGGTGCTTTTCCCTTATAAACAGAGGGTTACATATTTGTTTAGATGAGAGGGCATCCAGATAAAATTACTCTTATTTCTCTAAGAAAACGTTGTTGGTATTCAATGGAAACTTCTGTGAAAAAAAAAAGAAGAAGAAAATAAAGCACCCATACTTGCTTGTTTGGAAACAAGACCTGTCACCAGAAAGGAAAAGGAAAGCTCTCCTGAAATGCTTGTCAATCATATGAAACATTAATTTAAGCCTGTGGCCTGACCTCAGGGTCAATGCGGGAAGGGAAGAGGATCTTGCTCTAAACAGATCTTATGAGCAGTATCTCACACCAGTCCCAATTTCAACTGCATTCATCAACCCATTCAGGAGATATACATCTTTATTGTTTGTTTGTGTTGAGGTTTTACGGCCCAGTCAACCCAATGGGGTCATGTCGAGCGTGGTCAGTTTACGTAACCACATGTTTACTGGGCAGGCTTAGTCCTCTGAGCGGTTAACCAGTATTGTGCACATTCTTTCACCAGAAACTGACAACTGCCCTTCTTGAATCAGCGGAAGGGAGATAATGACCGTAGAAAATATTTCATGATCAGTCTCCGCGAAAGAATGCTGCCGTCCTCGGCGGGGGTTGAACCTGTGACATCCTGGTCTCCAGTCGGACGGCACATCCAACTGAGCCACCGAGGCCAGCATACACATCTTTAACATAAAACTTTATCTGAACATGAAATTTTTTAAGTCTGTGACCTTGACCCGGAGCTCACTGAGCAAGTTGTGCCTCATGTGTGAAACTTTGAAGCCATATCAAACATCAGTCCCCAAGTATCAACTTAATCTATTGAGACATTCAGGAGAAAGAGATCTTTAGAAACTAATTTGAAAACATGTCAGTGACTTTTGCTTCAAGGTCACCAAGCGGGTTGGAGTTGCAGTAAACAAAATACTGAACAAGTATCCTACATCAAACCATATACTAAATCCATACGTGCATTCAGGAAACTGATTCTTAAAACTTAAATGTAAAACTTTAACATGGAAATTCTAAGTCACTGACAGACTGGAGCTTGCACTGCTGAACAAGATTTTGGACCAGTATCTCAAACTGTGTGTAAACTTTCAATTTTTCATTTCTGTACCCCAATCATATGGAGAGTACCTTTACTTTTGGGGATATGTAACAAAGTTTTGGGGTATTAAAAATCCTCCCTCAGTAGAGCGTAAATGAATGCTGGTCTAACTTGGTGACCTTGACCCAAGGACTTTTGGCATTTAGCATTCAGCTTTAAAAACGTAACTGAAAAGTATAACATAAAAGTTGTAAATCAAGATCAAATGTAGGGGTGATGGCGGTACTGTGTAAAACTACAGACCAATATCTATCAAAAGGCCAACTATGAACTAAACCCCACAAAGCAGTTGGATATATACAGGTCAGCAAAGGGACTTGTCTATCAATAGATATAAATATCAATATTAACTAGTTGAAATAAAAGCGCCTTCTCTTGAGCTAGGAATTTGCAATTTACAGTTCATGTACTTACAATGATCTGGGAAGTTTAAAGGGTTTAGTGGGAAGTTTAAAGAGTATAGCATGTAATTAAAGTTTTCTTGTGAAGTATATTCTAACTCACCTGATTGCTGCGGTGCTGGATGTGGGGCTCCTCCAAATGACTGCTGGGCATTTCCCTGTGTGCCACCATACTGACTGTAGATAGGTGGACCTCCAAAGTGCTGGTAGGTGGCACCACCATAACCACTACTTTGCTGCTGGAAAGATGGACCCGAGGTTGGCTGAGATGACTTGAAGGGAGGAAATACACAAAGTCAAGAGACGGCTTATCAAAATGTTTGTACAGACCTCTGGATATTTTTCTGTCCCCCACCCCGCTATGAAGCATAGATAAAATATTTACATTTGGTCTGAAGTAAAACAAGAATTCCTCTGAAGGCGGCGTCACACCTGCCAGCACCCATCAGAACTATAAACAATATGATTATAAACAAGTTAAAAATTCATGTATTAAAAAATGACAAAGTCACTGAACCATGATATTTGTCATGGTCACAAAATGAGTGTTTGCGAGTTTGTTAGATTTGATGACTGTAGGTCAAAGGTCATATGGTTAAACAGAAATGGAGCTAAATGCTAGGGCTGATGCAAAAATGACATTTAGTCATTAGACCATGAATATAAGTCAGTCAATAAATGATAACATAATTGAGTCCTTGTAAGGGAGGAAGTGTATGCCAGGTTTGATGATTGTAGGTCTTAGTAAATCAGAAATGGAGCTAAATGCTTCAGTTGATGCAAAAATGACGGTCATTTGACCACAAAATATAGGTAAGGGTCATATAATGACACATGAGGTTTTGAGTTTAAAGGTGAAAGTACATGCCAGGTTAGGTGATTATAGGTGTTACCGTCAATCAGAAATGAAGCTAAACTCAAAGGTTGATGTAGAAAATGGTAAAATCTTTAGACAATGAAAAATATAACCTGGTCATAAGATGACAAAATATTGTTTGATTCTTTGACAGAAAAAAAGAGTATGCCAATAGACCAGTTTCACAATCGCCAGTTTTACCACTCTCGCTAATCCATGCATAATCTCGTTAAGCCAGAACGAGGCTTGCGGTGTATCACAGATAACAAGGACAGATCATCAGACCGTGACTAAGTACACAATAGAAGATTTGTGGAAATTTCCATGTAATAATCCCATTTCTTCTTCATGACTCTCCTCTACATTGCTTTTCAGTTTAATTCAGTACCCCACCCCAAAGAAGATTGTTGCTGCCTGTATTAAGTGATCTTGAGTGTTATGGATTTTAAGTGAAACATATTTTAATCAAAACTGATTTAAGCTCTCTTATATGCTATCGCAAACTTGTATATGAAAGATATCCAAACATTCTGATCATGACCACCTCTGTGGAGCTTCCTGCAAATGTCATTTCAATGTTTACATGTGCTGTGATCAATATACACTACGAAAAATTATCCGGGACTTGTTTTTTACTTGCTGACATTTCGATCTACTGCTTTGATTCGTGGAAACAGTCTTGGTAATTTAGTTCTGTTTTCAAGATGTGTCTGTTTTATATGCATTTCGGACAAGAAAACGCTCTACAGTCCAACAAGGCAATAGTTAATTTTTCTCCCAAAATGGTTCCCCCACCACGCTGTTATCTGACGTTACCATTACGAGCACGCGCTACCGTTATGGGCACGCGCTTTTTTTCATGTGAGAGCTATAGAAAATTTTAACTTATATTAGGAACGTGAACAGTTCAGTGTATCTTTGTCTTGGGTGCATCTGAGCATCCCATAAGATGAGACTCTACACAGGGTTTACGCGATAGATTCGGTGGTACTTAGAAACTTTTTTAGAGCCAGCAGGAATACCGGTTTTGATGCGCAGATCTCGCAAGCGGATAAGGTACTATTTTGCTTAAGTGTTTGTCATCTTCCAGCAGAAAGGGTGAACGTGCGTCTCTGAAGTCAGTGACAAAAATTCGACATCCAAAAAGTTTGAATCAGAAAAAAAAAAGATCAATTAAAAAAAACAAAACAGCAAAACAAACCAAAACAAAAACAAGAGGACCATGATGGTCCTATATCGCTCACCTGACCAAACAGATTTGCATATTTACTGTTGAAGTTTCAGCCAAGTTCACTGCTCTAGGATTTTTGTATAAACTTTATAGCACTAATCATCCCCACCCCCCTCCACCACACCCCTGGCCATGTTTTTTTTACAAATCTTGACAACTTGAACTGAATCTTAAAAGAGGGTCACCAAAGGAACATTTCTGCCAAGTTATATTGAAATTGGTCCAGTGGTTTAAAAAGTTTTATATAGCTATAAAGCCCTACGCCCTAACGGACATGTTTTTTTACGAATCATGACAGCTTGAACAAACTTGGTAGAGGGTCACCAAAGGAACATTCCTGCCAAGTTATATTGAAATCTGTTCAGTGGTTTCCGACAAGAAGATTTTTAAAGCTTTCTATTTAGATATATAGGGAAAACAAGAAGATTTTTTTTCAAGTTTTCTATATAGATATATAGGGAAAATAAGCCCCACCCCATTGCAGCCATATTTTTTGATGAATCATGATGGCTTGAACAACCTTGGAAGAGGGTGACCAAAGACACATTCCTTCCAAATTATATTGAAATCGGTCCAGTGGTTTCTGACAAGAAGATTTTTAAAGTTTTCTATATAGATACATATATAGGGAAAATAAGCCCTGCCCCCTGGCGGCCATGTTTTTTGACAAATCCAAACGGCTTGAACAATCTTGGTAGAGGATCACCAAAAGAACATTTCTGCAAAATTATATGGAAATCGGTCCAGTGGTTTGGGACAAGATGATTTTTACATTTTTCTATATATAGGGAAAATAAGCCCCGCCCCCTGGCTGCCATGTTTTTTGACAAAATCCAAATGACTCGAACAATCTTGGTAGAGGATCACTTAAGGAACATTTCTACAAAATTATATGGAAATCGGTCCAGTGGTTTTGACAAGAAGATTTTTAAAGTTTTCTATATAGATATATAGGGAAAATAAGCCCTGCCCTCTGGTGGCCATGTTTTTTGACAAATCCAAATGGCTTGAACAACCTTGGTACAGAATCACCAAAGGAACATTTCTGCAAAATTATATGGAAATAGGTCCAGTGGTTTCGGACAAGAAGATTTTTACATTTTTCAATATAGATATATAGGGAAAATAAGCCCCGCCCCCTGGCGGCCATGTTTTTTGACTAATCGAAATGGCTCAAACAATCTTGGTAGAGGATCACCAAAGGAACATTTCTGCAAAATTATATGGAAATCGGTCCTGTGGTTTCTGACAAGAATATTTTTAAAGTTTTCTATATAGATATATAGGGAAATTAAGACCCGCCCCCTGGCGGCCATGTTTTTAGACGAATCCAAATGGCTTGAACAATCTTGGTAGAGGATCATTAAAGGAACATTTTTGCAAAATTATATGGCAATCGGTCCAGTGGTTTCGGACAAGAAGATTTTTAAAGTTTTCTATATAGATATATAGGGAAAATAAGCCCCGCCCCCTGGCGGCCATGTTTTTTGACGAATCCAAATGGCCTGAACAATCTTGGTAGAGGATCACCAAAGGAACATTTCTGCAAAATTATATGGAAATCAGTCCTGCGGTTTCTGACAAGAATTTTAAAGTTTTCTATATAGATATATAGGGAAAATAAGCCCCGCCCCCTAGCGGCCATGTTTTTTGACCAATCCAAATGGCTTGAACAATCTTGGTAGAGGATCACCAAAGGAACATTTCTGCAAAATTACATTGAAATCGGTCCAGTGGTTTCTGACAAGGAGATTTTTAAAGTTTTCTATATAGATACATAGGGAAAATAAGCCCCGCCCCCTGGTGGCCATGTTTTTTGACGAATCCGAATGGCTTGAACAATCTTGGTAGAGGATCACCAAAGGAACATTTCTGCAAAATTACATTGAAATCGGTCCCGTGGTTTCTGACAAGAAGATTTTTAAAGTTTTCTATACAGATACATAGGGAAAATAAGCCCCGCCCCCTGGCGGCCATGTTTTTTGACGAATCCGAATGGCTTGAACAATCTTGGTAGAGGATCACCAAAGGAACATTTCTGCAAAATTATATTGAAATCGGTCCAATGGTTTCTGACAAGAAGATTTTTTAAGTTTTTAGTTAAAAAATCTATTTTTAGCTCCTGTGACCTAGATATGCAACGGACCGGAACCATTTGAACAACTTTGAAAGAGGACCAACCAAGGATCATTCCTGTGAAGTTTGGTCAAAATCCAATCAGTGGTTTAGGAGGAGATGTTGTTTAAAGATTGTGGACGGACGGACGGACATACGGACGACGACGACGACGGACGGTGAGTGATCACAAAAGCTCACCTTGAGCTTTCAGCTCAGGTGAGCTAAAAACAACAAAAAAACACACACACAAAAAAAAATGCCAGTCTCAGAGGATAAAAGACATGACACCTGCATGTGCATCTCGATGAATCAGTCGGTCGGTAGAGGCAATAATACTTCGTCTGTCATTACTGATAATGACCAATCCTAATCACATGCGAGAAATGCTACTGTTTGTGTGTTCTAAGACGGCTGATTAGACCAATTCTAGCTCTAAACTGTCTGTTGCAGATAGAACAACAGAGGTCAGAGCAAGACAGCTCTGTTGGTGATGCCTTAGCTCTGGCTTTGCGCTGTTCACGATTCTGCTCAGCTTCGCTGATTCTTTTTGCCTCATATTCACTATCACCTCTTCTGATGAGGCCTCGCCACTTTGCCAGGACCTGTGCAATTTGTTCCCACAACTCTGTTGGTATGTTGAAATCCTTGAGGGAGGCTTTGAGGGTGTCTTTGTATCGCTTCTTCTGACCACCATGGGAGTGTTTGCCCATTTCTAGTTCTCCATAGAGGATTTTCTTTGGCAAACGTTCCTCATGCATCCTGGTAACATGGCCTTCCATCTTAACTGTGCCAGTTTCAGACGAGTATGTACACTCTGCATCCCTGTCCATTTCAGGACTTCTTTGTCTGGAATCCTGTCTTGCCACTTAATCTTTAAAAGTTTTCTACAGGCTGTCCAGCACTTTTTGAAAGAAAATTAGGGCTAATTTTAGGGACAAAAATAAGAATTTTTAGGGCTAAAATTAGGAATTTTGTAAATAAAATAGGGCATGTGAAGACAATCAAATGGTCTTACCTTTGCATACAGCTCAGCAAAGATCAGATGAAATTTTCTGTTCATCAGGAGAGGTAAAAAAGTTCTTATTTCCCATTTTATGTATGCATTTATTTTTTACTAGATACCATGTTGCATCAGAAACCAAGTGGATTTGTGGTCTGCCATAGATTTAGGTTTAAAGAAGCATTTCAGAGCATAAAATAATAAGTCATCTTTCAAAGTAGCAAACTTTTGATGATTTCAAGCACCTCAAACATGTTAAAATGTCTTAAATTGTTAAAGGGCATGGCACAGCGAAAATTTTGGTACCAGAAAATGAATATATTTTTAAGTTCTATGGCTAAAATATGACAGAATTCCTTGTAATTTAAAGGAAGGAACACCTGTCACTTGTGATTAGTCTGTTTTAAGGTAAACACATTGTTAAAAAACGTACCTTGTGACAAACAGTGGGATCTAAACAAGAGGCCCATGGGCCACAACTTGCTCACCTGAGTGAAACTGCCACTGCAGATATGCAGATGGCATGCAACATTTTTCCAATACTCTTATGACAAGGCAATGGCTTAAACAGTTTTTGAGATATCTTGCTTACAAGGTTAAAATGCTGAAATTTTTAAAATGTCACAAGTAAAAAAAAAATTTTTTTCAGAAGTCATTTGGTTCATCTACTTATCCTGTCCTTTAAAGGTTTTTTTTTTTTTTTCTAGTTTTAGCTCTGGCAACCATTTTGTTCAGCAGAGCAGAACCATTTTAGCAATTTTGGCAAAGGGGCATAGGAGGAACATTGATGTGAAATTATTTTGAAATCTTGCCACTGGCCACTGAGATGTCATTTAAGGTTTTTTTCTATTTTTAGCTCTGGTGACCATTTTATTCAGCAGAGCAGAACTATTTTGGCAATTTTGGTAAAGGGGGATAAGAGGAACATTTCTGTGAAATCATTTTGAAATCAGACCACTGGCCAAGGAGGAGATGTTTAAAGGTTTTTTTTCTATTTTTAGCTCTGGCGACCATTTTGTTCAGCCGAGCAGAACTTTTTTAGCAATTTTGGTAAAGGGCCATAAGAGGAACACTGTGAAATTACTTTGAAATCAGGAAACTGGCTGCGAAGATGTCTTTTAAAGGTTTTTCTATTTTTAGCTCTGGCTGCCATTTTGTTCAGCCAAGCGGAGCCATTTTAGTAATTTTGGTTGAGGGCCATTGGTGGAATATTTCTGTGCAAATATTTTGAAGTCAGGCCATTGGCCAAGGACGAGATGTTGTTTGAAGATTTTCTATTTTTCAGCTCTGGCAGCCATTTTGTTCAGTGGAGCAGAACCATTGCGGCCATCTTGGATTTTCGATCAGCACAATTTTAGCTTGTTTCGATCCAGAAGTCATCCTGTTGCTACAGAGCAAGTTTCGGCTCAAAGCAATCTAAGGTTTGAGAAGAGATGTTGAAAATTGATTTTCAAGATGGCGGCTGTGGTGGCCATCTTGGATTTTTCTATTGGCTCATTTAGCTATTTTGTGTCTCATAAGCACGCTAATGCTCATCATCAAGTTTCGATTCAACTGGATTACAGAGGAGATGTCCAAAATAAGAATTCTCAACATTTTTTCCCATATAAATGTATAGGGCCCATACAAATACATGGGAAGCGAATTTGACCTTGCTGTAAAAAGGTCAAATGTCAATGTAGGACCATCATTTTCGCAATTTTGGTAGATCTCCTGTCCCCGAGGATTTGTGCAAATGTAAGGCCCAAGGGCTTATTTGGTTCTGGAGAAGAAGATTTTTAAAGGTTTTTACCATATATGGGTATGGCAGCCATCTTGGTCAATGGACCGTGACCATTTTAGCAATCTTTCGTTCCCCCAACCTAAGGAGGCTCCACATGAAATTTGAGCAACATTGGCCCAGAGGCTTCAGAGGAGAATTCGTTTGAAATTCTCAACAGTTTTCCCATACAAATGTATGGTGCCCATACAAATGCATAAGGAAGCAAACTTGACCTCGCCGTAAAACGGTCAAATGTAAATGTACGACCATCAGTTGAGCAACTTTGGTAGACCTCCCATCCCTGATGATTTTTGCAAAGATTCAGCCCCAAGGCATCCTTGGTTCTGGAGAAGAAGATTTTTAAAGGTTTTTACCATATATGGGCATGGCGGCCATCCTGGTCAATGGACCGCGACCATTTTAGCAATCTTTCGTTCCCCCAACCTAAGGAGGCTCCACATGGAATTTGAGCAACATTGGCCAAGAGACTTCAGAGGAGAATTCGTTTGAAATTCTCAACAGTTTCCCATACAAATATATGGTGCCCATACAAATGCATAGGGAAGCAAACTTGACCTCAACGTAAAAAGGTCAAACGTCATTGTACAACAATATTATTTTAGCTATTTTGGTAGACCCCTCGTCCCCGATGATTTGTGCAAAGATTCAGCCCAAAGGCATTCTTGGTTCTGGAGAAGAAGATTTTTAAAGGTTTTTACCATATATGGGCATCACGGCCATCTTGGTCAACGGACCGCGACCATTTTAGCAATCTTTTGTTCACTCAACCTAAGGAGGCTCCACATGAAATTTGAGCAACATTGGCCCAGAGGCTTCAGAGAAGTCGTTTGAAATTCTCAACAGTTTTCCCATACAAATGTATGGTGCCCATACAAATGCATAGGGAAGCAAACTTGACCTCGCCGTAAAAAGGTCAAACGTCAATGTACAACAATTATTTTAGCAATTTTGGTAGACCTCTCGTCCCCGATGATTTGTGCAAAGATTCAGCCCCAGGCATTCTCGGTTCTGGAGAAGAAGATTTTTAAAGGTTTTTATCATATATGGGCATGGCGGCCATCTTGGTCAATGGACCGCAACCATTTTAGCAATCTTTCGTTCCCCCAACCTAAGGAGGCTCCATATGAAATTTGAGCAAAATTGGCCCAGCGGCTTCAGAGGAGAAGTTGTTTGAAACTGTTAACGGACGGACGGACAACGGACGAAAAATGATCAGAATAGCTCATCCTGAGCATAGCTCAGGTGAGCTAAAAATTCAACAAGACCTTAATCACCATTATTTGTTTTCTGGTTGAACACATATGAAGTTTTAGAAACTGAATCCAAAACTGATATATGCTGTAAATAAACCTATTAAAGCATACATACCCTGTACTGATCAAAATTTTCAGGTGAAAAAAAACACAAAAAAAAACAAGAGGCCCACGGGCCACGGGTCGCTCACCTGAGTGACATAGCCACTGCAGATATGTAGATGTTATGCAACATTTTTCCAATCCTGTCATCGCAACTAATGAAAAGATCATCATTTAAGCAGTTCTTTATTTTGAAGAAGAAGATATATGGCATGCCAGTCAATTTGAACAAACTCTAAATGGCAGCCAGCTTGAATTTACGATCGGCACGATTTTAGCTATTTTTGATCTACGAGTCACCCCAATGCTTCCTACCAAGTTTCGAGTCAACTGGCCTTTCAGTTCAGGAGAAGAGGCGAAAAATAGACTTTCAAGATGGCTGCCATGGCGGCCATCTTGGATATCCGACTGGCACGATTTTAGCTATTTTTTATCTACAAGTCATCCCAATGTCTCCTACCAAGTTTGGAGTCAATTGGCCTTTCGGTGCAGGAGAAGAAGCTAAATATAGATTTTCAAGATGGCGGCTATGGTGGCCATCTGGGATTTCTGATCAGAACGATTTTAGCTATATTTGATCTACAAGTCACCCTGTTGCTCCCTACTAAGTTTCAAGTCAAGTGACTTTTGAGTTTAGGAGAAGAAGCGAAAAATAGATTTTCAAGATAGCCGCCATGGCGGCCACCTTGGATTTACGATCGGCATGATTTTAGCTATTTTTGATCTACAAGTCACCCAAATGCTTCCTACCAAGTTTCGAGTCAACTGGCCTTTCGGTTCAGGAGAAGAAGCGAAAAATAGATTTTCAAGGTGGCTGCCATGGTGCCTATCCTGGTTTTACGATCGGCACGATTTTAGCTATTTTTGATCTACAAGTCACCCCGATGCTTCCTACCAAGTTTGGAGTCAAGTGGCCTTTCGGTTCAGGAGAAGAAGCAAAAAATAGATTTTCAAGATGGCGGCCATCTTGGATTTCTGATAGGCACGATTTTAGCTATTTTTGATCTATAAGTTACCCCAATGCCTCCTACCAAGTTTGGAGTCAATTGGCTTTTGGGTTTAGGAGTAGAAGCGAAAAATAGATTTTCAAGATGGCGGCCATGGCGGCCATCTTGGATTTCCGATCGGCACGATTTTAGCTATTTTTGATCTACAAGTCATCCTGATGCTTCCTACCAAGTTTGGAGTCAATTGGCCTTTCGGTTCAGGAGAAGAAGCAAAAAATAGATTTTCAAGATGGCCGCCATGGCGGCCATCTTGGATTTCCAATCGGCACGATTTTAGCTACTTTTGATCTACAAGTCACCCTGATGCTTCCTAGCAAGTTTGGAGTCAATTGGCCTTTCGGTTCAGGAGAAGAAGCGAAAAATCGATTTTCAAGATGGCGGCCATGGCGGCCATCTTGGATTTCCCATCGGCACAATTTTAGCTAATTTTGATCTACAAGTCACCCTGATGCTTCCTAGCAAGTTTAGAGTCACTTGGCCTTTCGGTTCAGGAGAAGAAGCGAAAAATAGATTTTCAAGATGGCCGCCATGGCGGCCATCTTGGATTTCCGATCGGCACGATTTGAGCTATTTTTGATCTACAAGTCACCCTGATGGTTCCTAGCAAGTTTGGAGTCAATTGGCCTTTCGGTTCAGGAGAAGAAGCGAAAAATAGATTTTCAAGATGGCGGCCATCTTGGATTTCCGATCGGAACGATTTTAGCTATTTTTGATTTACAAGTCACCCCGATGCTTCCTACCAAGTATCAAGTCAATTGGCCAAGGGGTGTAGGAGGAGTAGGCTTTTAAAGCAATTGTTGACGCCGCACGACGCACGACGGACATTGACTGACCACAATAGCTCACCATGAGCACTTCGTGCTAAGGTGAGCTAATAAAATAAAACAGAAACAGTAACAGCATAAAAAACACAAATAATTTTTCAGTCTGATTAAATTTTTGGAGAGAGCTTTGGTGATTTTATTATGCAATAATGGTTCATTTGGCTTTGACAAAGAGATATTATGGTTAAAATAACTATTCTTTTTCACCAAAAGACAAGAGTTTTGAGTAATTTTTCATATACATGTGTTAAAACACTTCTATACTTGCAACGATATTGTACCTTTGAACTCTGCAAGCTTTTTTGAATAACTTTACATGTCTGCGGACAAGGCATATTTTATAAAGGACAATTAAGTCTTATTTAAGGAACTTACAACAGTCATTTCAGATAGTTATTTATAAGATTAACTACTGCCTTATAATGCTAAAACATGTTCATATTCGTTGAATTATTCATGGTTTTAGAAATTTTGGGTGTCTACAGACAAGGCAAGTTTTGTGTGCATTGAACAAAATAACGAAATTGAAAAACTCGAGTGCTTCAAACACTTTACTCTTTACTTAGAAAAATTAATACTTGTAACTGAAGGTAAATGAGCTTGTTTATGGGCTAGGCAACATCCCTTACTTTGTATCCCTTATCTAAAACTAAAGAGAATAGAAAGCCTAAGTAACAGGACTTCAATACTCTCCAAATATCGGCATGTATGGTGACAGCATCTTCTTACAACTGTATTATCCATATATTTATTTATCCTCTATTTACAATAAAATGCCTACTAAGACAGCTCAAAATGCCTTAACCAAACCTCCTGTTTACTACTGCTTTTCAACCTGCACTGACAAAATATTGAGCTGCATAATGACATGACCTACTAAATAACATGTGCTCACAGGGAAGATTCAGAACAGTACCTACATCCTCCCAGTTTAATCAGTGTTCAATGTGAGCATGTTAATGATCTTAAATGGATTCTTAACTACAATCCAAAAAACTGATCAGACTGAACAAGCATTACAGTAATGTTGATCCAAGTCCTAGCTGGAAACATGTCACTTTGCCATTGCTAGTCTTACTGTTGATCAATTTTATTGTTCCACTGATTTGAAGTTTTGTAATATTTTTAATATTTATTGGGACACATAAAAAATTGTAGTCATTATGAAATGAGTCCAAAAGATGTGAATGGGTTTAGACATTATATGTCTGTGTTTTCATAACTGAGTTAATGGACATATTGGGCAACATTTCTGTCTGTATTTCATTGTGAATTGCAATTTTTACTGATGAAATCGCTGTACATATTATACTGAAGCCGAATCATGCAGTTTACCCTTCAAAAACTTGTTGTAATTCAAAGTATGGACAAGACATTTTTATACTTATGTGCTCATATATATTTGTTAAACTTAGTTGCCATTCATATAGCATTACATATATGTAAACTACATTGTAGGTACTTATGGCCACATCTATCACATGCATAAACACCACTTGTATCTGAACACATGGATCCACTGGTCAACTGCCTTTCACTGCCAGCTCTGAAGAACTGTAAACTACACATTTAGTATGAAACATTTTCAAAATTGCAAGAAACATAAAAAAAAAAATAGGAATTGGAGTGGAAAGTTAGGGCTTTTTTAGGAATTCCCTTTGGATTTTTTCACTTTTTTAGGAATTTTAGCAAAACTGAAAAAAAAAAAACAACTAGAAATGTGTCAATATGAAACAGATGCCCCCACCCAGGTGCATAATCATCCACAGGCAGGCATTTTGCAAAAAATGAAGTTGAAAAAAGGGCCATAACTCTCAAAATAATTGGCAGATTTTACCCTAAATCGAACTTGACCTATATTTTATGATTATATACCTGTGTATAAAATATGAATCCAATACACCAAACTTTTTTAAAATAAGCCTGTGACCTTGACCTTAGGTCATGGGCATGGTCTGTGGTATCTGGCACCATACCAAATATGAACCAAATCCATCATATAGTTCGGAAAATATGAGCTTTTAAAATGTTTACAATCAAAATTTGTAAGTCACTTTGACCTTGAGCTCATAGGCATGGATGCGGGTATTGCTGAATAAAACCTTTGACCTGTATCTATCATCAAACAAAATATGAAGTAAATCCATTGTACGGTTTGGAAAATATGAGCTCTTGAAAACTTTAACATCTAAGTCTGTGACCTTGACCTTGAGGTCTGGGTCGGGGATATGCCTGAATTAAACTTTGGACCTGCAACTATCGTCCTACCAAATATGAAGCAAATCCAATATATTGTTTGGAAAATATAAGCTCAAAACATACTTTAAATTCAAAATTTCTATGTGTATGACTTTGACCTTGAGGCACGGGTGAGGGTATTACTGATATCACTTTGAATCTGTATCTATCATCGTATCAAATATAAACCCAATTCATCATATGGTTTGGAAAAAATGAACTCTTAAAAACATTAGCGTTAAAAATTTCTAAGTCCATGACCTTGACCTTTAGGTCATGGGCATGGGTGGGAGTATTGTTGAATGAAACTTTGGACCTATATTTATCATCAAACCAAATATGAACCAAATGTATCTGATGGTTTGGAAAATATGAGCTGTTAAAAGTTCAGGTTCTACCTGGTACAAATGCCTTAACCTGAGTCTAACAGGATCACGTACTTACGTACATATGTATGTACGTATGTACATACGCACACACATTCGTACAGATGGACGCACATTAGTAGTATGGAAAACCAGAAAACTTTACGCCCCTGGCATCATCCGATGCAGGGGCATAATTAGGATTTTTTAGGAATTTTAGGGCCACTGGACAGCCCGTTTCTAAGGCAACTTGTATGGAAGTGGTTCAGTCTTTTGGCATGCCGTTGGTAAACTGTCCACGTTTCGCATGCATACAATAGTGTTGGCAGCACCACAGCTTTGTAGATATTCAGCTTTGTGTCAAGCCTGATTCCAATTCGATCCCAAACATTACCACGTAGTCGGCCAAATGCTGCACTAGCTTTGGCAATCCTGGCATTGACTTCATCATCAATGTGCACGACTCTTGACAATGTGCTTCCAAGGTAGGTGAACCTCTACCACTTGCAATCTTTGACCTTTCACTGTAATGGTGGACTCCTTGTAAGGCTTGCCCGGTGCTGGCTGATAAACCACCTCGGTCTTTTTGATGCTGATTGTGAGGTCATAGTTGTCACAGGAGTCAGATACTTGATCTACACCTTTTTGCATCTTCTCTTCTGTTGGAGCACCCTCTGCCATGTCCTCAGCAAAGAGGAACTCGTCTAGCACCTTTGTCTGCACCTTGGACTTGGCTTGCAACCTTCTTAGGTTGAAAAGCTTCCCATCAAAGCAATACCTAATAGGTATACCATTGTCACCATCCTGGAAAGCAGCTGTGAGGATGGCAAGGAACATCATGCTGAACAGAGTTGGGGCTAGTACACAGCCTTGCTTGACACCATTTGTTACAGGGAATGGACCAGTGCAAGCATACCATCGTGGAACTGCCTCACCATTGCTATGAACTTGGTCTGACAGCCAAACTTCACCATAATTTTCCAAAGACCCTCATGACTAACTGTATCAAATGCTTTGGTAAGGTCAACAAAGGTCATGTAAAGGTCCATGTTCTGTTCCTGGCATTTTTCTTGAAGCTGCCTTGCTGTGAAGATCATGTCAATTGTTTCTCTGTCCTTTCTGAATTCACACTGGCTTTCTGGTAGAAGCCCTGCCTGTTCAAGGTGTTCATTCAGTCAGTTAAGCAGAACTCTTGCAATGACCTTCCCAGCAATTGACAATAAAGAGATGCCACGATGATTATCACACAACTGAGGATTCCCTTTCCGTTTGAATAAGTGGACAATTGACGCATCCTTGAATTCTTGAGGGATGGCTTCTTTTCTCCACATAATGCGAAATAACTCTGTCACCTTTTTTGCAACTGGAGTTCCTCCTGCTTTGTAGATCTCAGCAGGTATTGCATCTGTTCCTGGAGCCTTGCCAGATGACAGAATTTTTATTGCTTTCACTGTTTCAGAGACAGCTAGGAACTCGTCAAGAAGCAGATTACAGCGTCATCATTGACAGATGATGGCCGATTAAGAACACTATCAAAGTGCTCAGCCCATCTTTTCAAGATAGCCTCTTTGTCAGTCAGAAAACTAGTTCCATCTGCACTGAGAAGAGGGGTGGTTCCTGAGCTCTGAGGACCATAAACTGTCTTTATCGCATCAAAGAACTTCTTCATAACCTTTCTATCTGCAAAGGACTGGATTTCTTCAGCCTTACTGCTCAACCAGGAGTCTTGCATATCGCTAAGCCTAGTCTGAACTGTCTTGCATATATTTGAATATGCTGCCTTATTGGATACTGAGCTGGTATCACTAAGGTATGCCTTGTGTTTTTCGGTAGAGGCAATACACAGTGAGGGAAGGGGTGCATAACAGTTTCAGTCGTATACTTTAATTGCTCGATCAGTTAACGATCGATGAAGTGTTAACTGCCAACACCTGTTTCACTAACGCTTGCTTAGCAAGTAGATAATGGTACTGCCACAGGTGTGAAAAACACACGGTGGATTATTCTTTTAAGATGCTACCGCCAGTAAGAATAACATGTTGCGGACATCAGTCAAATAAAAGCACTGCAAGCACAATACCCCGCCATAGCAATTATTTGTTTATGTATTAAAGTTATCGTTGCGAAAATGTCTGGAAAGAAAATGACGGAGGGACAGATAACAATCTTAAACCATATCTTGATAATATCAATGCATATAGCAAGTTTGGTTAAAAGACCTTGTTATCTGCTCAAGTTATCATCCAGAAACGAATATATGGGCGTGTCTTGGGCAGATAACTCCGTAAAATTTGACGAAATTTGCCCATTAGCAATTCCAAACCAGATCTTGTTAATGTCAATGCATATAGCAAGTTTGGTGAAAATCCCTTGTTATTTTTTTCAAGTTATCATCCGGAAACAAAAATATGGGCGTGCCTCGGGCAGATAACTCCGTAAAAATTTGACGAAATTTGCCCATTAGCAATCCCAAACCAGATCTCCTTAATGTCAATGCATATAGCAAGTTTGGGGAAAATCCCTTGTTATTAACTCCAAGTTATAGTCCAGGAACTAAAATATGGGCGTGTCTCGGGCAGATAACTCCGTAAATATTTGACGAAATTTGCCCATTAGCAATCCCAAACCAGATCTCCACAATATCAATGCACAAACCAAGTTTGGTGAAAATCCATTGATGTTTTCTCAAGTTATCACCCGGAAACGAAAAACCGACGGACGGACGGACACACAGACGTCCAACGTGAAACCATAATACCCTGCCACTACTGTGTGGCGGGGTATAATAATCCAACCATAATTAGATGTAGTGGGGGAAAAAATGCATCCGGCGGACTCGGCTTTGGGAATTTTTAGGAATATGGACCCGGATTTATGCGTCCCGGAGCGAGTCTTTCATTTCTGCATTGTCAATACACCGCCAGCCTTGATCTCAATACATTTCCAGAAATTTTCCGCTCGGTAATTACTGGAAATTACGATTGTAAAAAGGGTCTATTGTAGGTGTAATAGTTGTTCAGAAATGAACTTGAAAACTAGGATAGTCCCTAAAACTGATGCCTGGATGATTGGTGCTTAAACAGGTGCAACAATAAAAGCCAAGTCATATGTTGCAGCTTACTAATATACTCTTTTTTCCCCCATTTTAATGCCTAAATGGTCTTTTTCTGACTGCCAGACACAGAGTTTGTATGTTATCCAAAGACTTGAATAATTTCTCTTAAAATGTTATTTATTTTAGCTATTTAAGGCCAAATCTGAAATGAGTTTTGTTCAAAGGCCTGTACCAAACAAACAAGAGGACCACGATGAGCAAACAGATTTGCATACTTACAATTGAACTTTGACCCAAGTTCACTGCTATATAATTTTTGTATAAATTTTACGTTCAAGAGTGACATGATGGTCCTATAAAATGGAGTAGCAATGCCGAATATGGCAAGCAGTGCCTCATTTTTTGTTTTTCAATCTGATCTTCAAAATTTCTATAAAGATATATAGGGAAAATAAGCACTGCCCCATGGGGACCATGTTTTTAGACGCATCATGATGGCTTGAACAATCTTGGTAGATTGTCACCAAAGAAACAGTTCTAACTAGAAAAAGTGTCCATAGGACACGGATGCCCCCGCCAAATGCCATTCAGAAAAAGGGTTTATATGTAATTGTAACAGGTACACCATGAAGTTATTATTAAGGCCCGGACACAGTTTACTATATGGAACTAAGTCAAGGGAAGATAATTCAGAAACGAAAAACGCAAGAGTTGTCTTCCTTGTTCATGACACATCATCTCAATGTGATGCATGCACCTGTAAAGTTTCATGAATATATTCCATATGGTTTAGGAGTTATGGCCCGGACACAGTTAACTATATGGAACTAAGTCAAGGGGAAATAATTCAAAAACCAAAAATGCCAGAGTTGTCTTCTTTGTTCATGACACATGGTCTGAATGTGATGCATGCACCTGTATTGTTTGTTTGTGTTGAGGTTTTACGGCCCAGTCAACCCAATGGGGTCATGTCGAGCGCGGTCAGTTTACCTAACCACACGTTTACTGGGCAGGCTTAGTCATCTAAGCGGTTAACCAGTAGTGTGCACATTCTTTCGCCAGAAACTGACAACTGCCCTTCTTGAATCAGCGGAAGGGAGAGAATGACCGTAGAAAATATTTCATGATCAATCTCCACGAAAGAATGTTGCCGACCTCGGCAAGGGTTGAACCCGGGACCTCCTGGTCTCCAGTCGGACGGCGCATCCAACTGAGCCACCGAGGCCGCATGCACCTGTATAGTTTCATGAATATATTCCATACGGTTTAGGAGTTATGGCCCGGACACGGTTTACTATATGGAACTAAGTCAAGGGAGATAATTCAAAAACAAAAAATGCAAGAGTTGTCTTCCTTGTTTATGACACATCGTCTCAATGTGATGCATGCACCCATAAAGTTTGATGAATATATTCCATATGGTTTAGGAGTTATGGCCCGGACACGGTTTACTATATGGAACTAAGTCAAGGGGAAATCATTCAAAAACCAAAAATGCAAGAGTTTTCTTCCTTGCTCATGACACATCTTCTCAGTGTGATGCATGCACTGGTAAAGTTTCATGAATATATTTCATACGGTTTAGGAGTTATGGCCCGGACACAGTTAACTGTATGGAACAAAGTCAAGCGGAAATAATTCAAAAACCAAAAATGCAAGAGTTGTCTTCCTTGTTCATGACACATCGTCTCAGTGTGATGCAGGCATTGGTAAAGTTTCATGAATATATTTCATACGGTTTAGGAGTTATGGCCCGGACACAGTTAACTGTATGGAACTAAGTCAAGCGGAAATAATTCAAAAACCAAAAATGCAAGAGTTGTCTTCCTTGTTCATGACACATCGTCTCAATGTGATGTATGCACCTGTGAAGTTTCATGAATATATTCCATACGGTTTGGGAGTTATGGCCCGGACACGAAGTGGGACGTACGGACGGACAGACGGACGGACGGACAGACAGACGTACGGGACGGACAGGGGTAATACTTAATGCCCATCCGCTATTCTTCGAATAGGCGAGGGCATAATAAATACAGAGTCCCACAGGCCACGGATCGCTCACCTGAGTGAAATAGCCACTGCAGATACGCATTTGTTGTGCAACATTTTTTTCAATTCTGTCAATTTAACTAATGAAAGGATCATCATTTAAACAGTTCTTGGTTTTGATGAATGTGTTTCTTACACATTCTTCTTCTTCAAATAGTTATTTTTTGGGTTTAGGGGCCAGCTAATGCAATTTAAATGGAATAAATCTTAAAATACCTCATAATTATGTCCAAAATAGCCGAAACATAGCCCCTAAACTTTGGATGTTTGCTCGAACTGACAGACAGCCAATAAAAATTCCGGACAGTATAACATAATACACCTGCCACTTTTTGTGGCGGGGCATAAAAATGCAATTTACCGTAATATACCTAAGTATTGGGACACCTAAAGTATTGGGACACCCTTACAATTCGTAAAAATAATTATTTTTTGTCACCCTAAGAATTGGGACATATCAAAAATCGCTGAAATTTTCAGTAATTTTTTGTACCATATGAATTGGGACAGTGCATTTGGGTGAAAAAATGATCTAGTTAACAGGGTAAAACTGTTTTCTCGGTTTGTGTTTTGTTTTGTTTACAAGCGATGTCACGCAATATTTTACGTCTAAGCATACAACAGGGGGTTTGAAATCTGCAAAAACGAAAACGCACATGCGTTTGCATCAGTCTGGATGCATCGCCATTTTGTGGTTGTCACGTGACACGTCACGTTTTAATTTGCAACTCGAGTGCATCAATAAAGTTCTACAAAAAACAACAACAAAAAAACACAACAACAAAAAACAACAACAAAAAAACTATGAATAAATAATAATAATAATATAAAGAAATTCGACAGAATTGTTTACCGATAATGCTTTAATGCAAAACAGCGTTGGGGCCACCCTAAAACACTGTTGAGATGAACCCCAAAACATCGTTGAGACGAACCCCAATAATAACGTCATCGCGCGATGTAATGGCAGTATTTTTAGAAAAGGTAGATTGTTCCCCGCATTCGCGGTATCGGTTATGCGCAATTAACCAATAAAGCGGGGAAGCAGTATATGATTATTTTTTTCACTTGGACGCTTTCAGCACATGATAGATAAACGAGGGGATTATAAATCAAAACAATAATTGCCAATCTGTTTATTCAATATTAACAATAGATTAGGTTAACAAGACAGTGGTCCGAAAATACACAAAACAATGAACACAAATATGACACATTTTCATCATTAATCGGTGCCATTATCAACTACGAGACGTAAGTATTGGGACACCTAATAAAATAATTAATTTTCTTGTTTCTAACTATTGGGACAGCCAGAAATTTAATTATTTTTTCCCGTCCCAATACTTACGTATATTACGGTAACCATTTTACCATTATAAGTCAATGGGAGCTTTCTGTTGCCATGGCAACCAAACCAAGAGGCAGACCTCCATAATTTTAGCTATTCTGAATTGCCCTTACCCAAGCACCTTTTGTACCAAAGTAGTCATACTGCTTCAGTGGTTTCGAAGCTGTCATTTGAAAAAGTCCTTTTTCGGAAACTGAATGTTGCCATGGCAACCAAACAAAAAGGCCACCGGTCATAAAACATACAAACTGGGTAGACAATCATCAGATGATCATAACTGCCAAATATGGCTCACATTACTTCACTGGTTATGGAGAAAGTGCAATTAAACCATTTTCCATTTATAAGTTTATGGAAGCTTTCTGTTGCCATGGCAACCAAACCAAGTGGCGGATTGCCAAATTTTTCACTATTTGGAATTGTCCTTAGCCAAGCAAATTGGAGTCTTACTGCTTCAGTGGTTTTGGAGGTGTCATTTAAAAAACTCTTTTTAAAAAACTTTAATGTTGCCATGGCAACCAAACAAAACAGCCACTGATCATCAAACATATAAACTGGGTAGACAATCATCAGATGATCATAAATGCCAAATATGGTTGACATCACTTCACTGGTTATGGAAAAAATGCAATTTAACCATTTTCCCATTATAAGTAGGGCTGCAACGATACACTCAACCCACGATACCATACGTATTGCGATACTTCCTTCACGATATGATACGTATCACAATATGCTTTTCAGACTCGAGACAATCAGTAACTGCATGTGGACTATACTATGGTGGTCAATTAAGATGCTCACCATACTCACCAAGTTTGTTTGAAATAGTTCACAGTCATAAGCTTTATATCATAAATGTAAAAGTTTCATAATGCGATAAGTTTATTCCTTTTTTTTCTTCGGTGAAAAGAACCTAATATAAGCAACCAAGTTTAAGCACTAAAGCTTCCCAGATATATTATGTTCGAAAAGAGGTAAACCAGGTTCTGTCATGAATGTTGTTTCTTTCATTCAGTGTGAGTTGGACTTACTGATTAAATAGAAAGTTGCTATTGCAAAATGGCATGAAATATTGAAAATTCTATGAAAGAGTGTTTGACAACATTTCCTGAGTGTTTTGAGTTCTTTTAATATTCATAACAGTGTTTAATGACTGAATATTTAAACATTTTTCGGGAAATTCAGAATTCGCGAAAAACTAATGACACAGATTTTACGGCACTAAATACATTCACATTGTTTCTGTTGGTAACAGTCATTAAAAACTTGTCTAAAGTAGTCATGAAGTGGTACAACTATCCTAAACTGATCTGAATGAAGCAAAATATTTCGATCTAATTGGCAGCTAATTGACAAATTTTGTTTACACTTGAGTGAACCGAGCCTTATCGAAGCTTGGAGAAAAAGAATCGTGAACCGAATCGTGATCACTTAACCGCGATACACCTTAAATTCGGTGAATCGTTTCACCTATGGGAGCTTTCTGTTGCCATGGCAACCAAACCAAGAGGCAGATCACCACAATTTTAGCTATTTTGAATTGCCCCTTCCAAAACAACATTTGAACCAAATAAGAGTTATACAGCTTTAGTTATTTTGAAGGAGATGTCATTTAAAAATTCCTTTTTTAAAATTTAATGTTCCCATGGCAACCAAACAAAATGGCCACTGGTCATAAAACACATAAACAGGGTAGACAATCATCAGATGATCATAAATGCCAAATATGGTTCACATCACTTCAATGGTGATGGAGAAAATACAATTTAACCCTTTTCCCATTATAAGTCTATGGAAGCTTTCTGTTGCCATGGCAAACAAACCAAGATGCAGATCAGCATAATTTTAGCTATTTTGAATTGCCCTTCCCAAAACAACATTTGAACCATATTAGAGTCATATTGCTTCAGAGGTTTTGAAGGAGTTGTCATTTAAAAAATTCCTTTTTTTGAAATTTAATGTTTCCATGGCAACCAAACAAAATGGCAACTGGTCATCAAACAAAATATCTGGGTAGACAATCATCAGATGACCATAACAGTCAAATATGGTTCACAGCACTTCAGTGGTTATGGAGAAAATGCAATTTGACCATTTCCCATTATATGTCTATGGGAGCTTTCTGTTGCCATGGCAACCAAACCAACAGGCAGATCACCAAAATTTTAGCTATTTTTAAATCCCCCTATCAAAGCTAATTTGGATTGCCCTTACCCAAGCAACATTTGTACCAAATTAGAATCATACTGTTTCAGCGGTTTTGAAGAGTTGTCATTTCAAAAATTCCTTTTTCAAACTTGAATGTTGCCAGGGCAACCAAACAAAACGGCCGCTGGTCATAAAACACATAAACTGGGTAGACAATCATCAGATGATCATAACAGCCAAATATGATTCACAGCACTTCAGTGGTTATGGAGAAAATGCAATTTGACCATTTCCCATTATAAGTTTATGGGAGCTTTCTGTTGCCATGGCAACCAAACCAAGAGCAGATCACCATAATTTTAGCTATTTTTTAAATCCCCTAACCAAAGCAACATTCTTACCAAATTAGGGAGTTGTCGTTTGAAAAGTGTTAACTGATGGATGGACGGATGCACAGAAGGATGTTCTTACAGATGGACACGTCTTGGGTACTACTGTGTTTATTTTTTGGCTCATATACCCAACAAGTGCCTAAATACCCAACAAGTGCCTCAAATTCATTGGGTACTTACTTTGGACACTTACTGAATAAATGGCATGTACCTAGTTCATGTCTACCCAATTTATGCCCATTCGTACGCCTGGACAGACAGACGAATGGACAGATGATGGACAAAAAGTGATCACAATAGCTCATCCTGAGCATAGCTTAGGTGAGCTTGTTTGTTTGTGTTGAGATTTTACGGCCCAGTCAACCCAATGGGGTCATGTCTAGCGCGGTCTGTTTACCTAACCACACGTTTACTGGGCAGGCTTAGTCCTCTAAGCGGTTAACCAGTATTGTGCTCATTCCTTCGCCAGAAACTGACAACTGCCCTTCTTGAATCAGCGGAAGGGAGAGAATGACCGTAGAAAATATTTCATGATCAAAGCTAAAAATTAAAATTGGTCCAACAGTTTCTGACACGAAGAGTTTTAAAATTTTCTATTTAGATATATAAGGAAAACAAGAGGCCCATGGGCCACAACGCTCACCTGAGTTAACTGTTATAAGTTAATCAGGTCCTTTACTCATCATTCCCAAGCAGCCTGTCAAGTTTCAAGGCAATGGCTTAAAGCAACAGTTTTTGAGATATCTTGCTTACAAGGTTAAAATGCTGAAATTTTCAAAGGGCCATAAGTAAAAAAAAAAAAAAAAAAATCATTTTTTTTAGAAGTTAATTGGGTGGGTCATCTAACTTTTTAAAGGTTTTTACCATATATGGGCATGGCAGCCATCTTGGTCAATGGATCATGACCATTTAGCAATCTTTCGTTCTCCTGCCCCAAGGAGGCTCCACATGAAATTTGAGCAACATGATTGGCCCAGAGGAGAAGTCATTTGAAACTATCAACATTTTTTCCATACAAATGTATGGGGCCCATACAAATGCATATGGAAGCAAACTTGACATCACACATCAATGTACGACCATCATTTTAGCAACTTTGGTAGACCTCCCATCCCTGATGATTTGTGCAAAGATTCAGCCCAAAGGTATCCAGATCTCCACAATATCAATGCACATACCAAGTTTGGTGAAAATCCATTGATGTATGAATTTGACATTATCAGGGATCAATTATAAAACTAAACAAGAGCTCCGTCAAGCGGGGCATTATACGCCCGTGGCAAGTAATAAGATGTAGCACATAAACTGGCTCCTGCATAATTCAGTGCTCCGGATATAAACTGTAAGTGGAATTACAAAAAAAAAATTAAAAAAAAATTCATTGGGGCATATCTCTGCTGATATTTGGTGAACTATAACCTAAGGGTCCAAGCTGGCCCAGAAATTAAGGGAGAAGTGACTTCTCCCTCCTGGGAAAATAGGGAGAAGTTTGCTGCTTCTAGGGAGAAGTGCTTTCTGACGGAGGAAACACCACAGAAGCATGGCTATATTATAAGCTCATACGAGCTGATTTGTTTTTCCTATACTTCAATATTGGACCAAACAATAACAAAACAAAAATAAACAACCAAAAAAAAAAATGCTGCAAGAAATTTTTTTGTAAACCTTTAACTTGTTTAATACTGATTTTATTTTTGTTCTTCAAGGGAGCCAAATCAGAAGAGTATTAAAAAGAAAAAAAAAAAAAATTAAAAAAGAATCATGTATTTATAAAGATTTAATAATGACAAACTTTCCTTGCAAGTCTAAAATAAAAGAAGATGTTAAAAAAAAAAAAAAATCAGTATCTTGCCCATATGACCAAAACTTTGGTTATTTGCAAAAAATATACCTATTATATAATAAAATTTACACACTATTACCTCTAAACAATATGCTGCGAAAAGTTAACAAAAACTTTCAAAGGCGCATAAATCTGCAAATATTTGGTGCACTGTAACCTCGAAATAATATGTGCTGCTCCACATCATCATGTAACTATTTATGAAGTTTCAGCTTGATCGGATGTAAACTGCAGGAGGATTTAGCCGAAAACAAAAACAATTAATAGAAATTTTCAAAGGGGTTAAACTCTGCTAATATTTGGTGGACTGTAACCTTGAAATAATATGGGCTGCTCCACATCATGGTCTAACTACAAGTCAAGTTTCAGCTTGATAGGATGTTAACTGTAGGAAGATTTAGCCGGAAACGAAAAGTTTACTGAAATTTTCAAAGGGGTAAAACTCTGCTAATATTTGGTGGACTGTAACCTTGATCCAATATGCGCTGCTCCACATCATGGTCTAACTGTACATCAAGTTTCAGCTTAATTGGATGTAAACTGTAGGAGGATTTAGCCAGAAACGAAAAATTAATAGAAATTTTCAAAGGGGTATAACTCTGCTAATATTTGGTGGACTGTAACCTTGAAACAATATGCGCTGCTCCACATCATGGTCTAACTACAAATCAAGTTTCAGCTAGATCGGATGTAAACTGTAGGAGGAGTTAGCCGGAAACGAAAAGTCTGCTGAGATTTTCAAAGGGGCATAACTCTGCTAATATTTGGTGGACTGTAACCTCGAAACAATATGCGCTGCTCCACATCATGGTCTAACTATATATGAAGTTTCAGCTTGATCGGACGTAAAATGTAGGAGGAGTTCACCGGAAATGAAAAGTTTACAGAAATTTTCTAAGGGGCATAACTCTGCAAACATTTGGTGGACTGTAACCTCGAAACAATATGCGCTGCGCCACATCATGGTCTAACTATATACGTGTACCAAGATCCAGCTTGATCGGATGTAAACTGTAGGAGGAGTTAGCCGGAAACGAAAAAGTTTACGGACGGACGCCATACCCCGTAACATAATACGTCCTGTTTTTCAAACGGTTGATAAACAGATTTTTAGAAAAACACTAGAAATGTGTCAATATGACACAGATGCCCCCGCCCAGGGCCATCCTCACCCACACGCAGGCATTCTGCAAACAAGAGGGTCACAACTCGCTCACCTAAGTGAAATAGCCACTACAGATATGCATTTGTTATGCAACATATTTTTCAATTCTGTCATTGCAACTATTGAAAGGATCATCATTTAAGCAGTTCTTGGTTTTGAAGAAGTAGAATGTGTTTTTTTTTTCACATTCTTACTCTCCAAATTATTAGTTTTTGGTTTAGAGGTTAGCTAATGCATTTTAAATGGAACTAGAGCTGGTGTTTGTAAAACACTATGCCCCCAACTGCCTGACTCTAACACTGCTTGACTCCAACACTGCTTGCCCATGACGGTAACAACAATACAAATATATGAGATTTCAATGTTATTTTATCAAAGGGAAATAACTCTAAAATAGGAGAACACTGGAATAAGAAAAAAGTACGGGTCACCGATTTTTTCATGAGGAATCAAAATATGAAATTTCAAAACATTAGCATACATGGTTCTAGACTTATGCTATACACAACAAAGCAACAACATTAAATGGCCAGAAATTGCGAAGGACCATAATTCCAACATTTCATTTAATTTGTTCAAAATTTAATCAGGTGATCTCCTCCTCAATCCCAATCAGTATACCAAATATCATGGCTCTGGCTTAAATACTTTTTGAGATATCTTGCTGACAAGGTCAAAATGCCCAGAACTACAAAGGGCAATAACTACCTCGATTTTTCATGGAATTCCCTCAAAAACAAATCAGGTAATCTCCACATCATCCCCAATCAGCATATATTGTTTCAAGACCCTAGCTTAAGTACTTTTCGAGACATCTTGCTGACAAGGTCAAAATGCGCAGAACCGCAAAGGGCCTTACTTAATATTTTCACGGAATTCTCTCAAAATATAATCAGGTAATTTACACATCATTCCCACTCACTATATCGAATTTCAAGAACCTAGCTTAAATACTTTTCAAGATATCTTGCTCACAAGATTTAATTCTGATTTTTTTCAAAGGGGCATATCTCTAAACAAACATGCTGGACAAGGAAAAAAATACAGGGCAGCTATTTTTTCATTGGGAATCCAAATATAAAATTTCAAAACCCTAGCATGCAGGGTTCTTAAGATATGGCATGCACAAAAAAGCTTGATAAACGGACGGACGGACAAACGAAGGCAAAATAATATGCCTCATCAATTTCATTTGAAACTGGGGGCATAATCAGGTCATCTACTCATCGCTACCGATCTATTCATCAAGTTTCAAGGCTCCAACTTCAATAGTTTTTAAATATTTTGCTGACAAGGGAAACATGCCCAAATTTACAAAGAGCCATTACTTAAGAAATATTTTTCAGAATTTACACAAAAGTTAATCAGGTCATCTACTCATCATTACCAATCAATTCACCAAGTTTCAAGTCTCTAGCTCTAACAGTTTTTGAGATATTTTGCTGACAACATAAAAATGTCAAAAATTACAAAGGGCCATAACTCAATAAGTCTTTTTCAAAATTTATTCAAAAGTTAATCAGGTTGTCTACACATCACTATCAGTCTATTCATCAAATTTCAAGGCTCTAGCTCCAACGGTTTTTGAGATATTTTGCCGACAAGGTAAAATTGCCCAAAATTACAAAGGGCCATAACTCATGAAGTATTTTTCAGAATTTCTTCAAAAGTTAATCAGGTCATCTACTCATCACTATAAATCCATTTAATAAGTTTTAAGGCTCTATCTCTAATAGTTTTTGAGATATTTTACTGACAAGGTAAAAATGCCCATAATTACAAAGGGCCATAACTCAAGAAGTATTTTTCAAAATTTCTTCAAATGTTGATCAGGTTGTCTACTCATCACTACCAGGCTATTCATCAAGTTTCAAGGCTCTAGCTCCAACGGTTTTTGAGATAATTTGCTGACAATGTAAAATTGCCCAAAATTACAAAGGGCCATAACTCAGGAAGTGTTTTTCAAAATTTCTTCAAAAGTTAATCAGATTGTCTACTCATCACTACCAGTCTATTCATTAAGTTTCAAGCCTCTAGCTCCAACGGTTTTTGAGATATTTTGCTGACAAGGTAAAATTGCCCAAAAATTCAAAGGGCCATAACTCGCAGTATTTTTCAGAATTTCTTCAAAAGTTAATCAGGTCATCTACTCATCACTACAAATCCATTTACTAAGTTTCAAGGTTCTAGCTCAAACAGTTTTTGAGATATTTTGCTGACAAGGTATAAATGCCCAAAATTACAAAGGGCCATAACTCGAGAAGTGTTTTTCAAAATTTCTTCAAAAGTTAATCAGGTTGTCTACTCATCACTACCAGTCTATTCATCAAGTTTTAAGGCTCTAGCTTCAATACTTTTTGAGATATTTTGCTGACAAGATTGTGTCAATATTTTTTCAAAGGGCCATAACTCAGAAATGAGGCATAATCCTGTCAAGAAAAAAAATACGTGTCAGCTATTTTTTCATGAGGAATCCATATATGAAATTTCAAAACAGTAGCATTCACGGTTCTAAAGTAATGCTAGGCATCAAAAAGCGCGACGGACGGACGGAAGGACAGACGGACGAACGAACAACCCAGAAGCAATATGCCCCCCCCCCCCCCAACTTCTTTGAAGTTGGGGGCATAATAAACCTCAAAATACTCCGTAATTATGTCCAAAATAGCCAAAACATATCCCCTAAACCTTGGATGTTTGCCCAGACAGACGGAAGGACACTCAAAATTTCGGACTGTATAACATAATACACTTGCCACTTTTTGTGGCACGTCATAAAAATGCAATTTAACCATTTTCCTATTACAAGAGGGACCTCTGGGCCCTAATTCACTCACCTGAGTGTCATTGTCTCTAGTATATTCTAAAAGACTAGGATTTATCTTCATAGGACTATGTATGTTTAAAATTTGTTCAAAAGAATGTTTTCGGATGACAGGCTGGGGGGTGCTGGAGAGAAGCAAGATCTTTTGGTGCCTTATTGTTGAATAGACATGTGAACTAGATGAAGCTATGTAACCAAATATCAAAGGCCAGGGCCTTCTGAGACAAAAAAGATTTTTAAAGGTTTTCCCTATATAAGTATATATAAAACAAGCTGGCGGCCATGGCTGCCATTTTGGATTTCCAATAGGGATGGTTTTAACTATTTTTGATCTAGAAGTCACCACGATGCTTCCTACCAAGTTTAAAGTCAATAAGCCTTTCGATAAAGGAGAAGAAGCGAAAAATAGATTTTCAAGATGGCCGCCATGGCAGACATCCTGGATTTCCGATCAGAAAGAGTTTAGCTATTTTTGACCTATAAGTCAACCCTGTGCTCCCTACTAAGTTTCGAATCAATTGGCTTTTTCGGTTCCGGAGAAGAAGCAAAAAATATATTTTCAAGATGGCCGCCATCTTGGATTTCTGATCGGCACGATTTTAGCTATTTTTGATCTACAAATCATCACAATGCTTCCTACCAAGTTTCGAGTCAATTGGCCTTTCAGTTCAGAAGAAGAAGCAAAAAATAGATTTTCAAGACTACCGCCATGGCGGCTATCTTGGGTTTCCGATAGGGAGGATTTTAGCTATTTTTGATCTACATGTATAAGTCACCCCGATGCTTCCTATCAAGTTTGGAGTCAATTGGCCTTTCGGTTCAAGAGAAGAAGCGAAAAATAGATTTTCAAGATCGGAACAATTTAGCTATTTTTGATCTACAAGTCACCCCGATGCTTCCTACCAAGTATCGAGTCAATTGGCCCAGGGGTGTAGGAGGAGTAGGCTTTTAAAGCAACTGTTGATGCCGCACGATGGACATTGACTGACCACAATAGCTCACCATGAGCACTTCGTGCTCAGGTGAGCTAACAAGAGACCCACAGGCCACAGATCGCTCACTTGAGTGACATAGCCACTGCAGATAGGCAAATGTTATGATACATTATTCCAATCCTATCATCACAACTAATGAAAAGATCATCATTTGAGCAGTTCTTAATTTTGAAGAAGAATATATGGGCCTGACAGTCAATGGAGCCGCGCGTGATCATTTGAATAAACTAACCTGACAGTCAATGGAGCGTGATCATTTGAATAAACTTACAATCACATTTCAACAGCAGGATCAATGTGAATTTTGGTAGAAATTGTCTCAGTGGTTTCTGAAGAATCATGATTTTATACATGTAAACAGACAGTGGCAGGGAAATATCAAAAACAAAGAAGATGACGGTCATCTTAGATTTCCAATCAGAATGATTTTAGCTACTGTTGATCTACAAATCACCTCAATACTTCCAATATAAATGTATGGCCCATACAAATGCATGTGGAAGCAAATTTGACCTTAGAGGTAAAAAGGTCAAACGACAACATAGAACCATCATTTTAGCAATTTTGGTAGATCTCCTGTCCCCCATAATTTGTGCAAAAATTTGGTTCCAGGGCTCATTTGTTTCTGGAGAAGCAGATTTTTAAAGGTTTTTAACATATATGGGCATGGCAGTCATTTTGATCAATGGACCACACCCATTTTAGCAATCGTTCATTCTCCTGCCCAAAGAGGCTTCGCATGAAATTTGAGCAACACTGTCCCAGAGGCCTCAGAGGAGAAGTCATTTGAAATTATTAACATTTTTTCCATACAAATGTATGGGGCCCATACAAATGCATACAGAAGCAAACCTGACCTTGCCGTAAAAAGGTCAAATGTCAATGTATGACCATTATTTTAGCAATATTGGCAGACCTCCCGTCCCCGATGATTTATGCAAAGATTTAGCCATAAGGCATCCTTGGTTCTGGAGAATAAGGTTTTTAAAGGGTTTTTACCATATATGGGCATTGCGGCCATCTTGATCAATGGACCGCAACCATTTTAACAATCTTTCATTTTCCTGCCCCAGGGAGGCTCCAAATGAAATTTGAGCAACATTTGCCAAGAGGCTCCAGAGGAGGTCATTTAAAATTCTCAACTTTTCCCATACAAATCCAAAGGGAAGCAAAATTGACCTTGCCGTAAAAAGGTCATACGTCAATGTACAACCATTATTTTAGCTATTTCGGTAGACCTCCCGTCCCTGATAATCTATACAAAAATTCAGCCAAAAGGCATCCTTGGTTCTGGAGAAGAAGATTTTTAAAGATTTTTACCATATATGTCGGCTCCCGTCCCTGATAATCTATACAAAAATTCAGCCAAAAGGCATCCTTGGTTCTGGAGAAGAAGATTTTTAAAGATTTTTACCATATATGTGCATGGCGGCCATCATGGTCATTGGACAGCAAACATTTTAGCAATCTTTTATTCCCTTGCCCCAGGGTGGCTCCAAATGAAATTTGAGCAACACTGGCCTAGAGGCTCCAGAGGAGAAGTCGTTTGAAATTCTGAACATTTTTCCCATACAAAAGCATAAGGAAGCAAACTTGACCTCGCCGTAAAAAGGTTAAATGTTAATATACAACCATTATCTTAACAATTTTGGTAGACCTCCCATTCCTGATGATATATGCAAAGATTCAGCCATATGGCATCCTCTGTTTTGGAGAAGATTTTTGAAAGTTTTTCCCCATACAAATGCATAGGGAAGCAAACTTGACATTGCCATAAAAAGGTCAAATGTCAATATACGACCATTATTTTAGCATTTTTGGTAGACCACCCCCATCCCCGATGATTTATGCAAAGATTCAGCCCCAAGGCATCCTCGGTTCTGGAGAAGATTTTTAAAGGTTTTTTTCCATATATGGGCATGGCGGCCATCTTGGTCGATGGACCGCAACCATTTTAGCAATTTTTCGTTCCCCCAACCTAAGGAGGCTCCATATGAAATTTGAGCAAAATTGGCTCAGGGGCTACAGAGGAGAAGTTGTTTGAAAATGTTAACGGACCGATGCACGGACGGAGGACGGATGAAAAGTGATCACTATTGCTCATTGCCATGGAAACCAAACCAACAGACAGATCACCATAATTTAGCTATTTTGAATTTTGTACTAAGTAAGAGTAATATTGCTGCAGTGGTTTCAAAGTTGTCATTTGAAAAAGTCCTATTTTCAAAATTGAATGTTGCCGTGGCAATCAAGCAAAATGGCCACCGGTCATAAAACATACAAAACTGGGTAGACTATCATCAGCTGATCATTACTGCCAAATATGGCTCACATCACTTCACTGGTTATGGTACAACATTTGTACCTACTGCTTCAGTGGTTTTTGAGGAGTTGGCATTTAATTTTTTTTTTTTTTTTAAATTTAATGTTTGGCAACCAAACAAAATAGCCACTGGTCATCAAATACATAAACTGGGTAGACAATCATCAGATGATCATAACTGCCAAATATGGTTCACGTCACTTGTTATGGAGACAATGCAATTTAACCATTTTCCCATTGTAAGTCTATGGGAGCTTTCTATTGCCATGGCAACCAAACCAAGAGGCAGATTACCATATTTTTAGCTATTTTGAATTGCCCTTACCTGAGCAACATTCATACCAAATTAGAAATATACTGCTTCAGTGGTTTTGAAGGAATTGTCATTTAATTTTTTTTTTAAATTTAATGTTGCCATGGCAACCAAACAAAATGGCCACTGGTCATAAAACACATAAACTGGGTAGACAATCATCAGACATCATAAATGCCATGTATGGTTCACATCACTTCGCAGGTTATGGAGAAAATACAATTTAACCCTTTTCCCATTATGTCTATGGGAGCTTTCTGTTGCCAAGGCAACCAAACAAAGATGCAGATCACCATAATTTTGGCTAATTTGGATTGCCCTTACCTTAAGAACATTTGAACCAAATTAGAATCCTACTGCTTCAGTGGTTTTGAAGGAGTTGTCATCTAAAAAATTCCTTTTTTTGAGATTTAAAGTCATGGCAACCAAACAAAATGGCCGCTGGTCATCAAACTCATAAACTGGGTAAACAATCATCAGATAATCATAACTACCAAATATGGTTCATGCCACCTCAGTCGTTATGAAGAAAATGCAATTTAACCATTTTCCCATTATGTCTATGGGAGCTTTCTGTTGCCATGGCAACCAAACCAAGAGCCAAACCATCATAATTTTAGCTATTTTGGATTGCCCTTATCTAAGCAACATTTGTACCAAATTCGAGTCATACTGCTTCAGTTGTTTTGATGGAGTTGTCATTTAAAAAATTCAGTTTTCAAAATTAAATGTTGCCATGGCAACCAAACAAAATGGCCGCTGGTCATAAAACACATAAACTAAGTAGACAATCATCAGATGATCATAACTGCCAAATATTGTTCACATCACTGTAGTGCTTATGGAGAAAATGCAATTTTACCATTTTCCCATTATAAGTCTATGGGAGCTTTCTGTTGCCATGGCAACCAAACCAAGATCCAAATCACCATAATTTTAGCTATTTTTAAATCCCCCTACCAAAGCAACATTCTTACAAAATCAGAGGCAAATCGCATCAATGGCTTTGGAGGAGTTGTCGTTTGAAAGTGTTAACGGACAGACGGACGCACGAACAGTCGACGGACAAAAAGTAATCACTATAGCTCATCCTGACCAGAGCTCAGGTGAGCTAAAAATGAAGTTGAAACAAGAGTCCCACAGGCCACGGCTCGCTCACCTGAGTGACACAGCCACTACTGATATGCAGATGTTATGTAACATTTCTCCAATCCTAAAATTGCAACTAATGAAAAGATCATAATTCGAGCAGTTCTTAGTTTTGAAGAAGAATATATGGGCAGGACAGTCAATGGAGCGTGATGATTTGAACAAACTCTCAATTACATTTCATCAGAAGGATCAATGTGAAATTTGGTGGAAATTGGCTACGTGGTTTCTGAAAAGTTGTTTAACAATATCATGATTTTATACATGTAAACAGCACAGGGGCAGGGAAATATAATAAATGTAAAAAAGATTGCCTTGAGAAACAACGGATTAGAAAATGGGAGTCTCGGTTTTACTGATTCTTCATAAGCAGTAATGAAATTTGCAACACTGCTTACTGTGGTTTTGGTGGAGCTGTCATTTAAAATTCTTTTTTTTTTTTTTAAATTAAATGTTGCCATTGCAACCAAACAAAATCATCACTGGTCATAAAACACATAAACTGGGTAGACAATCATCCAATGATCATAACTGCCAAATATGGTTTACATCACTTTACTGGTTGTGGAGAAAATGTAATTTAACCCATTTTCTCATTATAAGTCTATGGAAGTTTTCGGTTGCCATGGCAACCAAACCAAGAGGCAGATTGGCAGACTTATAGCTTTTTTTTTAACTGCCCTTACCCATTTAACATTTGTACCAAATTTGTCCTCCTGCTTCAGTTGTTTTGGAATAGTCATTAAAAAAAATCTTTTTTTTTTTTAAATTTAATGTTGCCATGGAAACCTAACAAATGACTATGAAATGCACAAACCGGAAAGAAAATCATCAAATGATCATAACTGCCAAATATGACTCACGTCACTTCACTAGTTATGAAGACCAGAATTCTGCAGAAGGCGATGTCGCACCTGTTGGGGCAAAAGTCACAGGAGCCACAATCAGAACGTGGTTATTAAATAAGTTTATTTCATTCTAAGCAGTGCTAGGTTGGAAGTGACAAAAATTAAGACAAGGATTATATGACCAGAATTCCGTGGAAAGCGGCGTTACACCTGCTGGGGCAAAAGTCACAGGAGCCACAATCAGAATGTGGTTATTAAATAAGTTTATTTCATTCTTACCAGTGCTAGGTTGGAAAAGTGACAAACATTAAGACAAGGATTATATGAAAGGCAGATGCACATTTTCAGACTATGGAGAAAACATGTCCAAAGTTTTAAAAAGATTGGTATAAAATTGTATGAGGAGTTGTGCTCACGAGGCATGAGGGTGAAAAATGACTAAGTTCACAATGTGGAAAAAAATCTGAGGTTAAGAAAATGACAAAGTATAAAGTGGAAAAAGTGATAAAAATAAAAACAAGAATTCCGCCGAAGGCGTCATCGCACCTGCTGGGGCAAAAGTCACAGGAACCACAATCAGAACGTGGTTATTAAATAAGTTTATTTCATTCTTTGCTGTGCTTAGTTGGAAAACTGGGTTGAAAAAAATGTAGACAAAGTGCCTTGTGGGGCACATATATTCCAGGCCAGTGCCATTCCCTCTAATGGCTATATCTTCAGCACTGACTTTTCGTATTATACGTATAGCCAGAAATGAAAAGTTTACAGAAACTTTCAAAGGGGCATAACTCTGCTAATAACTGGTGGACTGTAACCTCGAAATAATATGCGCTGCTCCACATCATGGTCTAACTATAAATGAAGTTTCAGCTTGATCGGATGTAAAATGTAGGAGGAGTTAACCGCGAATGAAAAGTTTACAGAAATTTTCAAAGGGGCATAACTCTGCAAACATTTGGACTGTAACCCCGAAACAATATGCGCTGCTCCACATCATGATCTAACTACAAATCGAGTTTCAGCTTGATTGGATGTAAACTGTAGGAGTTAGCCGGAAACAAAGAGTTTACAGAAATTTTCAAAGGGGCAGAACTCTGCTTATATTTGGTGGACTGTAACCTCGAAATAATATGTGCTGCTCCACATCATGGTCTAACTATTAATGAAGTTTCAGCTTGATCGGATGTAAAATGTAAGAGTTAACCAGAAATGAAAAGTTCACAGGAATTTTCAAAGGGGCATAACTCTGCAAACATTTGGTGGACTGTAACCCCGAAACAATATGCGCTGCATCACATCATTGTTTAACTATATACCAAGTTTCAGCTTGATCGGATGTAAACTGTTGGAGGAGTTAGCCGGAAAAGGAAGAAGTTCATGGACGGACGGACAGACGCCATACCCCGTAACATAATACGGCCCGTTTTTCAAACGGGCGTATAAAAAGTGAAAAAATCATCTAACAATTACATCCAAATCACATGCACATCCTCATACCCTGAAGAAAACACATGCAAAGTTTCATAATAATCGGTACAAAACTGTAAGAGGAGTTGTACTCACAAGAGGTACCAACTGTTTATATATAAAGGGTGAAAAATGACTTAAGTTTGTTTGTGTTGAGGTTTAACGGCCCAGTCAACCCAATGGGGTCATGTCGAGCGCGGTCAGTTTACCTAACCACACGTTCACTGGGCAGGCTTAGTCCTCTAAGGGGTTAAACAGTATTGTGCACATTCTTTCACCAGAAACTGTCAACTGCCCTTCTTGAATCAGCGGAAGAGAGAGAATGACCGTAGAAAATAATTCATGATCAATCTCCACAAAAGAATGTTACCGACCTCGGCATGGGTTGAACCCACGACCTCCTGGAATCTGGTCAGACGGTGCATCCAACTGAGCCACCGAGGATGGCCCTTACCCAAGCAACATTTGTATAAAATTAGAGTCATACTGCTTCAGTGATTTTGGAGATGTCATTTAAAAAAGTCTTCTTTTTTTTTTAAATTTAAAGTTGCCATGGCAACCAAACAAAATGCCACTGGTCATAAAACACATGAACTGGGTAGACAATCATCCAATAATCATAAATGCCAAATATGGTTCATGTCACTTCAATGGTTATGAAGAAAATGCAATTTAACCTTTTTTTTCATTATAACTCTATGGGAGCTTTCTGTTGCCATGGCAAGCAAACCAAGAGGCAGATCAACATAATTTTAGCTATTTTGAATTAACCTTACCCAAGCATTATTTGTACAAAATTAGAGTCATACTGCTTCAGTGATTTTGGAAGAAATGTCATTTAAAAAAGTTTTTTTTTTTTAAATTAAAGTTGCCATGGCAACCAAACAAAATGGTAACTGGTCATAAAACACATGAACTGGGTAGACAGTCATCCAATGAGAATAAATGTCAAATATGGTTCACATCACTTCACTGGTTATGGAGAAAATGCAATTTAACCATTTTCCCATTATAACCCTATGGGAGCTTTCTGTTGCCATGGCAACCAAACCAAAAGGCAGATCACCATAATTTTAGCTGTTTTGAATTGTCCTTACCCAATCAACATTTGTACAAAATTAGAGTCATACTGCTTCGATGGTTTTGGAGATGTCATTTAAAAAGTTCCTTTTGTAAAATTTAATGTTGCCATGGCAACCAAACAAAATGGCCATTGGTCATAAAACACAGAAACTGGGTAGACAATCATCCAATGATCATACCTGCCAAATATGGTTTACATCACTTCACATGGAGAAATGCAATTTAACCATTTTCCCATTATAAGTCTATGGGAGCTTTCTGTTGCCATGGCAACCAAACCAAAAGGCAGATCACCACAATTTTCGCTATTTTTAAAGGCCCCTACCCAAGCAACATTCTAACCAAGTTAGGGACAAATCGCTTCAATGGCTTTGGAGAAATTTTCGTTTGTAAGTGTTAACGGACGGACGATGGACAAAAAGTGATCACTATAGCTCATCCTGAGCATAGCTCAGGTGAGCTAGAAAGGCCATAACATTCATAATAATTGGCAGATTTTACCCTAAATTGAATTTGACCTATGTTTTATGATTATATATCTGTGTATAAAATATGAATCAAATACACCAATCTTTTTTAAAAAAAATACCAAATGGAAACATTTTTTGAAGGTGAAAAAGGGCCATAACTCCCACAATAATGGGTGGATTTTACCCTAAATCGAACTTGACCTCTCTTTTATGATTATATACCTGTGAATTAAATATGAATCCAATACACTAAAGCTTTCAAAAGATATCAAACATAAACTATTTTTCAATGTTGAAAAAGGGCTATAATTCCAAAAATAATTGGTGGATTTTACCCTAAATCGAACTTGACCTATATTTTTTAATTATATGCTTGTATGCTTTTGAAAAGATTAGTGAATTGGATTCATATTTTAATATGAATCCAATTCACTAATCTTTTCCTTAAGTTATGGAATGGAAACCATTTTTCAAAGTTGCAAAAGGGCCATAACTCCCAAAATAATTGGTGGGTTTTACCCTAAATCGACTTGACCTACATTTTATGATTATATACCTGTGTATAAAATTTGAATCCAATACACTAATCCTTTCAAAAGATATCAAATGGAAACCATTTTTCAACTATATTTCTATGTTGAAAAAGGGCCGTAACTCCAAAAATAATTGGTGGATTTTACCCTAAATCGAACTTGACCTATATTTTATAATTAGATGCTCATGTATAAAATATGAATCCAATGCACTAATCTTTTCAAAAGTTATGGAATGGAAACCATTCTTCAAAGTTGGAAAAGGGCCATAACTCCAAAAATAATTGGTGGATTTTACCCTAAATCGAACTTGACCTACATTTTATGATTATATACCTGTGTATAAAGTTTGAATCAAATACACTAATCTTTTCAAAAGATATTGCATCTTGGATTTCCAATCGGAATGATTTTAACAATGCTTCCTATAAGGTTTCAAGTCAATTGGCCCAGGGGTGTAGGAGGAGTAGGCTTTTAAAGCAACTGACGCCGCACAATGGCCATTGACTGACCACAATAGCTCACCTTGAGCACTTCATGCTCAGGTGAGCTAAAAAGAGATTTTCAGGATGGCCGCCACTGGAACAATTTTAGCTATTTTTGATCCACAAGTCACCCCAATGCTTCCTATCATGTCAATTGGTCTTTTGGTTCGGGACAAGAAGAGTAAAATAGATTTTCAAGATGGTTGCCACAGTGGCCACCTTGGATTTCCGATCAAAAGGATTTTACCTATTTTTGATCTACATGTCACCCTGATGCTCCTACCAAGTTTCGAGTTAATTGGCCTTTCAGTTCAGAAGAAGCAACAAGAGGCCCTGGGCCACGGCTTGCTCACCTGAGTGACATAGCCAATGCAGATATGCAGATGTTATGCAACATTTTTCCAATCCTATCACAGCAACTAATGAAAGAATCATCATTTAAGCAGTTCTTAGTTTTGAAGAATATATTATGGGCATGACAGTCAATGAAGTGTGATCATTTGAACAAACTCTCAATCACATTTCAACAGTAGGATCAATGTGAAATTTGGTCGAAATTGGCTAAATGGTTTCTGAAGTTGTTTAACAATATCATGATTTTATACGTTAACAGCATAGGGGCAGGGAAATATAATAAACGTCAACTAGAAATGTGTCCACAGTACACGCATGCCCCCACAGTGGGGTACCTGACTATAAAACTGCAAAATTCTACCTGGTACAAATGCCTTAACCTAAGTCTAACAGGATCACGTACACGTATGTACTTACATACGTACACAGATTCGTACAGGATGTACATTCATACAGAAGGACGTACATTCGTACACACGTACCCACGTAGGGAAAACCGAAAAAATACATGCCCCTGGCATCATCCGATGCGGGGGCATAAAAAGATTGCCTTTGGAAACAAAGAACTCACTACGGATTAGAAAATGGGAGTCTCGGTTTTATTGTCTCCTGATAAGCAGTAATGAGTTTGCAACACTGCTTACTGTGGTTTAGAGGAGCTGTCTTTTAAAAAAAAATCATTTTTTTTAATTTAATGTTACCATGGCAACCAAACAAAATCGTCACTGGTCATAAAACTGGTCATAAATTGGGTAGACAATCATCCAATGATCATAACTGCCAAATATGGTTCACATTACTTCAACAGTTATGGAGAAAATGCAATTTAACCATTTTCTCATATAAGTATGGGAGTTTTCTGTTGGCATGGCAACCAAACCAAGAGACAGATTGGCAGGCTTTTAGGTATTTTCAACTGCCCTTATCCATTTAACATTTGTTCCAACTGCTTTATTTTGAGCAAGATCCATGATGACTGATTCAACAAGAGCTCCGCCAAGCGGGGCATTATACACCCGTGGCAAGTAATAATTATGATGTAACACATAAACTGGCTCCTGTATAATTTAGTGCTCCGGATATAAACTGTAAGTGGAATTACAAAAAAAAACAAGAGGCCCACGGGCCACAACTCGCTCACCTGAGTGAAACTGCCACTGCAGATATGCAGATGGCATGCAACATTTTTCCAATACTCTTATGACAAGGCAATGGCTTAAACAGTTTTTGAAATATCTTGCTTACCAGGTTAAAATGCTGAAATTTTCTAAACGTTACAAGTAAAATAAGTCACCCCCAATGCCTCCTACCAACTTTTGAGTCAACTGGCATTTCAGTGCAGTAGAAGAAGCAAAAAATAGATTTTCAAGATGGCTGCCATCTTGGATTTCCGATCGGAATGATTATAGCTATTTTCTGATCTACAAGTCACCCTGATGCTTCCTACTAAGTTTCAAGTCAACTGACTTTTAGTTTTAAGAGAAGAAGCGAAAAATAGATTTTCAAGATGGCTGTCATGGAGGCCATCTTGGATTTCTAATTGGCACGATTTGAGCTATTTTTTATGTACAAGTCATCCCGATGCTTCCTAGCAAGTTTGGAGTCAATTGGCCTTTCGGTTCAGGAGAAGAAGCGAAAAATAGCTTTTCAAGATGGCTGCCATGGTGGCCATCTTGGATTTCTAATCAGCACAATTTTAGCTATTTTTGATTTATAAGTCACCCCAATGCTTCCTAACCAGTTTGGAGTCAACTGGCTTTTGGGTTTCGGAGTAGAAGCGAAAAATAGATTTTCAAGATGGCTGCCATGGTGGCCATCTTGGAATTTGGACCGACACGATTTTAGCTATATTTGATCTACAAGTCACCCTGATGCTTCCTAGCAAGTTTGGAGTCAATTGGCCTTTCGGTTCAGGAGAAGAAGCGAAAAAGATTTTCAAGATGGCGGCCATGGCGGCCATCTTGGATTTCCGATCGGAACGATTTTAGCTATTTTTTTTATCTACATTTCACCCTGATGCTTCCTACCAAGTATTGAGTCAATTGGCCCTGGGGTGTAGGAAGAGTAGGCCTTTAAAGCAATTGTTCACGCCGCATGACCCATGATGGACGACGGACACTGACTGACCACAATAGCTCACCATGCGCACTTCATGCTCAGGTGAGCTAAAAATCTGAGCAAATTTGGCTCAGTGGCTTCAGAGAAGTCGTCAAATTCTCAACAATTTTCCCATATAAATGTTATGGGGCTCATACAAATGCATGGGGAAGCAAACTTGACCTTGCCGTAAAAAGGTCAAATGTCAACGTACTATAATCTTTTCAGCAATTTTGGTAGATCTCCTGTCCCTGATGATTTGTGCACAGATTTAGCCCCAAGGCATCCTCAGTTCTGAAGAAGAAGATTTTTAAAGGGTCTTACCATATATGGGCATGGTGGCCATCTTGGTCGACCTACCGCGACCATTTTAGCAATCTTTCGTTCCCCTGACTTAAGAAGGCACAATATGAAATGTGAGCAAATTTGGCTCAGTGGCTTCAGAGAAGAAGAAATTTAAAATTCTCAACAATTTTCCTATTCAAATGTATGGGGCTCATACAAATGCATAGGGAAGCAAACTTGATCCTGCCGTAAAAAGGTCAAATGTCAACGTACGACAATTCTTTTGGCAACTTTGGTAGACCTCTCCTTCCCGATGATTTGTGCAAAGATTCAGCCCCAAGGCATTCTCGGTTCTGGAGAAGAAGATTTTTAAAGGTTTTTACCATATATGGGCATGGCTGCCACCTTGGTCAACGGACCGCGACAATTTTAGCAATCTTTTGTTTCCCCACAATAAGGTGGCTCCATATGAAATTTGAACAAAATTAGCTCAGAGGCTTCAGAGGATAAGTCGTTTGAAACACTTAACAATTTTCCCATTCAAATGTATAGAGCTCATACAAATGCATAGGGAAGCGAACTTGACCTTGCCGTAAAAAGGTCAAACGTCAACGTACGACAATTCTTTAAGCACCTTTGGTTGACCTCTCGTCCCCGATGATTCATGCAAAGATTCAGCCCCAAGGCATCCTCGGTTATGGAGAAGAAGATTTTTAAAGGTTTTTACCATATATGGACATGGCGGCCATCTTGGTCAACGGACCATGACAATTTTAGCAATCTTTCGTTTCCCCACCCTAAGGTGGCTCCATATGAAATTTGAACAAAATTAGCTCAGAGGCTTCAGAGGAGAAGTCGTTTGAAACTCTTAACAATTTTCCCATTCAAATGTATAGAGCTCATACAAATGCATAGGGAAGCGAACTTGACCTTGCCGTAAAAAGGTCAAACGTCAACGTACGATAATTCTTTTAGCAACTTTGGTTGACCTCTTGTCCCCGATGATTCGTGCAAAGATTCAGCCCCAAGGCATCCTCGGTTATGGAGAAGAAGATTTTTAAAGGTTTTTACCATATATGGGCATGGCGGCCATCTTAGTCAACGGACCGCGACAATTTTAGCAATCTTTTGTTTCCCCACCCTAAGGTGGCTCCATATGAAATTTGAACAAAATTAGCTCAGAGGCTTCAGAGGAGAAGTCGTTTGAAACTCTTAACAATTTTCCCATTCAAATGTATAGAGCTCATATAAATGCATAGGGAAGCGAACTTGACCTTGCCGTAAAAAGGTCAAACGTCAACGTACGATAATTCTTTTAGCAACTTTGGTTGACCTCTTGTCCCCGATGATTCGTGCAAAGATTCAGCCCCAAGGCATCCTCGGTTATGTAGAAGAAGATTTTTAAAGGTTTTTACCATATATGGGCATGGCGGCCATCTTAGTCAACGGACCGCGACAATTTTAGCAATCTTTTGTTTCCCCACCCTAAGGTGGCTCCATATGAAATTTGAACAAAATTAGCTCAGAGGCTTCAGAGGAGAAGTCGTTTGAAACTCTTAACAATTTTCCCATTCAAATGTATAGAGCTCATATAAATGCATAGGGAAGCGAACTTGACCTTGCCGTAAAAAGGTCAAACGTCAACGTACGACAATTCTTTTAGCAACTTTGGTTGACCTCCCGTCCCCGATGATTCATGCAAAGATTCAGCCCCAAGGCATCCTCGGTTATGGAGAAGAAGATTTTTAAAGGTTTTTACCATATATGGGCATGGCGGCCATCTTAGTCGACGGACCGCGACCATTTTAGCAATCTTTCGTTCCCCCACCCTAAGGAGGCTCCATATGAAATTTGAGCAAAATTGGCTCAGCGGCTTCAGAGGAGAAGTTGTTTGAAAATGTTAACGGACGGATGGACGGACGGACGGACGGACGGACGACGGACGAAAAGTGATCACAATAGCTCATCCTGAGCAGAGCTCAGGTGAGCTAAAAATTAAAATTTCATTGGGGCATAGCTCTGCTGATATTTGGTGAACTGTAATCTAAGGGTCCAAGCTGGCCCAGAAATTAAGGTAGAAGTGACTTCTCCCTCCTGGGAAAATATGGAGAAGTTTGCTGCGTCTAGGAGAAATGCTTTCTGACGGAGGACACACCACGGAAGCATGGCTATATTAAGCTCATATGAGCCTTTGGCTGATTAGTTTTTCCTATACTTCAATATTGGACCAAACAATAACAAAACAAAAATAAACAACCTAAAAAAAAATGCTGCAAGAAATTTTTTTGCAGCATTTTTTTTTAAGTTGTTTATTTTTGTTTAATACTTGTTTAATACTGATTCTATTTTTGTTCTTCAAGGGAGCCAACTCAGAAAAGTATTAAAACAAGAGGCCCACGGGCCACGGTTCGCTCACCTGAGTGACATAGCCACTGCAGACATGCAGATGTTCTGCAACATTTTTCCAATCCTATCATCGAAACTAATGAAAATATCATCATTTGAGCAGTTCTTAGTTTTGAAGAAGAATATATGGGCCTGACAGTCAATGGAGCATGATCATTTGAATAAACTATCAATCACATTTCAACAGAAGGATCAATGTGAAATTTGGTGGAAATTGGCTAAGTGGTTTCTGAAGAATCATGATTTTATACATGTAAACAGCACAGTGGCAGGGAAATATTATAAATATAAACCAGATGATGGCCATCTTAGATTTCCAATCAGAACAATTTTAACTACTGTTGATCTACAAGTCACTTTCAATATAAATGTATATGGCCCATACAAATGGGGAAGCAAATTTGACCTTGGAGGTAACAAGAGCTGTCGTAGGACAGCGTAGCTCGCCTGCTGGGTACATTTTATATTGTAACATTTTTATCATTAAGAAATTCAAAATGAAATAATCTATGAAATAATTTTCAAGTTATATGGCGAAATCATTCAACCATATAATATAGGTCACACTGACCTAGATGTATTTGTATGTAAATCATTTTGTCACATAGATATAATAATCCAGGTATGACAATTCTCCATGAAATAGTAATAAAAATAAAAGGCAAAATCACTGAAGCATGAAATATAGGTCACAATGACCTAGATATAGTAAGTGGTCATTCATTGGGTCACATGGAAGTAATATCCCAGGTGTGACATTTATCCAACAAATAGTATTCAAGATATAAGGCAAAATCACTGAACCATGAAATATAGGTCACACCAACAGAGATATATTTTGACGTCAATAATCGGGTCACAAGGAACTAATATCCCAGGGGTGACATTTATCCAACAAATAGTATTCAAGATATAAGGCAAAATCACTGAACCATAAAATATAGGTCACAATGACCTAGATATAGTAAGTGGTCATTCATTGGGTCACATGGAAGTAATATCCCAGGTATGACATTTATCCAACAAATAGTATTCAAGATATAAGGCAAAATCACTGAACCATGAAATATAGGTCACAACGACCTAGATATAGTAAGTGGTCATTCATTGGGTCACATGGAAGTAATATCCCAGGTGTGACATTTATCCAACAATTCAAGATATAAGGCAAAATCACTGAACCATGAAATATAGGTCACAATGACCTAGATATAGTAAGTGGTCATTCATTGGGTCACATGGAAGTAATATCCCAGGTGTGACATTTATCCAACAAATAGTATTCAAGATATAAGGCAAAATCACTGAACCATGAAATATAGGTCACAATGACCTAGATATAGTAAGTGGTCATTCATTGGATCACATGGAAGTAATATCCCAGGTGTGACATTTATCCAACAAATAGTATTCAAGATATAAAGCAAAATCACTGAACCATGAAATATAGGTCACACCAACAGAGATATGTTTTGACGTCAATAATCGGGTCACAAGGAACTAATATCCCAGGTGTGACATTTATCCATCAAATAGTATTCAAGATATAAGGCAAAATCACTGAACCATGAAATATAGGTCACAATGACCTAGATATAGTAAGCGGTCATTCATTGGGTCACATGGAAGTAATATCCCAGGTGTGACATTTATCCAACAAATAGTATTCAAGATATAAGGCAAAATCACTGGACCGTGAAATCTAGGTGACCTGGACCGTAAAATGTAGGTCACCATGACCTTCACTCTCTTACACTTAAACCGATGTCACATAGTTAGCTGATGTATAACCAGTTGTGTCTATAACCTGTAGGCATATAAGATTTTACAAATGTGTCCTAGATTTTGACCCCTAGCCCCACTCCAAGGCCCACCCTGAGGTATGAACCCAGGGGTATGTTCTTTTGGAATCTCAGAAGACTCCTCCAGGTACCCAAATTTTAAATATGAATGCTCTATGAGGAGAGAAAGTCAAGATATAAGAATTTGAAAAACTTTAACACAGTATTACAAAGGTGTCCTAGATTCTGACCCCTAGCCCCACCCAGGGGCATGAACCCAGGGGTTTATTCTCTTGGAATCTCAGAAGACCCTCCAAGGTACCTAAGTTCCAAATTTGATGCCTCTGTGAGGAGTGACTGTTGAGATATAAGCATTTGAAAAACTTAACGCAGTGTGACGGGAACGGGAACGCAAACGCAAACGTGGACGACCGGGGTGACTACAATAGCTCTCCTTGTACTTCGTACAGGCAAGCTAAAAAGGTCAAATGTCAACATAGAACCATCATTTTAGCAATTTTGGTAGATCTCCTGTCCCCCCAAATTTGTGCAAAGATTAGGACCCAGGGCTTATTTGGTTATGGAGAAAAAGATTTTTAAAGGTTTTTACCATATATGGGCATGGCAGCCATTTTGATCAATGGAACATACCCATTTTAGCAACCTTTCATTCTCCTGCCCAAGGAGGCTCCGCATGAAATTTGAGCAACACTGGCCCGGAGGCTTCAGAGGAAAAGCCATTTGAAATTATCAACATTTTTTCCATACAAATGTATGGGCCCCATACAAATGCATACAGAAGCAAACTTGACCTCGCCGTAAAAAGGTTAAATGTCAATGTATGACAATTAATTTAGCAACTTTGGTAGACCGCCCGTTCTAGATGATATATGCAAAGATTCAGCCACAAGCCATCCTCAGTTTTGGAGATTAATTTAAATGTTTTTTTCCATATAAATGCATAAGGAAGCAAACTTGACCTTGCCGTAAAAAGGTCAAATGTCAATGTATGACCATTATTTTAGCAACTTTAGTAGACCCCCCGTCCCCGATGATTTATGCAAAGATTCAGCCCCAAAGCATCCTCGGTTCTAGAGAAGAAGATTTTTAATGGTTTTTACCATAAATGGGCATGGCGACCATCTTGGTCAACGAACCGTGACCATTTTAGCAATCTTTTGTTCCCCCTACCTAAGGAGGCTCCATATGAAATTTGAGCAAAATTGGCCCAGAGGCTCCAGAGAAGAAGTTGTTTGAAATTCTGAACATTTTTCCCATACAAATGCATAAGGAAGCAAAATTGACCTTACCGTAAAAAGGTCAAATGTCAATGTACGACCATTATTTTAGCAATTTTGGTAGCCCTCCCGTTCCCGATGATATTTGCAAAGATTCAGCCACAAGGCATGCTCGGTTTTGGAGAAGAAGATTTTTAAATGTTTTTCCCATACAAATGCATAGGGAAGCAAACTTGACCTTGCCGTAAAAAGGTCAAACGTCAACATACGACAATTATTATAGCAATTTTGGTAGACCTCCCATCCCCGATGATTCCTGCAAAGGTTCAGCCCCAAGGCATTCTCGTTTTGGAGAAGAAGATTTTTAAAGGTTTTTACCATATATGGGTGTGGCGGCCATCTTAATCAACGGACCGCGACCATTTTAGCAATTTTTCGTTCCCCCACCCTAAGGAGGCTCCATATAGAATTTGAGCAAAATTGGCTCAGCGGCTTCAGAGGAGAAGTTTGAAAATGTTAACGGACGGACGGTCGCACGGATGATGGACAAAAAGTGATCACAATAGCTCATCCTGAGCAGAGCTCAGGTGAGCTAAAAAAAATCCAAAAAGAATTATGTTTATAAGTTTTGATATTAGTCAAGGTTCTTAATTCTGTATCCTTGCAAATCTAATAAAAGAAGATGTTAAAAAAAAAAAAAAAAAAAAATCAGTATCTTGCCCATATGACCATAACTTTAGTTATTTGCAAAAAATATACCTATTATAAAATAAAATTTGCACACTATTACCTCTAAACAATATGCTGCGAAAAGTTTACAAACACTTTCAAAGTGGTTTAACTCTGCAAATATTTGGTGCACTGTAACCTCGAAATAATATATGCTGCTCCACATCATCATGTAACTATTTATGAAGTTTCAGCTTGATCTGATGTAAACTGTAGGAGGATTTAGCCGGAAACAAAATATTAATAGAAATTTTCAAAGGGGTTTTACTCTGCTAATATTTGGTGGACTGTAACCTTGAAACAATATGCACTGCTCCACATCATGGTCTAACTACAAATCAACGTTTCAGATTGATAGGATGTAAAGCAAATATTTGGTGGACTGTAACCTCGAAACAATATGCACTGTTCCACATCATGGTCTAACTGTACATGAAGTTTCAGCTTGATTGGATGTAAACTGTAGGAGGATTTAGCCAGAAACGAAAAATTAATAGACATTTTCAAAGGGGTATAACTCTGCTAATATTTGTGGACTGTATCCTTGAAATAAAATGCACTGCTCCACATCATGGTCTAACTACAAATCAAGTTTCAGCTCGATCGGATGTAAACTGTAGGTGGAGTTAGCCGGAAACGAAAAGTCTACTGAAAATTTCAAAGGGGAATAACTGCTAATATTTGGTGGACTGTAACCTCGAAACAAAATGCGCTGCTCCATGTCATTGTCTAACTATACATGAAGTTTCAGCTTGATCGGATGTAAAATGTAGGAGTTAACCAGAAATGAAAAGTTTACATAAATTTTCTAAGGGGCATAACTCTGCAAACATTTGGTGGACTGTAACCCCAAAACAATATGCACTGCGCCACATCATGGTCTAACTATATACCAAGTTTCAGCTTGATCGGATGTAAACTGTAGGAGGAGTTAGCCAGAAACGAAAAAGTTTACGAACGGACGTACGTCATACCCCATAACATAATATGTCCCGTTTTTCAAACGGGCGTATAAAAATGTGACCTCTAGAGTGTACACAAGGTTTTCCTTTGATTTGGCCTGGTGACCTAGTTTTTGACTTGCGGCGTACAATTTAACTAATGTAAATTATATAGGAGGTACTCGAGTTTTCAAAGTCTTTGACATGTACTAAAGTTCTAAAATTGGAATTAAATGATAAGGAAAATTAGGGTTACAAATAAATAACCAAAGCTATCGACGGTATTAAATTGTTAAGAACAAGCGAATTTTCTTTTTTTTTTGAAAATGAAGTTTTTTAAAAGTAAAATGTATTTTAACGAGTAATACTTAACCTATAGATAATGTGCTATTCTCTTCTGTTTTCACACCTTCTACAGAAAAAATGACCTTTCAGTCGTCAATTAAAGTCTTAAACCAGAAGGTCCCTTAGGCAGTTACCTGTGTGACGTAACTCTTCCCGCTCAATTGATCATGTGTCAGTTTCTTTTATGTGTAAAACAATAGACACAATTAGGAGAGATAAGCGAGGGTGGGAGGAGGGAGATAACTGATTATCTATAGGTTAAGTATTACTCGTTAAAATACGTTTTACTTTTAAAAAACTTCATTTTAACTTCGTAATACATAAACCTATAGATAATGTGCTAGAATTTGAAGAATAGGAGGGAGGTGCTCTCCTAATTCTAACACCAATTAAATAATATCTCACCACTTCTTGTTAAAGACTCAGGAAACTCTAAGGAATCAGATACATTCTAATTCTATATTTAATAGAAAGAATGATCTAGATTCACAATATAACATATCTTTAAGGTGTTATGATCTAACAACCTTATATATAATTGTAGACTCTAGAGGAAACCAGTTCTTAAGTCTCAGAGATCTAACATTGCCCCCCCCCCCCCCCCCTCCCTCCCCCCCCCCCCCCCCCTTTTTTTTTCTTTTTGGGAAACAACAATTGGCTCCAAAAAGAAAAAGGAGTCATTGAGACATAACCTAAATATTCCATTGCAATGTAAGCTAGGAATATAGAATAATATTTTCAAAACAAAATTTGTAAAACAAAAGCCAAGACCACAAGTAGTCTATCTAGGGTCTTGATTTAAATAAGGACATGTCTACTCGGTGGAGTTTCCTATAGATAACTGACATATGTAGATATTTTGGATAAAATTCTAGATATGTGAAGCTATCTAATTGTAATAGTCTAAGCTATTAGAATTATAAACTAATTAGATTCTGTTAATTGGAACGATAGGACCGTTTCCGATGAACAGACATAGACTTAAAATAACCATAATGTTGTATAATTATTCCCCTTTGATCAAATTAAAGAAGGGGAGATAATAAAAGTAGATGGAGTTAACTTAACTGTAACTCAGTTATCCATCAGAAGAAAAGATATACACAAAAATAATGGTTAAAACTATTGCTAGACTAATTGTATTACGAATTTTTAGTCAAGCAATAAGATAATACAGAGGTTGCGTAAGACTGCTGGGAAGAAAAAGCAACCTAAATCATTGATAATTAGTTTTGTCATGGGCATATAAAAGCGTTTGATGTCCTGGACAAAATAATAAAGAAGAGACTGTCAACATCATAACGTAGAGTTTGACAGGCAATAAGAGAGATAAGAATAAGGCTGATCGCAGCTAACTGTAAGACGGTCATATTTTGGCTAAATCTTACCGTATTGCTAAGATAAAGCAATAATAAATAAACTGGACAGAATCTTTCTATGCCAGAAGATTGCCATGAAAAGTACTCCTGAGTAAATAATCATGGAAATCAAGAAATGTTAAAAAGTCCACTTTGTAATGATGAATCAAAATGTTCAGAAAAAGAGAAGGACTCAGAGAAAAATATAATAGTGTGATAATCTCTGAAGAAAGATTATACAATAGTACTGATTAATAATCTCTAAAACACTTAATTTATAAGTTGAGAGATACAGGCTTTCAAGTGCCTTCCACTGAAAAAGTAGGGATAAAGTAGGGCTCGAAATTTTGAAAAAGTAGGGCAAAAGTAGGAATTTCTATCATGAAAAGTAGGGATAGTAGGGATGTTCTGAGTGTTTTCAGACTTAGAAAAAGATATGATTAGCAAATAAAGTTTTCTCTGAACAATAACACTGCACTATCATGGAAAGGAAATACCAAAATAAATGTTCCAAAAAAGGAATTACAACTGAAGTAAAAATATTTTATAAACTTTTGCAACATGGCTGCTCAGATTAAGTTGATCTGACTTTTACTGACTATGAGCGAGCCAAGTGAGCGAGGAAAAAGATTACAATTTTTGGTCAGTTCAAACATTTTTGGACTAAAAAGTAGGGATAGTAGGGCAGTTTCAGAAAAAAGTAGGGAAAAGTAGGAGCACAAAATAAAAGTAGGGAAAAGTAGGAATAGTAGGAAAAGTAGGGCCCGCTTGAAAGCCTGGAGATAGTATTACTATTCTATACGCATATTTAAGAATAGTAAGAAATATATGAATACTAAATTAAAATTATACTACGGGACAAATTCCTGCTATAAATAAAAGGTTAAGCATAACTATTTATTAAGCAAGGAATTATTAAACATTTAACTTGTTATAAAAATTACTGCCTGGAATTTTATAGATAAATATTCAATTAAATTTTTAGAACTGAATATTAATAGAATAAAATCTATTTCTGCATAATTGGTAATTCCTGAAATAACAAATTACGTGCTCGCAAATGAATTCAGGAAGAAAAAAAAAAAAATTATATATATATATATATATATATACTCTCGAGATCTATGCTTAAACCATAGAGAGTAATAAAATAATATTACAGTAAATGTCCTAAAATTTCGAACACTCTAAAATTTCGAACACCTAATATTTTTGCCCAAAATAATTTCTGGAAATGTCCTAAAATCTCGAACAGTAGCAGTTTTGCAAAAAGGGGATTTCTAAAATTTCGAACAGCTTTCTCAAAGTAATTTTTTATCGGCACATTCTAATTTCGGTAACGTTTTCTTTTTTTTTTTCGTTACGGAACCGGAAATTCAAGTAGTAGTGTTGAAAGCCAACGCAAAACGTAAATGGCATGGGAACCGTATTTTAATTTTATACAAACCCAGGACATACCGACTGAAAATTCACACACACACACACACACACACAAAAAAAACAAGAGGCCCACGGGCCACGATTCGCTCACCTGAGTGACATAGCCACTGCAGACATGCAGATGTTATGCAACATTTTTCCAATCCTATCATCGCAACTAATGAAAATATCATCATCTGAACAGTTCTTAGTTTTGAAGAAGAATATATGAGCCTGACAGTCAATGGAGCATGATCATTTGAATAAACTATCAATCACATTTCAACAGAAGGATCAATGTGAAATTTGGTGGAAATTGGCTCAGTGGTTTCTGAAGAATCGTGATTTTATACATGTAAACAGCACAGTGGCAGGGAAATATTATAAATATAATCCAGATGATGGCCATCTTAGATTTCCAATCAGAACAATTTTAACTACTGTTGATCTACAAGTCACTTCGATACTTTCAAGATAAATGCATAGGGCCCACACAAATAGGGAAGCAAATTTGACCTTGGAGGCAAAAAGGTCAAATGTCAACATAGAACCATCATTTGAGCAATTTTGGTAGATCTCCTGTCCCCCGTAATTTGTGCAAAGATTAGGACCCAGGGCATATTTGGTTATGAAGAAGATTTTTAAAGGTTTTTACCATATATGGGCATGGCAGCCATTTTGATCAATGGACCATACCAATTTTAGCAATCTTTCATTCTCCTGCCCATGGAAATTTGAGCAACACTGGCCCGGAGGCTTCAGAGGAAAAGCCATTTGAAATTATCAACATTTTTTCCATACAAATGTATGGGGCCCATACAAATGCATACAGAAGCAAACTTGACCTCGCCGTAAAAAGGTTAAATGTCAATGTATGACAATTATTTTAGCAACTTTGGTAGACCGCCCGTTCTAGATGATATATGCAAAGATTCAGCCACAAGCCATCCTCGGTTTTGGAGAATAAGATTTTTAAATGTTTTTTCCCATGCAAATGCATAAGGAAGCAAACTTGACCTTGCCGTAAAAAGGTCAAATATCAATGTATGACCATTATTTTAGCAACTTTGGTAGACCCCCTGTCCCCGATGATTTATGCAAACATCCAGCCCCAAAGCATCCTCGGTTCTAAAGAAGAAGATTTATAAAGGTTTTTACCATATATGGGCATGGCGCCCATCTTGGTCAACCAACCGTGACCATTTTAGCAATCTTTTGTTCCCCCTACCTAAGGAGGCTCCATATGAAATTTGAGAAAAATTGGCCCAGAGGCTCCAGAGGAGAAGTTGTTTCAAATTCTGAACATTTTTCCCATACAAATGCATAAGGAAGCAAAATTGACCTTAACGTAAAAAGGTCAAATGTCAATGTACGACCATCATTTTACCAATTTTGCTAGCTCTCCTGTTCCCGAAGATATATGCAAAGATTCAGCCAAAAGGCATGCTCGGTTTTGGAGAAGAAGATTTTTAAAGGTTTTTCCCATTCAAATGCATAGGGAAGCAAACTTGACCTTGCCGTAAAAAGGTCAAACGTCAACGTACGACAATTCTTTTAGCAATGTTGGTAGACCTCCAGTCCCCAATGATTCCTGCAAAGGTTCAGCCCCAAGGCATTCTCGGTCTGGAGGAGAAGATTTTTAAAGGTTTTTTCCATATATGGGCGTGGCGCCATCTTGGTCAACGGACCCTGACCATTTTAGCAATTTTCTTTCCCCCCACCCTAAGGAGGCTCCATATGAAATTTGAGCAAATTGGCCCAGAGGCTCCAGAGGAGAAATTGTTTGAAATTCTGAACATTTTTCCCATACAAATGCATAAGGAAGCAAAATTGACCTTACCGTAAAAAGGTCAAATGTCAATGTACGACCATTATTTTAGCAATTTTGGTAGCTCTCCTGTTCTCGAAGATATATGCAAAGATTCAGCCATAAGGCATGCTCGGTTTTGGAGAAGAAGATTTTTAAAGGTTTTTCCCATTCAAATGCACTGGGAAGCAAACTTGACCTTGCTGTAAAAAGGTCAAACGTCAACGTACGACAATTCTTTTAGCAATTTTGGTAGATCTCCCGTCCCCGATGATTCCTGCGAAGGTTCAGCCCCAAGGCATTCTCGGTTCTGGAGGAGAAGATTTTTAAAGGTTTTTACCATATATGGGCGTGGCGGCCATCTTGGTCAACGGACCGCGACCATTTTAGCTACTTTTCGTTCCCCCACCCTAAGAAGGCTCCATATGAAATTTGAGCAAAATTGGCTCAGCGGTTTCAGAGGAGAAGTCGTTTGAAAATGTTAACGGACGGACGCACGGATGGACTCACGAATGGGTACATTCGTGGCTATGCACTTTGTGGCAAAAATCATTAAGTGGCTACTGATTTTAAGTGCCTATTACTGTCCATCATTATGTGTCTACAAATTACATTTAGCCACATTAGGTATGGATTACCTGTCCATAGCTATTATTCTCTTGTGTGGGTAGCCATTTAACCACATTAGGTATGGATTACCTGTCAGTAGCTATCATTCTCTTATGTGGCTAGCCATTTAGCCACGTTGGGTATAGATTAACTGTCCATAAGGGGCTACTGATTTTAAGTGGCTTTGGATTACCTGTCCATAGCTATTATTCTCTTGTGTGGGTAGCCATTTAACCACATTAGGTATGGATTACCTGTCAGTAGCTACCATTCTCTTATGTGGCTAGCCATTTAGCCACGTTAGGTATAGATTAACTGTTCATAAGGGGCTACTGATTTTAAGTGGCTTTCAAAAGATATATTACTGCGCAGGCGCATAAAAAAAAAATGGTACGAGGGTACTTGGACGTCCCTAGGAATGGATGGATTTCTGACCATCATTATGTGCCTACAAATTAAAATAACTTTATTTAGCCAGATTAAGTATGGATTACCTGTCCATAGCTTTCTCTAATGTGGCTAGCCTGTGATGACCAGTTTGCCACTTAAGTATCTAAAATGCTGATGGTAAGCCACGCAAGTACCTGCTCGTGGGAACGGACGGACGGACGACGGACGAAAAGTGATCACAATAGCTCATCCTGAGCAGAGCTCAGGTGAGCTAAAAAAAAAGAGAGAGACTTCCATCACAATGTTAGCCAGTTCCACACGACAGTCACGTGATGTCCGCATGATAAGGGTTCGATCTAGAACTGTTGTTACTTTGTGGCAGACATGATAAATATTCCGGTTGAAAAACAAAAGCAGGATAAATCTATGGATCCGCGCTGTACGATCTGACTATTTGCTGTTTGTTCGTGTATCTCACCACTACTTCGTATGTCATATTGCTACACCTACGTAGATTTTCATGGGTCTGCTCAGATACGCCACCGGGCGACGACACGCAATTCTGGGACAGTCTCATTTCCAGTATAGGTTACCAAAATATATGCGAAAATACAGAAAATGCAACAGTCACATTCCCTTGCCCCGCATGAAGAAACCGCGTGCTCGTAACGGTAACGTCACGAGAAATCGTGGCGGAAACCGCTTATAGGGAAAACACACACTTATGTTCGTTAAATTATAGAGCATTTTTTCGTCAGAAATGCATATGAAACTGGCAAGTATTAAAAATAGAACCTAAGTATTGGGACAGATAGGCCTATGCAAACTGTAGACTCAGATCAGACGCCGCAGAGAAAGAGGGAATGAAACTAGTTAGGGGGAACAGGGAACATGGAAATTTGGAAAACACCTTTAGGACAATAAGACGTGCGACCAGTGAAGACTCAGATCATCTTCCGATGCAAGGGCAGTCAGATTTTGCCGTTTGTGGTAACAAATGGGCATGTAAAAGCCAGTTCCTGGAGAGATTACAAGTCTTTGGTTAAATACATCACTGTTTCAGTGAAGGTTTTACATGCGTTCTGCGGCGTCTGATCTGGGTCTACACTGTCTGCTCAGACCTGTCTGTCCGAGTATGTAAAGTACGGAAATTCGATCAAATCGAATCCCTTCAGAAATCATCCTGGATCTGCCCCTGATTCATAAAAGTATGCTGGGTCCAACTCGTAAAATTCATCATCAAGGCATATGCAATTAGCTCCCTTTAAACGGTAAAACCTAAAGAGTGAAGACCTTACTCCGCATTTACCAGGGTATAAATAAATATAAGTACTGCTATTTTTTTTACATTATGTATATATTGAGAACATTATAATTATTAAAATATCCAGAAAATGAACAGTCACAAAGCAACATTTCCCTTGCCCCGCATTAAGAAACCACGTGCTGGTAGCGGTACGTCACGTGAAATCATGGCGGGAAACCTTTTCGGGAGAAAAACAAACTTATTTTATAGAGCCTTTTCTCGTCAGAAATGCATACGAATGTATTTAAAACACGTATTTAAAATTTAAAGAACCTAAATATTGGAACAGATATGCTTTGCAAACAGCATAGACCCAGATCAGACGCCGCAGAGAACAAGGGAATGAAACTAATTTTGGGGAATAGGGGAATTGGCCTCTGGGCTTTTCAAGATAATCCTCCGAGTATATTCGTTTCTTAATTAAAGCCAGTATTGGTGTCTTCACAGGTATTCCTGTATTTTTCACGGGTATTCCGGTAGTATTTCGGTAAGTCGTGCGACGTGTGACCGCTATACCAGAATTCCAAAGTTGATCTGATCATTTCTGCAAAGTGTGACGCACATGCGATAGTAAGAAAGCGTTGCACGCGAAATTGTAAATAAGCATGTGCATCCGCGCATTCTGATCTGGGTCGTTCCTGCTCGTACACTGTGTCCTTCGACTTGGACCCAATATACACGGTATTATTAGGTCCGTGCCTTCGATAATATCTGCCGCTAATATTTAAGTTTAGCGTACCAAAGATTTCAATAAGCACGCCAAAAATGTTTTTCATGGGGATTAACGCCTCAAGCAAAATATTTCCTGTCTGACCGTGTGATTGTCATGATATGCTCAGTACATCCTATTTGAACAGGTAATGTCCCAACAGAGATCATAGGACCCAACAAGCCAAAATGAACCTAATCATTTGTTACAAATGTGATCAGTCTGTGCACTTGCTGGAGACTGCGATTCACGTATTGTTTTATACCAATGACCTAATCAGCGAACTGAGTGGACACCATCCTGCATTAGACTGTGTCTCGCATTCTGATCTGACTTACACATATACACAAAGGGACATTTTTGCCTGAACAGGGATCTAATGAAAGGATTACTATTGATGACAGATAATTCTTGCAATAAGTTTCGTTACCGAATTCTAAAAGACAATACATTTTTTTTTCAAAGAAAGAAATATTGCTAAAAACGATAAAGGCAGTTCACAGGTTTGGCATACGTAGTTCAGTTTGGTGTAGAGCTAAAATTTTTGATCGTGATCAGGCTGCACTCAGATCTGATTGTCCGCACTGTTCATTTGAGACCAGCATAGACAAGACCAACAAGTCTATGTATCGGGGCGGTCTGATCTGGGTCTACACATATCGCCAACAGTGCATTATGTCAGCAAGCAGTGTGAATACTGCGCTTCAAAACGGCGGAAATTCTAATCAGTCTGCGCTTTTCACATTTAAACACCGTACACCTCATCTTTGAGGAAAGGGACTTTTGTGTTTCTGTAATGGCTCAAACAAGAACAAACGTGCGGTAACCTTTTGAAGTATTTTTTGGGGTCAGCTTGTGTATCTCGGTGCGGTAAAGTGGAGGGTTATTACGTAAGAAGACAGTGGACTAAGCCAGCCTATTTTAAGGAAGTGGCACATTCCGGGAGTGCCGAACAAACGTATCTGGTGATTAATTAGTGTACCGGATAATTAATTTTGTTATGGGAAACATTATTCGACACAGAATTAATCGGAATTGAAAACAAACATCTGTGGGGTAATCATTTATTAGTTCATACAATTTCAAATTCAGTTTACCAGTTCAGTTCACACATAGCAAATAAGAAAACCCTTTCGTCGTGTTGGTCCTTTTTTGTCGTTTCGGGTGTCCGAAAGCGTCCGATAGTCAGGTCAATTTTGGCTGTAAGTGAATCTGTCCTAAAATTTTCGAACAGTAATATTTTCAGCAACTCATAATTTCTAAAATTTCGAACAGCAAGAACTGAAATTATTTAATTTTGTTCGAAATTTTAGGACATTTACCGTATTTTGTTTGTGTTGGGGTTTTACGGCCCAGTCAACCCAATGGGGTCATGTCGAGCGCGGTCAGTTTACCTAACCACACATTTACTGGGAATGGCTTAGTCCTCTAAGCGGTTAACCAGTATTGTGCACATTCTTTCGCCAGAAACTGACAACTGCCCTTCTTGAATCAGCGGAAGGGAGAGAATGACCGTAGAAAATAATTCATGATCAATCTCCACGAAAGAATGTTGCCGACCTCGGCGGGGGTTGAACCCGCGACCTCCTGGTCTCCAGTCGGACGGCGCATCCAACTGAGCCACCGAGGCCGGCACATTTACCGTATTACCACACCACGATCCCTGAGGCAAGGGTAAAAACATGTATAAATATGAAATAATATAGGTAATTATTAATTTAACGTCATATAGGTTTAAGATAAAATTCATTTAGTCTTTAACCAATATGCAGCAACGGTGACTCGTTATTCTGTATTCGTACGTAGAAAATGAGTACTTAGTCATTAGAATTTTGTATGACTGAAATAGAGATAATGTGATCTAAATGGATGTATCTCCATGAACTGAATCGAAGGATAATATCCATTCTAAAAACTAGGGCTTGTTTTAGGCTTAGTTTAACAAGCGTAGAATTGAATTATTTCCAAGTATTCATGAAGTCATTACGGTCTGAATACTGAGAAAAACTGTTAAAATATTGTTTAGGAAATATTTTATCTGTAACAAAAAAGTGACTGGTCCATAATGTTAGCCAGATTTAGACCTGGAACGTAGCGAGAAGGTCAATCTTAAAAATAAGTTGAGAAAGATAAATAATGAAGACAGATATATAAATATCGGTAAAATATATTATCTCCAACCATTATCAAATAATCTGAATGTTTAAAAGCGTAAATGCTACTCGAAAGTTTATTTACCCAATGTATAATTGGAAAACTTTCAGTATGTTCGAAAATGTATCACAAAAAGTAAGATCTGACCAGGAACGTAGGTGCGGCACTTACTACGTTGTGAAGTTTATATAAACAAATTCTATATTATGAATTGAGGCAGTGCATTTCAAAATCATCGGAACATCTTGAAATGACTTATTGTGTGGAAAGAATAAATATCCAGTTTCGGAAAAGATATTTAACTATATACGAGGGATGTTCGAAATGAATTGCTTATTGTCCTCTAGCTCGATATCCACGTGGGGCACGATAAAAACCAATACATACCTGTATAGGGCTATTCAATATCTACACAATGGTGTATAAATGTACATGTTAGACTAAGTGTAAGACATAAAATTTGCCTTTTGAATACACGCAGTCATTGACCACTGCAGTAAAAATGGTTGGTAGAAGCGTCGACAAAGAAGATGAAATACGGGCTTACATCAAAGCTCGCTCAAAACTTGGTTGTTCTTTGAAGAAGCTGATGACTGTAATTTCTACTGCTTTTGGACCTTCTTGTGTGTCTTATGACACAGTTCGGCGGTGGAAAAAGAAATTTGAGTCTGGTGTAGAGTACATCAAAAATGCACCGAAATCAGGTAGGCCAAAATCTGCATCTCGTAAAGAAATCGTTTCCAAAATAAAGGAAATCATTGAAGGAGATGCCAGATTTACAATTTGTGATATTGCACAAAAGGTAGGCATATCACTATCAACGGTTCACCTTACTTTGCATTTGAAAGTCAGAAAGATTTCTGCTAGATGGGTGCCACATCTGTTGACTGACGAGCAAAAGAGGCAACGGGTTAAAGTGGCCAAAAAGCTGCTTCAAATGTTTCCAAAATATGACAAAAAGCAGTTTGCCAATGTCGTCACAGGTGATGAAACCTGGGTCCATTATTTTGAGCCCGTCAGAAAGGTTAGCAATAAGATCTGGGCCACTAAACACAGCAAACGCCCAATAATTGCCAAACGTTCTTTGAGTACAAAGAAGGTTTTGTATGCAATCTTCTTCTCTGGTGAAGGAGTCGAAATAAAAGTGCCAATGAAAAAGGGCAAAAGCATCACCGGAAAGTACTACAAAGACGTAGTACTGAAGAAACTGAAAAAGTATTATCAGAAACGACGCCCTGCCACTGGTTTTAAACATGTCCGTCTTCTACATGACAATGCCCCAGCTCATACCTCCACAACAGTTACGGCGTTTTTGAAGAAAGAAAAAGTAACTGTTTTGCCTCACCCCCCGTATTCCCCAGACCTTGCCCCATGTGATTTCTTTTTGTTTCCGAAATTGAAAGCATTCCTTGCTGGGCGGAAATACCAGACCCGACAGGCACTTGGATCTGCCATTCATCAGTACCTTATTACTGTGCCCAAATCAGCGTACCGTGACGCATTCAAGAAGTGGATACATCCGCTGAAACTTTGCATTTCTAGCCACGGGGAATAAATCGAGGGCATGAAATGAGTACTTTTGGGCTAACTTGAAATTTGAAGTCTCCAGATAGAAATAAGCAATTCATATCGAACATCCCTCGTATATAGACCATTTTTAATGCGAACTGGAAATCAAGATATTAATCTTTGCATTACTCGCAAACTGAACTTGAACTCTTAGCGAGAAGAACTATGATCCCTTTAACTAATGTAAACATAAACAAGAGGCCCACGGTTCGCTCACCTGAGTGACATAGCCACTGCAGACATGCAGATGTTATGCAACATTTTTCCAATCCTATCATCGCAACTAATGAAAATATCATCATTTGAGCAGTTCTTAGTTTTGAAGAAGAATATATGGGCCTGACAGTCAATGGAGCATGATCATTTGAATAAACTATCAATCACATTTCAACAGATGAATAAACTATCAATCACATTTCAACAGAAGGATCAATGTGAAATTTGGTGGAAATTGGCTAAGTGGTTTCTGAAGAATCATGATTTTATACATGTAAACAGCACAGTGGCAGGGAAATATTATAAATATAAACCAGATTATGGCCATCTTAGATTTCCAATCAGAACAATTTTAACTATTGTTGATCTACAAGTCACTTCGATACTTTCAATATAAATGTATATGGCCCATACAAATGGGGAAGCAAATTTGACCTTGGAGGTAAAAAGGTCAAATGTCAACATAGAACCATCATTTTAGCAATTTTGGTAGATCTCCTGTCCTCCATAATTTGTGCAAAGATCAGGACCCAGGGCTTATTTGGTTATATAGATGAAGATTTTTAAAGGTTTTTACCATATATGGGCATGGCAGCCATTTTGATCAATGGACCATACCCATTTTAGCAATCTTTCATTCTCCTGCCCACGGAGGCTCCGCATGAAATTTGAGCAACACTGGCCCGGAGACTTCAGAGGAAAAGCCATTTGAAAATTATCAACAATTTTTCCATACAAATGTATGGGGCCCATACAAATGCATACAGAAGCAAACTTGACCTCGCCATAAAAGGTTAAATGTCAATGTATGACAATTATTTTAGCAACTTTGGTAGACCGCCCGTTCTAGATGATATATGCAAAGATTCAGCCACAAGCCATCCTCGGTTTTGGAGAATAAGATTTTTAAATGTTTTTTCCCATACAAATGCATAAGGAAGCAAACTTGACCTTGCCGTTTTGATTGTGTTGGGGTTTAACGACACGTCAACCCTTGAGGGTCATTTTGTGTCGTCTCCCAGAGAAAGGGAGAAAAGAGATAGAAGAGAGAGTAGAGGAGATGAAAGAAAGGGACAGGGAAGAAAGAGGAACAGGAATGAAAGTGAAGAAACAGAAGAAATAAAAACATTCCCCCTCTACCCTTACCCACTACAAGGATAGCAGGCCTTGCCCAACTGTAAGCCAATATCAGTTGGACGCCCCAGTGATGTAAGATACACAGCACCTTCGCACCACCCGACCACCCCCTGACCTTGCCGTAAAAAGGTCAAATGTCAATGTATGACCATTATTTTAGCAACTTTGGTAGACCCCCTGTCCCCAATGATTTATGCAAAGATTCAGCCCCAAAGCATCCTCGGTTCTAAAGAAGAAGAGTTTTAAAGGTTTTTACCATATATGGGCATGGCGGCCATCTTGGTCAACGAACCGTGACCATTTTAGCAATCTTTTGTTCCCCCTACCTAAGGAGGCTCCATATGAAATTTGAGCAAAATTGGCCCAGAGGCTCCAGAGGAGAAGTTGTTTGAAATTCTGAACATTTTTCCCATACAAATGCATAAGGAAGCAATATTGACCTTAACGTAAAAAGGTCAAATGTCAATGTACAACCATTATTTTAGCAATTTTGGTAGCCCTCCCGTTCCCGATGATATATGCAAAGATTCAGCCATAAGGCATGCTCGGTTTAGGAGAAGAAGATTTTTAAAGGTTTTTCCCATACAAATGCATAGGGAAGCAAACTTGACCTTGCCGTAAAAAGGTCAAACGTCAACGTACGACAATTCTTTTAGCAATTTTGGTAGACCTCCCGTCCCCGATGATTCATGCAAAGGTTCAGCCCCAAGGCATTCTCGGTTCTGGAGAAGAAGATTTTTAAAGGTTTTTACCATATATGGGCGTGGCGGCCATCTTGGTCAATGGACCGCAACCATTTTAGCAATTTTTTGTTCCCCCACCCTAAGGAGGCTCCATATGAAATTTGAGAAAAATTGGCTCAGCGGCTTCAGAGGAGAAGTCGTTTGAAAATGTTAACGGACGGACGCACGGACGGACGGACGACGGACGAAAAGTGATCACAATAGCTCATCCTGAGCAGAGCTCAGGTGAGCTAAAAAGGGGTAAAGAGATAATGAAATGTATCTTAATTCTTTACCGACTCGTAAGTAAGGTTGTTTTTCCTCTTGTTTAAGTCTAGAACGTACATAGCAGAACAAAGGGATGATTAATATGAATATGATAATATCTGCTATTATGAGGTAAACCATTGTTAATTAACCTCTAAGCATATATTAAAAATATATATAAACATAATCTAAGGCTTCGGTAAGTTTAGAGGAAGGAAATGATTGACTTTGGCAGTTTCTGAATAGTTACAAAGTCAATAAAAAATCAAAAGGAAAGTATTGTATATAATATTTAATTTAGGCAATAATAATCGGTCGCGTACTGAATAATTAATGCCTTTACTAAATATGTATCCATTGTCAATACCAAAGGTGCGAGAAAATTTTGATTGACATGGACTCTAGTTATAAGTAAAAAATTAGAGGTATAGAGCTAGTCGAAGCAAAACTATTCTTCAATAAGGATAAAGTAGACCTATAATATAAAAGGATTAATTGGGTCTAGTGATTATAAGTTTTAAACCTTCCTAAATAATTTCTAATCGCAATCATAATAAAATTATTATTCCCAGATGAAGAATCTTCAGCGTAATAGATTCTAACTGAGACAAAATTATCTGGTATATTGCTATCGTAGTCTTAAATGATCCAGAAGAAAAATAAAAGGCAAAGTAAAGAACGTATCGAATTATATATATGCCTCAATATAAGATTTTCTTCTTTATTATTTTATAGCAGAGTTTAGACAGAGCACGACTGACCTAAACTCTTATATAATCAATCAAAAGATAGTATAAAATAGAATAATAGCTTAACGGATCAACTATTTTCCATGCACAAAGGCAAAAGGAAATATGTACCTCAACTAGAATTTTTAATCGTAGTAATCTAGAGAGGTAGCAGATAAATAAATAAACTCTTAATTTATTTGATTCGTGTAGATTTCCGATACATTACGAATGAAATATTAATAGAAAGTAGAAAGGATCGATTGCTACTTTCTTGTCAATTTTAATCCCTAGATTACATGCTGATTATATATCGGGAGCATGTAGAAAAACAGGGGAGGAAAGAAGAAAAAATTTTTGATTTCGTGTATATTTTTCTTCTTAGAAATAACAACAGTTTTATAGAGTTCACCTTTGCCTTAGAGCCGAATAAGGTGAATATCTAAGAAATTAATCTCTTTGTAGCGAATAAAAAGAGATATAAATTATATAATTATAGATGGAAGTATCTTCTACACTTAGTGAATGAATTGCGAATTTGATCGTAACCGATAATTCTTAATTCATTTTCAAGAATAAATATATACAGGGATCATTTTCTGGCGCGATTACGCTATATTCTCGCATTTTTTTGCAAGACATCGCATCAAAATTCCAGGAGTGAGAAAAAAAATCGCACGCTGATTTTTTTCTCATTTCGCGCCGTTAAGTTCCTATTTTGCACATGCGGTTCATTTCGAGACTATCGGACTGTTCTGTTTGACCGGTTTCTGAAATATTGTGGCGCCAAAATTCATTACACATACGACCGCAGGTAACCATTCATTAATCTGTATCATTGGAAAGCTTTATCGTAAAAAATCATTGTCGGTCTCTGGTTTAAGTAAGCGTTTATTTGATCGCTACCTCGAGCCAGCAAAAACATGTCCGCCGACTCGAAAAAAAAAAGAAAGAAAATTATCCGACCCGAAGCCGTCCAGTCGGGATGGCAACATGTTAAAGTATCTTGTTTGAGCACAACCCAGCTCGACTGAAGCGGCCACGCTCTCCTCCCCTGATTCGGATGACGATCAAACACAAGACCGAGCTGAGCTTGATGAATAACAAGCCCATGAAGCCCTTATTCAGCCGTTTGCATTTTGATACGAGCCAGGCATAACGAGAAAGAAATGAAAGTGAAACCAGCAACAAGCTTTAAAATTATTTAGTTGATAACAAAAAATAAGAAAATGTGCAAGACAGAAAATAAATGTAAACGGTACTTTCAAGATAATCAGTGACTTATTTACAGTGATTCTATCCAGTCTCAACTGAAATTCCATGAGTCCTATGATAAAATCATGAGTCTGTAATATATTTTAGAGCAGATATTTACTGTTTTTGTGAGTTCAGGGACTCACTTATATAAAATTTGTGAGTCCCAGAGAAAAATTATGAGTATAGGAACTCGCAGGTAAAAAAATCATTGGATAATGTCACAAAATCCCAGAGAAATAATTCCTGAAGAATTTCTGAAACAAATCCTTTGAATTGCAGTTTCTGATCCCACAATTTAAAGTCCCTGAATTCAGAGTTTAATTCCAGAATTAATGAAACATTGAAGTAATCCAATAAAGAATGAAAGTGTACAAAGATGCTCATATGAAAATCTTCTCTTCTTATATAATATCAAAGCACATTCTAAAAAAAACTAGAGTACTAGAGACATCACTTATTTTCCAGTATTTGTCAAGAAAAATTTAAATGTTCTGTGACATGCCAAAAATAGCTTAATCTAGAATATTCCATTTGGAAATTCTAAAAAGAAAATAAACAACTTATTGTAAACATGATTTTCCACAAAGTTCAAATTTATATATAAACACTTGCAGTAAACATGAAAATAATGATACTTAAAATAATCAAACACCCTATATATAACAATTTTATTAACCTGATTTAGAGTACATTACAAAATAAGCAATAATAATACTTATACATACAATTCTGATACAAAATCTGGCCTTTACAAAAAAAAAAAAAAAAAAAAAAAAAAAATCTCACTCAGTTTGTCCGAGCGAGCGAAAAAAAAATCTCACTGAATTTGAAAATCTCTCACTGTTTTTGTCCAAATGGGATTTTTTCCTCAACAAAAATCTGGGGCCAGAATAATCCCTGTATATATATATATAGAATTTTAAGTCCAGTTAAAAAATGACTGGACAGAATTCAACAATATAAGGGGCTACTAGGTATTAGAACCCATCGCTGTCATTCTATAACCTATAACCCAAGACTAGACATGTCTATAGTGCTCAATGAATAAAAATAGATTGAGCGAGGACTAGTGACTACTACTCGGTCACTAGTAATCTGACACAATGATCTGGCACTAGTCTACGAAACTACTGCCCAGTGGAATTTCGTTAGAATGACCTGGCACTAGTCTATGAAACTGCTGCCCGGTGAAAATTTCGTTAAAGGTAAGTTAACCTCTTTCTAGCGAATGAAAGAGATAAAACATAAGTTAATTTAAAATATTAATGGAATTACACTCCTATAATAAGTCAATGGAATATTAAAGATTCTAGTCTGATTCGGGAAAGATTGTACAGAATTTTATTATATAAAAGGTTACTATGTATTTCATTTAATAACCTATATCCATTGACTTAATTGTGTATGAAGCTCTATGAACAATAATAGATTGTTCGGGAATTAGTGATTACTATTTTGACACTAGTTACCCGACATAATGACTGGACACTAGTATTCGTAACTGTTGCCCGGTAAAAGTTACTAATAATTTGACAAACTGATCAGATAGCAGTATTCGTAACTCTTTTCCGATGAAAAAGAGAGATTATATAAGAAATTGACCGAGCACAAGTATTCAAAACTTTTTCCCGGTGAGAAATAATTATTAGGCAAAGTTGACCAGACACTATTTGGTAAAAAGTTGCCTGGTGAAAAATCAGAAGTAATATGATAAAATGATAAAATGACCAGGTATAAGTATCAGTACTATTTTGCCCGGTGAATTTTTTTTTATAATTAGACATAATGACCGGCAGTTAGTACATGTATACGTGACTATTTTGTCCAGTGAAATATGTCAAAAAACTAAGTCTTTCCAGAAAATAATTAAATTATTGACTGGAGACTAGTTGACTGGTGCCTGGTTGACTGGTGCCTGGTTGACCAGTGCCTGGTTGACTGGTGAAGCTGATTGACTGGTGCCTGGTTGACTGGCTGACCGGTGACTTGATGACCGGTGACTGGTGACTGATGGACTTAGACTTTATCGGATACTAAGTACCCAAAGATGCCACCTTGATGGGTCTTTCCCCGGCAGTATAGCCATATGGGGTGGGGCTCCCATCAGTAAAGAATTGTCGTATAACCCATCAAGGGTTGACAAGTTCTTTACAATCAGCTTCTCCACCATGAGAATCTTTAGCCAACTCGAAGATCTCTGCAAGAAAAGCAATAAAAGTCCAGGAAAATCATATCTTAAACGCTGAAGAACCTGGAACGAAAAGAACAAAACATATTCTGTATATATAAACACGACTTCCGAACCGACCGTGCACGAGCGTTGTGCCGAATAGCGAGTGTCGCGAAAACACATGTCAAGAAAAGCCAGTCAATATTTACATGAAATTGAAAATTATAAATAATAACATAGGAAGTGAAAGGAGTGATAAATAAACAAAAGAAACACAAGTATACAGAAAATTATCCGTGAGGAAAAGAAATAATCCAAATTTCTTTCACAGGTAAATAATCCTTGTTGAATTTCTTTGTCCACAGAAAAGAAACTGACACGTGATCAATTGAGCGGGAAGAGTTACGTCACACAGGTAACTAAGGGACCTTCTGGTTCAAGACTTTGACGACTGAAAGGTCATTTTTTCTGTGGAAGGTGTGAAAACAGAAGAGAATAGCACATTATCTATAAGTTAATGTATTACGAAGTTAAAATGTACTTGATTGCACAGTAAATTCCATTAGTTAAATTGTACGCCACCGGTCAAATGGTACGCAAAGAAACTTTTTCTCTGTGTATCGGAAGAGAATCACTTCATTTAAATAAAGTGTGATAAACTGACTTATTTTAACATGAACTTGCTTAAAGTCTTGGAGTTAAGGTTTATATTGCCTTTCATGGATAGTTTGAATCACAGTAAGGCATGTTCAAGCCATGAATGGTTTATGCAAAAAAGGATATCTGTAGAAATCCTCCGATTTTTTTCTATGATCCTTGTGTCAGGATTATCTCCATTCACTGCTATAGTATATGACATTTTCCGAATATCGACAAAAAGTAAAATGAAAACAAACTTACGGTAAACATAATCTTCGCCCTGGTGTTTGTTTACAGTCAACTTGTCTACTGGAACAGGTCAATTTATTGTTCAATAGTACTTCAACGGCGTACAAGTTGACCGATTCCCAGGCGTGTGTAGCAAGTTTGGTTAAATTCTGCCCAGTAGTTTAGGAGATAGTGTGACAGACAAAGGGACGGACAGAGGTTTGTGTGACGAACAAAGGGGCAGACGGAGGTGTTTACAAAATCCCCATCGCTTTTTTTAAAAAAGTGTGTGGATAAAAAAGTTTTGAGGAGAAAAATGAGGCACTGTCTGACAAAAAGAAAAGAAAGCAATCAAAGCATTGACTGGGAAACTTTCTTATGATATTCAGAGAAAATTCATACTTGGAAAATATGTCAGGAAAAAAAAGATGGGCTTTTACTGCAAGTTGTACTGTATAAATCACGGCTACCTTGACTATTGCTGGATCCTGGGGTAATGGCTGTAATGGCTGTGGTTTAGGTGGTTCACAGACATGAAGATCCTTTATATCACTGCCACGGAATATGATATACTCAAAAATCTCATCTCTTGGTGCCACTGGTCGATCAGTTGGTCTATCTTCTGTACCAAATGACCTAACTGAAATCAAAACAAACTATGGTTATTTTTTAACGACTCCTGCATTATTTGATCAATTAATTCACCACTGGCAGATTCCATATTATTTGGTAAATATAATGTTAGAAGACAGAATCTTGACTGTCTTAAATACTTTATGTTTAAATCTAACAAATAATTAAAACAAGAGCTGTCACAGACAGCACAGCTCACCTGGAATTGGGGAGATACTAGAGTGTCAGGGTGCTCTTTAGGGCCAGTCTGATCTGAGTCTACACTGTTTGCGTAGGCCTATCTGCCCCAACACGTAGGATCATTACGGTAAGAGGAAATGTTATGGCATTTTAGCTCTTGATAGGATTTCTTGTGCTATGGTTTGGTCATTTCTTGTCATTAATTTGACATTATCAGGGATCAAATATAAAATTTTTATGTTTGTGACCTTGTCCGGGAGGTCACAGGCATGGCAGCCTTTGATTTCCGATGGGAACAATATTGGCTATTTTTGATCTACAAGTCACCCTGATGCTTCCTACCAAGTTTCAAGTCAATTGGCCTTTTGGTTCAGGAGAAGCAAAAAATAGAATTTCAAGATGGCCACCATGATGTCCAGCTTGGATTTCCAATCAGAGCGATTTTAGCTATGTTTGATCTACAAGTCAAACTAATGCTTCCTACCAAGTTTCAAGTCAATTGGCTTTTCATTCAGGAGAAGCTAAAAATAAATTTTAAAGATTGCGGCCACTGCAGCCATCTTGGATTTCTGACTGGAATGATTTAAGCTATTTTAAATGTACAAGTCACCCCGATGCTTCCTACCAAGTTTCAAGTCAATTAGCCTTTCAGTTCAGGAGAAAAAGCAATAAATAGATTTTCAAGATGGTGGCCATCTTGGATTTCCAATCGGAACAATTTTAGCTATTTTTGATGTACAAGTCAGTCACCCCGATGCTTCATACCAAGTTTCAAGTCAATTGGCCTTTCGGTTCAGGAGAAGCGAAAAATAGATTTTTAAGATGGCTGCCATAGTGATCATCTTAGATTTTCTATCGGAATGGTTTTAGCTATTTTTGATCTACAAGTCATCCCGATGCTTCCTACCAAGTTTCAAATCAGTTGGCCTTTCGGTTCAGGAGAAGAAAGGAAAAATACATTTCCAAGATGGCCACCACAGCGGTCAGCCTGGATTTCTGATAGGAATGATTTGGGCTATTTTTGATCTACAAGTCACCGTGATGCTTCCTATCAAGTTTCAAATCAACTGGCCTTTTGGTTCAGAAGAAGCAAAAAATGGATTTTCAAGATGGATGAAGATGGCCGCTGTGGATTTCGGATCGGAATGATTTAGCTATTTTTGATCTACAAGTCACCCCGATGCTTCCTACCAGGTTTCAAGTCAATTGGCCTTTCGGGTTCAGGAGAGTTTCAAAGTCAATTGGCCCTTCGGTTCAGAAGCAGCAAACCGAGCACCGCACAATGGGGCAATACAGGCCTGTTTACCATTTTACAAGTGTACCCCATCTATTAGGCCTGGCTAATCCCTCTCTGATATAAACCACATGGGTTTGAAAGAATACTCGAGCTGTACTGTATATAAGCAACCAAGTTTAAAAGCACTAAAGCTTCCTAGATATATAATGTTCGAAAACAGGTAAAACAGATTCTGTCATGAATGCTGTTCCTTTCATTCAGTGTTAGAGGGACTTAGAGACCTTACAGAAAATTGCTACTGTCAAATGGCAGCAAATACTGAAAATACTATGAAAGAGTGTTTGACAACATTTTCTGAATGTTTTGAGTGCTTTTAATATTCATAACAGTGTTTATTGACTGAATAATTAAACGTTTTTCGGGAAATTCGGAAGTCGCGAAAACTAATGATGCATAGACTTTACGGCACTAAGTACATGTTTTGTTGGTCATTAAAATCTTGTCTAAGGTAGTCATGCAGCGGTACAACTATCCTAAATTGACCTGAATGTAGCAAATTATTTCTTTTGCACGCAGTAATTACTGATCTAACTGGCAGCTAACTGACAACTTCTGTTTACACTTGAGTGAACCGAGCCAGAAAATCGGAGAAAAAGAATTGTGAACTGAATCGTGACCACTGAGCCGCAATGCACCGAAAATTTGGTGAATCGTTTCACCTCTACATAGAACACAGCATCTGATCAGGGCCCGTTATTTTTTTTTGCATTGAATTGCATAGAAACTAAAAACTCTCCCACACAAACTAAATGGATTTAACCATTTAACCATGGCTAATTCAACAGACAATTTGTTATTTTCTTATTTTTCCCAGAAAGAGTGGTTTGAAATTTCATGCAAATTGTCTCTAAATAGAGAAAATTTGCATGTTATGTAAAAAACGTTTTTTTTTGCGGAAAATAAGAAAAATATTTCAGAATGTTGTCTGCTTATAAATAAAACTTAAGGCGCTGCTAATCACAACGGCAGCACACGACATTTCAAAATATCCTTTTTAATATTTTCATAGACAAGAAGTCTTTCCGACTTTTATTGGCATTCATGTGAAATCTTCTGCCAAGCAGACAAATTCACATGGAATGTCAAGACTTATTTAATTTAAAAATCTAAAAAGCTTTGCGCTTTCAGAGTTGCTGGAAAAGTCCAATTTTTTTTTTTTGCTGGAAGAATATGCAAAAATATCTTCATTTTGTCAGCAGCTGAATTATACCAAGAGTGGTAATGGTAAAATAAACAGCTGTGTAATAATGACCTGTATTTGTATTCAGACCCACCAGACAGGAAAACATTTTTATAAAACATTCAAATGATGTTATCTATTGTATGCTAAGATCAAGTTTGTTATTATCAACATCAGCAGATGACATTTTGAAATATTTTCCCCAGACAACAGTTTTGACATTTCATGCTTTATATCTTGACATTTCATGCTTGATATCGTCTCCAGTGGAGACAATTTGCAGGAAAAATCAAATCTTTGTTTCTGGGAAAAGGCTTCGCTATGTTTGTATTCTATGTACCCGTCACAGAGCTAAACTACAAAGGAAAGTAACTCCAGCTATGAATTGTAAAAATGTAAATAAAATTGTTGTTTTTCCAAAATATTCTTCCAAACTTGGGCAAATTATCAGTTTATATATTATTTAACATTGTATATGTCTAAACTTACACAAATCATGGTAAACTAGATAATATAGTTGGATTCCGGTAATTAATATTAGATTTCAGTAGATTCCAGTAAATATTGGATTTCGGTAATCCCAAATACCCTAAAATTGAGTCTAAACTGATTTTCTTCATCTTCAGCTGTAATGTAATTTCTATTAGTCCATAATAAATTAATTGTTAGATTCTCATTACTGCCCGCCTTGATTTTTAACCCCCGCCTCGATTTTTTTATTGACTTTTTTGTAAGTACGGGTACTGCTCCGATGTTCCGGTTTTTATCAAAAATCTTTCGGTTTGCTGATCGCCAAGTTCCATTCCACTTAAATCTACATTAAATATTCAAATTGCGCATATAAGACAAAAAATGACTCACTTCCGGTGTAATAACCAACACAAAATAGTTTGTTTAACTACGATCAAAATCAGTTACTGTTCTAGGTGTACTGGATCCCTGTTGCTAATGCACTTCGTTATAAATTGCGTCCGGTCAGACAACCAGTCGATTTCTACTTTCATTTTCCAATCCAGATAAAAAAAACATGTTGAAAATAGCATTTGTGATCATGAAAATCATTGCAAATTAAACTGTAATAAAAGACTGGTATGGATTTAAAGCCAGCGATACCCAAAATCTTCTCAACCTCCACGATGTATTTAATTCAGGGGTGACTATTGGCGGTGTAGTTTCCCAGTCGTCAAGAATGGAGATAATTGCTGGGAGATCAAAGTATATATGCTGTTTGTGAACTGTGTCTGACAGGTAAAAACAGTTTATACAAAAGAGAGAGCGTTTGTCAGGAAAGGAAAAATTGCACAGAACAGAATAAATTGATGACTTATTTTGTCAGTGTTCTCAGTAAAAATGAAAAAAGTGGGTATTTGATTATAAATATATTAACTTCCTTTAGCTCTATAGACCTTTTTAAACACTACGTCGCACAATAAAAATCATCCGGAACCTCTCGGTCTTTAACGCAGAGAACATTCAAGGCTCTTACCTATTGGATGGCAGAAAGTTGTTGTTTACGTTTATAGGACAGTAAAATTGCGGATCTTTTCAGAAAAATAAAGCATTTTCATACGTCAAAAATTTCTTTTCAGAAGAGATAGTAATCGAGTGATTATTCAAATATCATATCCACATATATTAATGCATATTTTGACTATATACTGGGTAAAACTAGGCGTTAAAATGGTCATCAAAAAGCAAAATTACAGTTGCGTGAGTGCCTGCCGATATCGGAAAAATATTGTTGAAACAGTTGTGTTTGTCTTAAGGAAATGCAGTCAAATTGCTTCTTAAAGCTGTATTTTCAAACGCCAGATAAAATTTACGCCTGAATATTGACCAAAAGAAACGTATTATCCAAGTAAAGTTTGGCTTGAATCAATTAGTATCAATGCAACCGGAAATGTTTTTGCCATCCACGATTATTGGTCATGTGACATAATATTGTAATCACGTGGTCAGTAGCCCGGATGAAAACAATAACATTAAAAAAGGCCTATAGACATATGCCATGTGTATTCATTAACCCTTAAAGCGCCAGTCACAACTATTGTCGTCTGCTTTGTCATCTGCTTGTGATTTTAAAAGTCGTTTTTGCAAACAGTGTAGACCCAGACCAGACTGCTCCTTTAGGAGCAGTCTGATCTGGGTCCATACTGTTTGCTGGTATGCAAAAATAGGTTTGAAAAGTCTGCAAGAATATTCAGCAGACGACATGAACAGACGACATTTTCAGATGCAGTTTTTCTTGGCGCTTTAAGGGTTAAAATTGCTCTTTCAAGGCTATTCTGATTATTACACACAACCTTTTTTTTTTTTTATAATACATTGGAATTATGAAAAAGTATTCTTTATTCACCAAATACAGGTGGTTTGCAGAAATAAATATAATTTCAGCCACCCATCTCAAATTTCTGTGTACTCCTGAAAAATAAAATTTCACCCTCAGCCCTCATTTTTAAAAGAAAAAATAAATGAGAATCTGACTTTTAATTTATTGTGGCCTTAATTTTAAGGATAATCTGCCGGCTGACCAAACATGGCGGCGGAATATTCCACATGTACACATCATCATAAAATATCAACAAAAATCACAAATGAAATGCGTGTCTCACAAATTGAACTGATAACTCAAATGTCAGGATATATCAAGTGGTTATTAATAGATAAAAATGCATTTTATAAGTATGAAAAAACTTATGCTCTGACTTGCGTAATTTTGGGACAAAATATTTCCAGTTTCTTTTCCATGAATACATAAAGTACTTATGTCATTTTCTTTTACAATGTTCCATCTAGGGCAACCGGAAAATAAAATATCCAAATTCATTCAAATAAAGACACACTTAGGCTTTGGCTTCCAAGAAGGCTATCAAACAGCTCTAAACAATGTACATTGACCGCACATATATAATGTACTTAGCTGTCCCCCTTGAACGTGCAGATAGAATACTAACTGGTATCCAGTCCGTTATATACATGAAAGGACAAGATTTTAGTTTTGTGTATCAGTTTGGGTACCTGCGGACATAGGCATACTGTGTTTTTATTTGAAAGCTTTTGGATATTTTAATTTCCGGCTGCTCTAGACGGAACATTGTGAAACAAACTGACGTTAGTATTTTATGAATTTATGAAAAAGAAAAGGGAACTTTTGGCTCCCGAGTTTACACAAGTTAGAAGGTTAGTTTTTTCATACTTATAAAATGCATTTTTATCTCTTGAGAACCACTTGATTTGCCTTGACATTTAAGTTATCAGTTGAATTTATGAGATACGCATTTCATTTGTGATTTTTGCTGATATTTTATGATGATGTGTACAGGTGGCAAATTTCCCCGCCATGTTTGGGTAGCCGGCAGATTATCATTAATGTGACATAAACAAACTTATGAAAGATTTTTCACTTATTCAAAAGAGGGTGAATGGAGTTATGAGCTGATGAGAGTGAACGGAATTATGAGAATAGACTATACAACATTATTGCAGTCCGCGAAATCTTTTCTACTCTGATGCAGGACAGCTGTCAGACAGACTGTATTCTTTTGCAGGACAGATATCTGCAGGACTGAAGGCATATTTGTTATCAGAATAATATTTTCTTTGCTAAGATTCACAGGACATTTGTCAGACAAAGTTTTTGCAGGACAAAATGAAAAAATGACAGTTTTTTCAGGCAGTCCTGCACTTTTCGCGAGGACTGTTATTGCTACCGCGATTTTTTTTTTTTTTTTTTGATTCCTCCTTTTATGCTTGTTATTGCGTCTATTCGCCTTAAACAAAATGTCATCCATTTCATTTGATCCAGACGGATCATATCAAACTCATGAAACGATACTCTTTGTCAAAACCTGTGAAATAAATATTTGGGTTCTTGCTACAAATTCTGCTGACAAATTTGTAAACAATGATACCTTTTGCAAGAGCCACTGTTGACTCGTTCGGATCAATCGTATATAAAATGCCTTCATATCGAATGCCTGCCTTCGAAATTAGGCTTATTTTACTGCCAAGATATGGAATTCCTCCACTCATGGCTTTTTCTGCCCTAATGGCAATCGAAGGATCGGATGGTACTAGATACTTTGGTAAGTCTCAACTTGGATCTGGAGCTACAAATCAAAATGGCGAGGCTCTCCGTCAGATGGCGCTAAAATCCAATTCGTTCCCAGAATACAGCACACGACGCATGCGTGCTTCAGTCAACAAATTTGCAGTGCAGGGAAATGGCGGATCCGAATCCGTTGGACACTTTTTTACTTCCAGAGACAGACGAAAGCGTCGTTAACGCTTTAGTTGCTTCTTTAGAGTCCCGATTAGCATCACCAACAAATAAGGAACATTCAACCGCGATAACAAGCTCGTCCGCAAGCAATAACCATGTCAGTGTCAATGATCCTCAGATAGCATGTACAAATGCCACTTTCACTCATATAAAAAATGTGCAGTTACCAAATGAAAATGCAACTCGAAGTAACAATGTCTGCAGTGCTAAAACAGTAGAAAAAGACAATCAGATACTTGGCATAAATTCTATACACTCGAATGCTTCACCAGGAAGTGTTAATTCGCCTATAAATACAAATAGAGTAGTGTCGCCAAAGCCAAATGATGGTGTAAACAAACCAGTGCATGCTGTAAGACTAGTACCACAAACATTTGTCAAATCTCCGTTAGCACCCAGTCCTGTATTATATCATAATTCCACGCCATCCCCATCTGTACCTCAAAGTAATAGTGTTCATAATCCTGCATTAAATACAACTGTGAAAAAGGATATTCATACGACAAATGCTGTTATCAATTCGCAAAGGAATTTTGTGAAAGCTGAGAATATCAAAAAAGAAGCATCATCACCAGTGCCTCATTTTATAAAACAAGAGGTTATGAATTCTCATGTGAAATCAGAAAACTTTGTAGGCAATCAAACATCAACACAAAATGTTAAAAATGCTCAGTCAGTATTGTTAACATCAAATGGTCAGCCTGTAACCCAAAAAACAAATGTTCATATTGTGCATAGTGCTAATATTTCTTCAGTGAAAGCACCCGGTGTTAATGCAGGTGTTATAACAGTGAGAAGTCAAACACCTTCTCAAATGACAGTAGTACGACCACAGATAGTGACTTCACAAGTTGTGAATGCAGCTTCTCCACGACCTCAAGGGACTGTAAGACTGCAAACTAGACCAGGAACAGCACCCATAAGGATCGCAGCTTCTCAGCCAAATATTGCACCAAGACCAGGTGGAACTGTAAGTAGTTGCTAGTATGTGATGAATTATGAGTCAAGAGTTTGATGGAATATAGTATGATTTCAAGTTTCCAGTAAAATATTCGCAGAACCGTCGTGACGTCACGAATATCGGTGCCTACTGAAAAAGCAGAGGTGATCCAAATACTTCACTACGGTGTAAACAGATCATTAGTAACCATTAACTGTAATGGGTGCTCGCTGAAAAAAATCTTATGCTCGATAAATTTCGTGATATACTGTTCGATTTTGAGTTGTTTACATTGAAATTATCATTTTGTTTTCTCTAAATTATCACTGACAGTATCATTGATTGTATAATTATTGATACATTACCTTCTTTTCTAGAGCCTGACAAGGCGTTTGCTAGGAAATCTTCCGCTATTTTAATGTTTGATAACGACACAAAGTTAAAATAATTGGAACATAAATATCTCTTGAAGAAATAAAACAATATTGTCTTATAATAAATACCAAATTTGTTATTGATTTTACACCTGTCAACCTTGCAGACCATGTAAGTTTACATTGGCTCAGGGCATTGATTACCCTACTGGGGTTACTGTTGGAGTCTGAATGGTGAATTGCAAAAGGACAACTGCTTACCAGGGCCTGCGACTGGTCCTCAGCCTAAAAACAATTCTAAATGAGTATTCATCCCTCAGTTTTATAATCTACTATCGATTTTACTAGATTTTTTGGGAAACCAAAATATGTAGATAGCTTAGAATTTTTACCTGTCCTAGTTCAATGCTGGTGTTGAAAGAAAAAGGTTTAGCCAGTCATCATTCCTCCCAAGATACCAAACTAAACACACCGGCTGGTGTTGAACCTAACAACTTTAGCCGATCAACATTCCTCCAAAGATACCAAATTCAGCCAACACACCTACCAACCAAGTGAGCATTCTACATAAATCTATAGCGGGCCGGTATTGGCCCAGCTACAACAGATTTATAAAGAAGGCTGTGGCTATTGACAACCGGTTGTCAGTAGCGATTTTCGCTATTGACAACCGGTTGTCAGTAGCGATTTCGCTATAGACAACCGGTTGTCAATAGCAATTTCATTATTGACAACCGGTTATCTATAGCAAAATCACTGCTGACAACCAGTAAAATGTTTTAAAGTCTTGACCTTATCATCAGTTTCAATATAGAATGATTATTTTCCTACTTAATAACTACATGTACGAGAAGCATATAATTAAAGTTTTATTTTTAAAAGCACTTTTTATAAAGTTCACATGCAGATATAAGAAACTTGCAAATATACATGAATGGTAATGTAAAGCAATATTCAAACAAAACAGAGAAACATCTTAATCTCCTGATCAGACTGCTCCTTCAAGAGCAGAAGCAGTCTGATGAGGATCTCTACTCTTTGCTCATGATGACTCAGATTACTGTATTGTTTTATCGTAAGACATTTTTTTGTTATTTACAAACATTTACCATAATGTCATAATATAGCTGTTAATCTCTTTTGGGTAACTAGCAAAGAAAATAAAGGGTATGGTCTGATCTTGGTCTACTCTCAAGCACAAGACTTTGTTTGTAGTATTTACAATTCTTCTTCTAACCATAAGTCATCTTTGTTATCCACATTTACCATAATCTGATAAAACTGTAATTAAACTACATTGGGTAGCAGAGTTCTCATTAACTCCAGATTTGGAGTAAATTACTCCAACTTTTCATTTCTGACTCCAACTTTTTGGAAAGTCTCAATAGTAAAGTATGGTAAAACTCCAACTTTTTTCTGGACGACAGCATTTTACTCCAATTTTCAAAATTCTAGTGAGAACCCTGGGTAGCATGTGATTATTATGATAGCGGTCAGAACAATGGATGTAAAAACAGGGCTTAAGGATCATTAATGATACATTATCTGAAGCTGGAAACCTTCAATGATGTGTTTTCTTTTAGTATTTTTACATGTACACACACATTCTTGATTGCACAGTGTTATGTCCCCCCACCGAAGGGGAGGGGCATATTGTTTTTGCCGCAGTTCCCATAAGCATTAATGTTACACTTAATGTTTGTTTGATATCTCAAGAACCATTGGCTAACACTAATTTTTGCCCATTTTTGGACCATTTTACTTGGTACTTAGTAAACATGAATTCCAAACAGTATTTAGGGGTTTTAAGCTGCTGACAGTAGTTTCTCAGTACTTCCCTGAAACAAAAATACATGTATATGTGTGTAAGTCTATTGTAATGCTAATAGAGGCATATAACAAGCCTTAGGTGAAAAATCTTTGCTGAGCCATATAGCTTAAAACTGTATTTCTGTGTCAGTTCATTCAGTACATCTATCTCTAAGCATTTTAAGCATTTCTGTTAAGCATTACTGATATCTTTGTTTATAATACTTTCACCTATTTTAGATGATACATACTGCCTAATGCTTTTAGTTTCATCATTCATTTCCATGAGGGGTTTTATTTCGTGTCTTTCATCTTCCGTCAGAGTTCAGTTTTTGGAGCACATTGGCAAAATGGATGTGCTGAGACAGGGTGATTAAGGTCAAGGATGAGTTTTGTTACTTTATATTTTTCTTCATTGCTATCATTAATCAAGATTAAAAAATGCCTGAGAACAGCTGAACAACCAGTTGCAAGATATTGTTGCACAGGTCTTTTACCTTCACTCTTTATTGTGGGTTTGCCATCATGTTTTTCACACCTTAACCCATGACAAAAGGTGATAATCATTGTTTTATCTTAATTGTAAGTCATTAAAATAGTTATTATTATTAAAAGAATTTTGTACACTTGTGTAAATTATGTTTCAAAATCAATTATTAAATAATATTTTACCGGTTGTCAATAGCGAAATCGCTACTGACAACCGGTTGTCAATAGCCACTTCCAAAAAGAAATTGCTACTGACAGCCGGTTGTCAATAGCCACTTCCTATAAAGAATGCTAGCTGGGAAACTAAACACATCAACCAGTGTTGAACTTAAGCTGATCACTATTCCTCCCGAGATACCGGTCAGCCAAACTAAACACACTGGCTGGTGTTGAATTTAACACATTTAACCCATCAACATTTCTCAAAAAATACCTAACACAGCCAACATGTGTACCAGACTAAACACCTCTCTCTCTCTCTCACACACACACATACACACACAAAGCAAACATGCACGCATGCTCCCTCGGACCCGCATGCTACGCTATAAGGTCTAGTCAGCAGCGAAATTATATACATCAGCATGTTTTTTTTGCTTGAAAATTTGGGCATGCAATGTACGTATTCAAATCAAAAACTGTTTTGTATTCCATTCAATATATATATAGTTGATGTTTACTGTTTTGGACATTCTCTTTTCCAGTATCACGGGTGGTAAACCTAGGAACTACTACGAAATTATGTAAACGTAATTTCGTTCCCACGCCACACCCGGGACATAGCGGGGTAGTGCCAGCGTCATAAAATAGACAAAGAAATGTTGGTGTCATGTTTATTTTTATTTTATTTTACCATGACGAACAAATTCTGGGGAAATCGGGCAATGTGTTTCCATGTAAATATGTCTCAGCTTCCTCTATGGACCCAAATTTTATCGGAAAAGCCATTTGCTTTCTTCAAATCTTTCTACCCGCACTGAGCATCGGACCACTTGTTCCCCCCCTCCGGACCACTTGTTCTCCCCCCCCCCCCCCCTCCCCGAGTATTTTGTCAGTGCGAAGAATTTAGCCTGTCTCCATTGATTTGAGCTGACATTTGAAAGCATTCGTCGATGAAAATGATAAAAAGGCCCTTCCTGAACGTTCCTAAATCGAAAAAAAAACCAAGCGTTAACTCGTAAAAGAGTCAGGCCCCGTTTTTCAGGCGTGCTAGTTCCAAGATCACCGAGGTAGTTACCATGCTATCGGGGTAGTTCCAACGATTTAGGAGTAGATCCCACGACGTAATATTCTTTTCCAGATACAGCAATACTCTGGGACAGACATTTCTTCAATAATCTTCTGATAAGAGCATTCGCTGATTGTATAAATTTACCTTTGATAGCCGGGCTGTCCAAAGCGGGATAAACAGTGCGACTGCAATAGCACATACTGATCAGACCCTTCACTGATCATATAGTATGCAAGAAGCTTGCTTTATATAGTGGGTTGATGCACAGACTGACCTGAGTCTTTGCTGTTCATTCGTACATTGTAGTATTGTAGGTTTTGTCCAGTTCAATGTACGTACATTGTAAATCATACTTCAGACATGAGAACTTTGTACCGACATAATTTTGGTTTGAACTGGAGTTAAACGGCCCAGTCAATACTATTTCGGTCTTGTTGAGCCCTCACACTTTTCCGGGGCGGGCTTATTCATAAGCTATTAATCATTTCAGCAGAAACTGACAACTGCCTTTCTTTTCTTTCATATACTTTGACGAATAGAGCCTACTTTTGGAGTTATAGCCCTTTGAACACCGAAAATATTTTAGTGATTTCTGTAATATATTTGTATCCACTCTGTAACTTGAAAACTATTTGCGATATTTTCAACATCAAAAGTGTGTTGGGGAGAAGGCTTATTGCTAAACTGCTGGTTGCGTGGTTACATGTATATCACATACTGAGAGGCCACTAGAAGTTACCCCTGCGGGGCAGCCCAATGTTCAAGCACAAGATTTCCAAAGAAATTTCAGTAGGGAAGAGTCAAATTGTTATTGTTGCAGCAAGGGCAAATGAAAAAAAACAAACAAAAAAAACAGAGATTCTTAGACACTGCCATTCCTGTCCAAATGATCCTGCATGTACATTTTTTTCTGTGGGATTTTTTTTTTTAAATAATTATATGACACTGGATTTTTCTTGTTTATGTCTAAAAAAGTGTGTGTTTCAGGTTACATGTACCAGAGCATGCCTAATTTTTCATCAATGACCCTAAAGTTTTTTATGGATTTTCAGGGGATTTCCGTCAAGGTCCAAGATGTCCGCCATGGTGGCCATCTTGAAAATCTTTTTTTTCACTTCTTCTCCTAAACCCAAAAGCCAATTGACTTGAAACTTGATAGGAAGCATCGAGGTGACTTATAGATTAAAAATGGCTAAAATCATTCTGATTGGAAATCCAACATGGCCGCCAAGGTGGCCATCTTGAAAATCTATTTTTCACTTCTTCTCCTGAACCGAAAGGCTTTTTGACTTTAAACTAGGTAGGAAGCATCAGGGTGACCTGTAGATCAAAAATAGCTAAAATCATCCCTATCAGATATCCAAGATGGCTGCCATGACAGCCATCTTTAAAATCTATTTTTCACTTCTTCTACTGAACTGAATGGCTGTTTGACTTGAAACTTGGTAGGAAGCATTCCAGTGACTTCTAGATCTAAAATAGCTTAAATTGTTTGGATCAGAAATCCAAGATGGCCGTCATGGCGGCCATCTTGAAACTCTTTTTTTCGCTTATTTTCCTGAATCAAAGGGCCAGTTGATTTGAAAATTCGTAGGAAGCATCAGGATGACTTGTTGATATAAAAATAGCTAAAATCGTTCCGATCGGAAATCCAAGATGGCGGCCATCTTGAAAATCTATTTTACGCTTCTTCTTCTGAACTGAAAGGCCAATTGACTCGAAACTAGGTAGGAAGCATCGGGGTGACTTGTAGATTAAAAATAGCTCAAATCGTTGCGATAGGAAATCCCAAATTGCTGCTATAGCAGCCATCTTGAAAATCTGTTTTGAACTTTTTCTCCTGAACCGAAAGGGCAATTGACTCAAAGTTCATTGGAAGTATCGAGGTTACTTGTAGGTCAACAGTAGCTAAAATCATTCTGATTGGAAATCCAAGATACCATCTTGTTTATGTTTATAATATTTTCCTGCCACTGTGCTGTTTACATGTATAAAATCATGATTCTTCAGAAACCACTTACAGTACAGCTTTCACGATGGTTATATCGTTCGCTCAAATGCGCGATCGCGGAAAAGATTAAATCCCACGCTATTCCCGCGCTTATCCCACGCTAAACCCGCGCTAAACCCACGCTTAATCCGCGCTCAGCTCGCGCTGGGATATCATGCAGCGTGAAAACGATCATGCTCGCGCTAGCTTCCACTCTTATCCAGGCTCACCTTATGCAGTCTCAGGTAAAAATGCTCGAGTTATCTGAACGTAAAATTTTGAATATAAAAAAAGTATGTGCACATTTCTCCTAACATACATGTACAACAAAATAGAATAATGATTTATAATTGACTTATTATGTTTAGTCAGAACACAAATAAACTACAAAGTAATGTGATTTTGTAGTGTTTTAGTTGTAATTTTATTCTTCCCAACAGCGAAGCCCCCAAACAATCTGCCCAATCTGGTCAAGGTCTTCGTTGTTCGCCTTACGTATTCTACACGGTCCCTAGAAGAATCTTAGCAGAATGTACAGATGCCGACAATCACGTTTTCCCCTAAACCTGACAAATTCTATATTCAGGCTGGCTCATTTTTCCCGTGTCACTTTAGCAGCGGAATTGTCCCTTTTCAAACCATCTGATTGTTTGTTTACCAATTTATCATGCTTCTCTTCCGAAGTCGGAAATTCTCGCCTTTCACCCATTATTTTCAAGGTTAGCACGTGCTGCTGCCAAGAAAACTGCTTGAACCTCTGGAGCGCTGCTGAAAATTTTAGAGCAGATGCCGATCTGTTTTCAGTATTTTACAGCAAGAAGGCTGAACTTTTCATGTGAATCGTCTGCCCAGCAAACGGTCCATATGTAATGTCACGCCTTATTTGCCCCGTTATTTGCACTGGAAAATAAAGAAAAAAAAAATATATGAAAATGCCGTCTGCTGAATGTGCTGAGCGCGAGGCCTTAAGGAGTATGGATACATTTCATTTGTCATGGGAGGCAGAAACGGACAGGCTGAAAGGTATCTACACTTCTCGGATCGAGGCCTCGGCGGTTTCTCATGATGACTGGACCAGGGTTAGGGCTGTCCATTTAAATCACCACTTAATGATGCTGGTGATTTGATGTCTTATGTCTCTTTCAACATAAATTGTTTAAGTCATACCGAGTTTATAGAACGCGGCGTCTGATCAGGGTCTTCACTATTTGCAAAAAAACAAAAAAAAAAAAAAAAAAAAAAAAAAAAAAAAAATAGTTTAGCCATTATTCTCTAGCAATACCTAAATCTAATAGCCGGATGCACCTAAAATGGGTGGACTCTCTCTCTATCTCTATCTCTCTCTCTCTCGCAAATATGATATGCCTCCTTTCGAACTATAAGTTGTTAGCACTGACTTTATTGGAAAGAATGTTATCGTACCGGCGGGAATGGAACGCGAGACCTGATCGCGGATTTGATTCTTGATCCCTACAGATTGTGCGGTTTATTAGTAAACACACATGTATTTGCTATGGTCATTCGCTCCTTCTGCTGCTTCAAGATTGGCAGTTACAAGCTTCTGACGGAAGGGTGTTCAGTGAACTTGTTAACCGCTAATGTAATAAGCCTGCCCCCTCTTCATCCCATTTCGGATGGGCCCCGATTCGTAAAGCAATTGCAGTTAGCTCCCGCTCCCTTTAGTCAATTGCAGTTAGCTCCCTTAAAACAGTAAAACCCTGCAGTGTGAGGACTTTGCCCGGCATTTATCACGGTACAAATAAATATTATGTTATGTTATTTGCTTCCAGTATATACATTTAAAACATTATATTTAAAGGCTTACAGAGTATTCTTCAGAACTTTCGTTCTCATGTAAAGTGTTCTGTTTTTGTGACTTCAGCATCCGATATGCAAAACCAAGACCTCAATTTATTTAACGAATAAAACAGACGCACATATAAATCTAGCATCGGCGGGGAAGCGTCTTCAAAATGATATATATTATATACCCTTGCGGACATTCTAGGCAGTGTCTTCCTGGGTAGAAACCAATGCTAAGTTATGAAGATAAGGTGTCTTGCTCAAGGACACAACACTTGGTGCTCCCGGGTATCGAACACGAAATTTCTGGATTACCACTCAGGGCTAATTCAATAGACGACAAATAAACGGTTATTTTTTTTTATTTCCCAGAAAACAGCAGATTTGACATTTCATGCAATAGAAAACAGGATTTGACATTTCATGCAATGGAGACAATTTGCATGAAATGTCAAATTGAAGAATGAGAAAAATATTTCAAAATGCCTGTTGAGAATTTTACTCAGAGTGCTGCGTAAAGGTTTGCACAAACACTACGCGCGCGAGTGTGTGTATGGCAAAACCAAAAATAAAATTTGTATGATGAGTCAGGTCAGCATGCACACTCTGAACCTGCACATCAGTAGTCTGATCGGAGCCTTCGCTAATCAGATGTACCTCCTGTAATCTCTGGATGTAACAAAAAGTCTTGTGCGACAAGCGAATACTCGGGTGAGTCTGCGCAACTGCACATTCTGATCAGAGCATTCGCTGATCGTATTAATCTTCGATAGCCGGACTGTTCAAAGCGGGATCAACAGTGCGACTGCAATAGCATATTTTGATCAGACCTTGGGGTGGGGGAGGGGGCGGTAACTTTGGGGTAATTTTGGTACGGGTGTGCGAGCCAGTATTTCAAAACCTACCCTATTCATATACCCGCCTTTGAAAAAAAAACGGACCCATTCATATACTTGATCATCTAAAATGTTGACCTATTCTTTGATTTTTTGTACCCACTTTTTTTGCTGGTTGTTACACAAATATCACAGTCAATTCATGTAATACCAAAAGGATAAGCAGCCTCGAAAAATCTCTGAGCGAAAAACATGTGCATATACCAGGATGTCAGAAAAATTGGCCCTTTCACATAGGACACCAGAAAAATCGGGCCATTCATATACTTTTTGTTGAAAAAAGGGGGCCAATCATATACCTGGCAGTGCTGAAAAAGGGGGCTATTCGGCACGCACATCCGTACTATGCCATATATAGGACCCCGCCCCCGAGGATCAGACCCTTCGATGATCATACAGTATGTACCGTCTGTGGACTCAGGGCTATCCAAGAAGCTTGCTTTATATAGTGGGTCGATGCACAGACTGACCTGAGTCTTTGCTGGTCATACATACATTGTAGTATTGTAGGTTTTGTCCGGCGCGGGCTCATATTCAATTTACGTACATCGTAAATTATACTTCAGGCATAATAACCTTGTACCGACGTAGAGGGCCCAGTCAAAACTATTTCGGTCTTGTCCAGCCCGCACACACTTCCGGGGAAGGCAGACATTAGCTGTTAATCATTTCAGCAGAAACTGACAACTGTCCTTCTTTTCTTTTATATGCGTTGATGAGTGAGCCTACTTTTGGAGTCATGGCCCTTTGAACATCGAGAATATCATAGTGATTTCTGTAATATATTTGTGTTCGCTCTGTAACTTGAAAACAATTCAAGATATTTTCTTGAAACTTTATTAATTTATTAACAGAGTTATGACACTTGCTTGATGTTAGTATAGTGGCGGGGCATGGTGCAATATCTGCGACCCATTTATAAAATATTTAACAGTATGACATTTTAGGAAAGGGTGCCTCGGAATCGGTGGTGTAGTGGTAAAGCTGCTCGCCTTGTAACCCATGCAGGGGTCATGAGTTCGATCCCAGGCTTCTTCAGTCTTTCATATGAGACTTTAAACCAAGGCCCCCATCTCTTCATGACCTAACTGTTAGTTGGACGTAAAACACTCACTCACTCATCTGAATTGTCATTAGCTTGAAGGTAAAATACACCTTCTGAAGACACCAATATTGGCTTTAATTAAGAAAAGTATACACTCAGAGAATGATCTTGAAAAGCCCAGAGGCCAAAGAAGCTCATACGAACAGCGAAGACTAATTCGCAGGTTGATCTTAGTATTCACTGGTCGCACAGGTCTCATCGTCCTAAAAGTGTATTCCAAATTGTCATGATTCCTGTTCCCCCAAATTAGTTTCATTCCCTTGTTCTCTGCGGCGTCTGATCTGGGTCTGCACTGTTTGCATAGGCCTATCTGTTCCAATACTTAGGTTCTTTATATTTTTAATACGTGCCAGTTTTGTGTACATTTCTGACGAGAAAAGGCTTGTGTTTTTCTCCCGAAGCGGTTTCCCGCCACGATTTCACGTGACGTTACCGCTGCGAGCACGTGGTTTCTTCATGCGGGGCAAGGGAAAGAATGTTGCTTTGTGACTGTTGCATTTTCTGGGTATTTTAATAATCCTAATGTTCTCAATATATAGATGATGTAAAAGAATAACAGTGCCAATATTTATTTATACCCTGGTAAATGCGGCTCGAAATGCGGGGTAAGGCCCTCACTCTAGGTTTTACTGTTTAAAGGGAGCTAATTGCATATGCCTTGATAATGAACTTTACGAGTCGAACACAGCATTTTTTTTTATGAATCAGGGGCGTATCCAGGACGATTTCTGAAAGGGGTTCGATTTGATCTAATTTCCGTACTCACTCTACGTATTTGGACAGACATGCCTGAGCAAACAGTGTAGACCCAGATCAGACGCCACAGAACGCATTTAAACCTTCACTGAAACGGTGATGTATTTAACCAGAGATTTGTAATCTCTTCAAGAACTGAAGTTTACATGTACATGCCTGTTTGTCACCACAACCGGCAAAATCTGACCGCCCTTGCATCGGAAGATGATCTGAGTCTACACTGGTCGCACGTCTTATGTCCCAAAAGTGTTTCCAAATTTCCATGTTCCCTGTTCCCCCTCACTAGTTCCATTCCCCTTTTCTCTGCGGCGTCTGATCTGTGTCTACACTTTGCATAGGCCTTTCTGTCCCAATACTTAGGTTCTACTTTTTATACATGCCAGTTTCATATGCAGTTCTGACGAAAAAAATTCTCTATAATTTCACGCACATAAGTGTGTTTTTCTCTTAGCGGTATCCGCCTCGATTTCTCGTGACGTTACCGTTACGAGCACGCGGTTTCTTCATGCGGGGCAAGGGAATGTGACTGTTGCATCTTCCTGGTATCTCCACTTGTATTTTTGTAATCTATACTGGAAATGCGAACGTCCCAGAATTGTGTGTTGTCGTCTGGTGGCATATCATTGCAACTTTGGTAAATATTTTAAGAGAACAAGGGAATGAACCTAATTTTTGGGGACACGGAGTGCGGCGATTGGGAAAACTCATTTGGTACAATGAGACTTTTGCGACTAGTGTAGACTCAGATCAACTTACGCATCCGCATGAGAATGGACGATATAACCCCCACGCTGACTGTACTATATGATGGAAAAACAAATAAATAAAAATCGGCCAGGTATTTCGTCACATTACACCAAGGAACTCCGGTTAACGTCGGGCTGTACATGCTGGTCGCATATGCAAGAACTCATCTAAACCGCTAACAAACAAACAAACAAAAAAAAAAAAAAGAAAAAAGAAACATTTTATTGCCAGATTGTGAAATACTTCCCCGACTGGACATTAATTAAGTTGAAGGGGAATCTCAGTTTCCCGACGGACAATTTGTATTTGTCGCGTAGGCATTGAGATCACAAATAAGCGAAATGATATAAAACAAGGAAGACTCGGCTCAGGTTGCGCGTCCACACATACATGTAGATAATGTGCAATTTTATTTATTGTGCTGTGGTTTTCTGTCAACAGAATGAGAACTTCTGGATCAAAATCGCAAAAGTACCGTGAATCGATCTTTATTCACAGACTCACCTGTGATAGAAATATTTTACTACTGTCGTTAATCCTTTCCACGCTTGTCACGCTCGTGCCAGTAATACGTTTCGCGCCACGATTACGTAACCTCGCGGTCCATTCTTCACGCTTCGCACAAAACCCACGCTAAACCCGCGCTAAACCCACGCTCATCCCACGCTTGTTTCGCGCTAACGAGCAAAATTTTATCGTGGAGCGCGAACGATATAACCATCGTGAAAGCTGTACTGTAGGCAATTGCCACCAAATTTCACATTGATCCTACTGTTGAAATGTGATTGAGAGTTTGTTCAAATGATCATGCTCCATTGACTGTCATGCCATATATAATATTCTTCTTCAAAATTAGAATGATCTTTTCATTAGTTGCGATGACAGGATTGGAAAAATGTTGCATAAATCTGCATATCTGCAGTGGCTATGTCACTCAGGTGAGCAACCCGTGGCCCGTGGGCCTCTTGTAATGGGAAAATGGTTAAATTGCATTTTCTCCAAAACCATTGAAGTTATGTGAACCATATTTGGCAGTTATGATCATTGGATTATTGTCTACCCAGTTAACGTGTTTTATGACCAGTGGCCATTTTCTTTGGTTGCCATGGCAACATTAAATTTGAAAAAGAAAGGAATTTTTAAGAGACATCTCCAAAACCACTGAAGCAAATTAATTCTTTTTTTTTTGTACAAATGTTGCTTAGATAAGGACAATTCAAAATAACTAAAATTATGATCAAAGTAATGGTGATCTCTTGGCTTGGCATGGCAACAGAAAGCTCAGACTTATAATGGGAAAATGGTTAAATTGCATTTTCTCTATAACCGTTGAAGTGATTTAAACCATATTTGGCAGTTATGATCATTGGATGATTGTCTACCCAGTTTATGTGTTTTATGACCAATGGCCATTTTGTTTGGTTGCCATGGCAAGAATAAATTTTTAAAAATGAATTTTTTAAATTACATCTCCTCCAAAACCACTGAAGCAGTATGACTCTAATTTTGTACAAATGTTGCTTGGATAAGGACAGTTCAAAATAGCTAAAATTATGGTGATCTGCCTCTTGGTTTGGTTGCCATGGCAACAGACTTATAATGGAAAAATTGTTAAATTGCATTATCTTCATAACCAGTGAAGTGATGTGAACCATATTTGGCAGTTATGATCATTTGATGATTGTCTACCCAGTTTATGCATTTCATGACCAGTGGCCATTTTGTTTGGTTTCCATGGCAACATTAAAAAAAAAAAAAGGATTTTTAATGACTACAAAACCACTGAGGCAGTAGGACTCTCTAATTTGGTACAAACGTTAAATGGATAAGGGCAATTGAAAATAGCTAAAAGTCTGCCAGTCTGCCTCTTGGTTTGGTTTTGTTGCCATGGCAACAGAAAACTCCCATAGACTTATAATGAGAAAATGGTTAAATTGCATTTTCTCCATACCAGTAGAATGATGTGAACTATATTTGGCAATTATGATCATTGGATGATTGTCTACCCAGTTTATGTATTTAATGACCAGTGACCACATTCTTTGGTTTCCATGGCAACATTAAATTTTAAAATATGAATTTTTTAAATGACAGCTCCTCCATAACCACAGTAAGCAGTGTTTCAAACTTCATTACTGCTTATGAAGGCCGGCCTCGGTGGTTGGATGCGCTGTCCGACTGGAGACCAGGAGGTTGCAGGTTCAAGCCCCGCGATGTCGGCAACATTCTTTCGTGGAGATTGATCATGGAATATTTTCTACGGTCATTCCCTTCCGCTGATTCAAGAAGGGCAGTTGTCAGTTTCTGGCAAAAGCATGTACACAATACTGGTTAACCGCTTTGAGGACTAAGCCTGCCCAGTAAACGTGTGGTTAGGTAAACTGAAGGCGCTTGACATGACCCCATTGGGTTGACTGGGCCTTAAAACCTTAATACAAACAAACAAACTGCTTATGAAGAGTCAATAAAACCGAGACTTCCATTTTCTAATCCATAGTGTGTTTCCAAAGGTAGTCTTTTTAGCTCACCTGAGCTCTGCTCAGGATGAGCTATTGTGATCACTTTTTGTCCGTCGTGCATCCGTCCGTCTGTGCATCCGTCCGTTAACATTTTCAAACGACTTCTCCTCTGAAGCCGCTGAGCCAATTTTGCTCAAATTTCATATGGAGCCTCCTTAGGGTGGGGGAACGAAAAATTGCTAAAATGGTCGCGGTCCGTTGACCAAGATGGCCGCCACGCGCATATATTGTAAAAACCTTTAAAAATCTTCTTCTCCAGAACCAGAAGAACTGCCTTGGAACAGTCAGTACAAAAACTACTGGTGGGAAAAGGGGTTGGCTTAAACCAGTTTTATTCATGTGAAACCTCATTCTGATGCAGCTCCAAGTTACAGAAATTATTCAGTCTGCATGGGGGGTCCTCTGCCTCATTCTGTAAAACATCTCAGTGAAACACATATAATCATAATTAAGTTGTGATGAAACAAAGCAAAGGGCTCAGTGGTGATCTGAAGCCAGAATACAAGAAAACCACAAACAGAACTATGATGGGCCTGATCCCAGACATTGATAGTCAGTGGCAGCCATCTGAAACAGATTGAGAAGGGAGCTGTCATTTAGTCAGAGGACCGAATCAGACAGACTCCCCATCATGCAATTAAAGGGGAAACAAAATTATTGATTGGGTTAACAGCCATGCATGCAGTTTGCCATATAATATCCGTGTTTGATGCGCATCCAACTGGTGATCAGGAGGTTGTGTTCGACTCCCACCAGGTGGGCAACATTCTTTAGTGGAGATTGATCATGAAATATTTTCTATGGTCATTCTCTCTCTGCCGCTGAGTCAAGGAGGGCAGTTGTCAGTTTCTGGTGAAAGAACATGCACAATACTGGTTAACTGCTTAGAGGACTAAGCCTGCTCAGTAAACGTGTGGTTAGGTAAACTGACCAAGCTGGACATAACCCCATTGGGTTGACTGGACCATAAAACCTCAACACAAACAAACAAACAAACATGTTGCAGCCTATCTTTTTGTAGCCAGTAATGACAAAACAAATGCCCCATACAAAACCACCAATGCACAAAGACAGAACTGCAACAGAAGAACCGCCTTGGAACGGTTAGTACAAAAACTGCTGGTGGGAAAAGGGGTTTGGCTTAAACCAGATTTTACACATGCGAAACCTTACTTTAATTCTGATGCAGCTCCAAATTAAAGAAATTATTCAGTCTGCATGGGGGGTCCTCTACCTCATTCTGTGAAACATCTCAGTGAAACACATAACCATAAACAAGTTGTGATGAAACAAAGCAAAGGGCTCAGTGCGATCTGAAGCCATACATGCAGTTTGCCACATAATATCCGCGTTGGATGCGCGTCCGACTGGTGATCAGGAGGTTGATTGTTGGACGTCCGCCGGGTCAGCAACATTCTTTTGTGGAGATTGATCATGAAATATTTTCTACGGTCATTTCTCCCTTCTGCTGATTCAAGAAGGGCAGTTGTCAGTTTCTGGCGAAAGAATGTGCACAATACTGGTTAACCGCTTAGAGGACTAAGCTTGCCCAGTAAATGTTAGGTAAACTGACCGCGCTCCACGTGACCCAGGTCACCCTATTGGGTTGACTGGACCATTAAACCTCAACATAAACAACAAACAATATCGTTGAAACCTATCTTTTTGTAGCCAGTAACAATCTTTTTAGCTCACCTGAGCACAACATGCTCAGGGTGAGCTATTGTGATCGCCCTGTGTCCGGCGTCCGTCTTGTGTCATCCACAATTTGCTTCAAATGACATCTCCTCAATAACTACTGGGCGGATTTCAACCAAAGTTGATAGGATTGTTCCTTTGGAAATCCTCTACCAAAATTGCTCAAAATTGTTCCGCTCCGCAGCACAAAATGGCCACCAGAGCTAAAATAGAAAAATCTTTAAACAACATCTCCTAGGCCAGTGGCCTGATTTCAAAATAATTTCTCGGAAATCTTCCTTGGGTGACCCTCTACCAAAATTGCTAAAATGGTTCTGCTCAGCTGAACAATATGGCCGCCAGAGTTAAACATAGAAAAACCTTTAAACGACATCTCCGCCTAGGCCAGCGGCCCAATTTCAAAATAATTTCACAGAAATGTTCTTTGGGTTACCCTCCACCAAAATTGCTAAAATGGTTCCACTCCGCTGAACAAAATGACCACCAGAGCTAAAAATAGCAAAACCTTTAAACGACATCTCCTCCTAGGCCAATGGCTCGATTTCAAAACAGTCACAGAAATGTTCCTTGGGTGACGCTCTACCAAAATTGCTAAAATTGCTGGAAAAAAATGGCTGCCAAAGCTAAAAATAGGAAAACCTTTAAAAGACATCTCCTCCTAAGCCAATGGCCCAATTCAGAATGATTTCACAGAAATGTTCCTTGGGTGACCCTCTGCCAGAATTGCTAAAATGGTTCCACTGCGGCCATTTTGGCCGCCAAAGCTAGAAATAGAAAAAAACTTAAACAACATCTCCTCCTAGGCCAATGGCCTGATTTCAAAGTAATTTCACAGAAATGTTCCTTGGGTGACCCTCTGCCAGAATTGCTAAAATGATTCCACTGCGCTGAACAAACTGGCTGCCAGAGCTAATCGTACCCCAGGTGAGCGATCCAGGGCCATTGTGGCCCTCTCGTTTATTTGTTCCGAAAAATCAGTTTTGCCGACAATCTTTTCAAATTTGTAGACTAAGTTGCCATAAAATTCAAATTCAGTCAAACCTTTTTGCAGAAGTGTTTTCAAACCAACATTATATTTGGATATTAATTCAGAATGACCACAATAAAACTTAGAAAATGTTTCTAAAGCCCACTAGTCAAAACAATACAATTTAAGGATGTAAATATTCATAATATTAGTTAGATCTGATGCCGGCCCCGGTGGCTCAGTTGGATGCGCCGTCCGACTGGAGACCAGGAGGTCGCGGGTTCAACCCCCGCCGAGGTCGGCAACATTCTTTCGTGGAGATTGATCATGAAATATTTTCTACGGTCATTCTCTCCCTTCCGCTGATTCAAGAAGGGCAGTTGTCAGTTTCTGGTGAAAGAATGTGCACAATACTGGTTAACCGCTTAGAGGACTAAGCCTGCCCAGTAAACATGTGGTTAGGTAAACTGACCGCGCTCGACATGACCCCATTGGGTTGACTGGGCCGTAAAACCTCGACACAAAATCAAGTTAGATCTGACAGATACTTTGATACCATATGCCAGGGTGATTGGGTGAGGCAAAGGTGTCATGTATCTCACGTCTTCGGGGCATCCAATATCAGTTAGCAATATCAGCAAGGCCTGCTATCCTTACAGCATGTAAGGGCAGAGGGGGAATGTTTTTATTTCTCTGTTTCTTCACTTTCATTCATTTTCCTCAATCTCCCCTCTTTCATCTCCTCTACTATCTCTCTTCTCCCTTTCTCTGGGAGAAGACCTTAAATGACCCACAAGGGTTGACATACGTCGTTAAACCTCAACACAATCATGATATGATATGCTTTGACTTTCAGGGCACAATAACTCTGCCGCCAGGGATTGTTCCCGGTCCTGGTGCTGTTTTGATGAAGAATGAACATGGTCAGCTAGTAATTGTTCATCAGCCACAATTACCACCAGGGTCAGGTGCTGGAGCCACTAGCAACACTCCACAAAAGGTAATATGTTTTGGGGGTGATACATGTAGGTTTTGTTTGCATTACGTGTGAGATACTGAATAATAAATAGTAATATCTAGTTAGATTATCCTTCTAGAGGCATTTAAAAAGTTATAACCAGCCTGTGCTGCCGGCCTCGGTGGCTCAGTTGAATGCACATCCGACTGGTGTTCAGGTCTCGGGGGTTGGACCCGCTAGGTCAACAACATTCTTTCATGAAGATTGATCATGAAATATTTTCTACAGCCGTTCTCTCCCTTCCGCTGATTCAAGAAAGGCAGTTGTCAGTTTCTGGTGGCAGAATGTGCACAATACTGGTTAACCGCTGACAGGACTTAGCCTACCCAGTAAAAGTATGGTTAGGTAAACTGACCACGTTTGATATGACCCCATTGGGTTGACTGGGCCGTAAAACCGCAACACAAACACACAAAACTAGGCAGTGCTGCAGTGGTAGCAGGGTGCTGTGGTGCAGTGGTAGTGTGTCAGACTCAAGATTGGTTGGTATCTCCTCAAGCAAAACACCTATCCCCATTGCTTGTAGACAGGGCTTTGAGTAAAACAGGGCTTGCCAATGGTTCCAATATTTCTTTCCATTTTCATGTTTACTGATTTTGCCAGTCTTTGGTTTCAGCAATATCTATGACTCATTGCTCCAGATAATTATTTTTCCAACCAGTATTGTACTGACCAAATTTAAGGCCAGTCAGTAACAAAGAAAACCGGGATTCTGGAATCAGTATCCATGCTGCGACATCAATTATTTTTCTTGGCCCAGGGGCTCGTGGGTAGGGGGTTGCTGTGGTTTAAAGAATTTGCTTTAAATTTTTGTGTCTCTTCTTGTACCTCTCCATTAATTTTTGAGCTGTACAATACGGTTGGTCATTTTTCTGTATTTATCCCTTTCAAAACTAAACAAAAAAAGGTTCTGAAATGGGTGCTATGTGCCACATCCCCTTCTTCAGGAAACCCCTTTTTAATGACATGACCAATCACCTTAGTATTTGGGTGATCTTCTTTGGATTTTTTCTTTGTTCACCTGCTCTAGCAATGGTCAGTCAAAGGTACTTAGTATTCCAGTTCTGAAGTCTTATCACTGACTTTTAAACCCGTGTGTTGCGAGCTACTTTCACTTCCGACGCTGTTTACACAGATTGGTCACAATCGCAGATGCGATTCTGTATGCGTTCATCGCATTCATCGATGACTTCATCAGTTATGTTGCACACTAAATAAAGACAGTGAATCAATTGACAGTGACTGGCTAAAATACACAATTATCTTATTTGACTCAGTTCTTCAATCTCTTTCCTCATTCCTGGTTTTCTGGAGGCCATGTTTCTGCAATCTTGGGGAAAACCCCAACGCAGAATGGTTACCTGCTATTCTTTGCCATTAACACTTAACTAGACAATGATGCAGAGAACCAGTCGCTCTTATGCGCAGAAATTATGCATAGACGTTTAGCCAGGAAATAGTCACACTGCATATCAGGGTGAAACTTTTGCGGTCGGGATTTATAGTTTTGCATACAACCAGACTTTGTTTTCATTTTGATATGCTACAAATTGATTTTAAGTGTATTCTTCATTAAATATATTATATATATATTTGGGTATTTAGGGAAAATACGCTGCTTATCTAAGGCACTGAACCTCTTCTGACTCAGGCTGGTTTATCTAAAAACAGACACAATGTTGCACTCTTACGGGTTACCGGAAAAGCTGCACTGTATTGGTAAAAATGCATCCATATTCGGGACTGGCTGTTTTTCAAATTGATCCATATTTGGTGCAAAAGGATCCATAATTTACAGCTGTACTGGAGCACTGTTTGACTGTTGGTAGTTTAGGAAAATGATATTCCCCTATACTTTTGTGTGTATATGTCTTTTTTTTTGTGCATTTTTTCTTCTTTTTTTCTGTTTCTAAATGCAGGAGACAAAGTTCAATGCCCATAAGTGTGAATGATGATGACTGGTATGACTACTAAAGCTAGCAGGTGCTGATTGTCACATATTCCATATTGACATGCTTATAAAGCTGCTTAGACAAGCTAACAATATAAATAATGGAATATCAAGGAAAGGTCAAAGAACACTGCCCTCTCAAGGCACCAAAGAAGGCTTCAATGAATACCAAATGAAAGTAGAATGAACAAAATGAAGAGAAACTGCAACAGAAATTCTGCCTTGGAAGAGTTGTGGGGCTTTTAAGTCCCTCTGCCTGAATATTGTTTACACGAAAAATTGCAAAGAAATTCTGCAGAGTAGTGCAGAGGAAACAAGTTAAAAAAATGCAACAAAAGTTAGGTGATGAAATTTTACGTTTGGAAAATATGGCATACCAAGAAAAAAATAAAGTGGGCTTTTACCTCATGCTGAATTTTAGCCATGTTTGGGCTCAAATCAAAGCTGTTGCTGAGAACTTCAACATTGTACAGAAATGCCACAAAAGGGGACCAGATCCAAGGTCTTGATAAGAACTTTAACAATAGATGACTTAAATGGCATTCTCCAACACTAAATCTCTCCATCAGACCCAAGAAAACCAGTAGAGCTTCAATTCCATATCAGATATTATTTTTTCCATGCAGATGTGTTCTCTAATTTTACAACTAGGAAACAAAATATGCATAGTACAATAGGTTTGCTACTAAGGTTGATTTTTGTCGCACCTGCTTTAGCAGGGCGACTTAGCTGTGCAAGTTTCCATCCGTTCGTCATCTGTCCATTCATCCATTCGTCAACATTTACCCTGGGTGTCTTGTGAGCGCAACTCCTCTTACAGTTTTGTACCAATCATTTTGAAACTTTGCATGTGTTTTCTTCACGGTATGAGAATGTGCATGTGGTTTGGATATAATTGTTACATTATTTTTGTCACTTTTTCCACATTGTGAACTTGGTCATTTTTTTCCCTCAATATATAGACAGTGGGTACCTCTTGTGAGCACAACTCCTCTTACAGTTTTGTACCAATTGTTTTGAAACTTTGCATGTGTTTTCTTCATGGTATGCAGATGTGCCTGTGGTTTGGGTATAATTGTTAGAACATTTTTTCTCACTTTTTCCACATTGTGAACTTAGTCATTTTTCACCCTAGATCTATATATAGACAGTGGGTACCTCTTGTGAGCGCAACTCCTCTTACAGTTTTGTACCGATTGTTTTGAAACTTTGCTTATGTCTTCTTAATGGTATGAGGATGTGCATGTGTTTTGTATATAATTGTTAGATCATTTTTTGTCACTTTTTCCACATTGTGAACTTGGTCATTTTTTACCCTCAATATATAGACAGTGGGTACCTCTTGTGAGCGCAACTCCTCTTACAGTTTTGTACCAATTGTTTTGAAACTTTGCATGTGTTTTCTTCATGGTATGCAGATGCGCCTGTGGTTTGGGTATAATTGTTAGAACATTTTTTGTCACTTTTTCCACATTGTGAACTTAGTCATTTTTCACCCTAGATCTATATATAGACAGTGGGTACCTCTTGTGAGCGCAACTCCTCTTACAGTTTTGTACCGATCGTTTTGAAACTTTGCATATGTCTTCTTAATGGTATGAGGATGTGCATGTGTTTTGGATATAATTGTTAGATCATTTTTTGTCACTTTTTCCACATTGTGGACTTAGTCATTTTTCACCCTTTATATATAAACAGTTGGTACCTCTTGTGAGCACAATTCCTCTTACAATTTTATACTGATTATTATGAAACTTTGCATGCATTTTCTTCATGGTATTAGAATGTGCATGTGGTTTGAATATAATTGTTAGATCATTTTTTTTTTCACTTTTCAGCTCACCTCAGCCAAAGGCTCAGGATGAGCTATTGTGATCACTCCCCGTCCGTCGTCCGTCCATCTGTCCGTCCGGTCACACCTTTGAACGACTTCTCTGAAACCCCTGGGCCAAATTTCTTCAATCTTCATGTGGAGCCTTGTGTTAACGGGGGATTGAATATTTGTACAAATTGTCATGGTCCTAAATCAAGATGACCGCCATGCCCATATATAGCTCCCATAGACATATAATGGGAAAAACTTAAAAAAAGTCTTCTTCTCTGAAACCATGAGGCCCACAGCTTATATATTTAGTATGTAGCAATGTTTAGTGGTCTCCTTCATAAATCCTGCCAGTCAAGCCCCTGGGGTGCAAACTGGCCATGCCCCGGGGGTCATTAGCTCCCATAGACTTACAATGGGAAAACTTAAAAAATCTTCTTCTCTGAAACCATGAGGCCCACAGCTTACATATTTATTTATTATGTAGCAATGTTTAGTGGCCCCCTACATAAATCCTGCAATCAAGTCCCTGGGCTCCAAACTGGCCACACCCCAGGGGGTCATATGTTTGTATAGATCTATATAGCTAAAGAACCTTCAAAAATCTCTAAAATCATGAGGCCGAGAGCTAACAGATTAATAAAAATAAAGGGAAAAGAAATGTCCAAGGAGTGCTACAATCACAAACCGAAGCCCTTCCCAGACACCAAGAGGAAGAGGAAACAGAAAAAACCAAACAAGCGCAAATCGAACAAACATACAAAAAGCACTAAAATTAGCTCTATCTTCCCCAAGGGAGGTAATCACAATGCTAAAAGGACTGAAAAAAAACACAAGAACAAAATAACACAAGGTAAGACATAAAACAAATAGCCTCATAGAATAAACCAGCGCATATTGTTTCAAGGTTACAGTCCACCTAATGTTTGCAGAGTTATGCCCCTTAGAAAATTTCTGTAAACATTTCATTTTCGGTTAACTCCTACAGTTTACATCCAGTCAAGCTGAAACTTCATGCACAGTTACACCATGATGTGGAGCAGTGCATTTTGTTTCGAGGTTACAGTCCACCAAATATTAGCAGAGTTATGCCCCTTTGAAAATTTCAGTAAACTTTTTGTTTCTGGCTAACTCCTCCTACAGTTTACTTCCTATCAAGCTGAAACTTGATTTATAGTTAGACCATGATGTGGAGCAGCGCATATTGTTTCAAGGTTACAGTCCACCAAATATTAGCAGAGTTATACCCCTTTGAATATTTCTATTAATTTTTTGTTTCCGGCTAAATCCTCCTACAGTTTACATCCGATCAAGCTGAAACTTCATAAATAGTTACACAGTGATGTGGAAGAGCACATATTATTTTGAGGCTACAGTGCACCAAATATTTGCAGATTTCTGCCCCTTTGAAAGTTTTTGTAAACTTTTCGCAGCATATTGTTTAGAGGTAATAGTGTGCAAGTTTTATTTTATAATAGGTATATTTTTTGCAAATAACTAAAGTTTTGGTCATATGGGTAAGATATTGATTTTTTTTTTTTAACATCTTTTACCTGAGCTCTGCTCAGGATGAGCTATTGTGATCACTTTTCATCCGTCGTCCGTCCGTCCGTGCGTCCGTCCGTCCGTTCCCACGAGCGGGTACTTGCGTGGCTTACCATCAGCATTTTAGATACTTAAGTGGCAAAACTGTCATCAGAGGCTAGCCACAGTAGAGAGAGCTATGGACAGGTAATCCATACTTAATCTGGCTAAATAAAGTTATTTTAATTTGTAGGCACATAATGATGGTCAGAAATCCATCCATTCCTAGGGACGTCCAAGTACCCTCGTACCATTTTTTTTTATGCGCCTGCGCAGTAATACATCTTTTGAAAGCCACTTAAAATCAGTAGCCCCTTATGAACAGTTAATCTATACCTAACATGGCTAAATGGCTAGCCACATAAAAGAATGGTAGCTACTGACAGGTAATCCATACCTAATGTGGTTAAATGGCTACCCACACAAGAGAATAATAGCTATGGACAGGTAATCCAAAGCCACTTAAAATCAGTAGCCCCTTATGGACAGTTAATCTATACCTAACGTGGCTAAATGGCTAGCCACATAAGAGAATGGTAGCTACTGACAGGTAATCCATACCTAATGTGGTTAAATGGCTACCCACACAAGAGAATAATAGCCATGGACAGGTAATCCATACCTAATGTGGCTAAATGTAATTTGTAGACACATAATGATGGACAGTAATAGGCACTTAAAATCAGTAGCCACTTAATGATTTTTGCCACAAAGTGCATAGCCACGTGTGTACCCATTCGTGAGTCCGTCCGTGCGTCCGTCCGTTAACATTTTCAAACATCTTCTCCTCTGAAACCGCTGAGCCAATTTTGCTCAAATTTCATATGGAGCCTCCTTAGGGTGGGGGAATGAAAAATTGCTAAAATGGTTGCGGTCTGTTGACCAACATGGCCGCCACGCCCATATATGGTAAAAACCTTTAAAAATCTTCTCCTCCAGAACCGAGAATGCCTTTGGGCTGAACCTTCGCAGGAATCATCGGGGACGGAAGATCTACCAAAATTGCTAAAAGAATTGTCGTACGTTGACGTTTGACCTTTTTACGGCAAGGTCAAGTTTGCTTCCCTATGCATTTGTATGGGAAAAACCTTTAAAATCTTCTTCTCCAAAACCGAGCATGCCTTGTGGCTGAATCTTTGCATATATCTTCGGGAACAGGAGAGCTACCAAAATTGCTAAAATAATGGTAGTACATTGACATTTGACCTTTTTATGGTAAGGTCAATTTTGCTTCCTTCTGCATTTGTATGGGAAAAATGTTCAGAATTTGAAACAACTCCTCTAGAGCCTCTGGGCCAATTTTGCTCAAATTTCATATTGAGCCTCCTTAGGGTGGGGGAACGAAAAATTGCTAAAATGGTTGCGGTCTGTTGACCAAGATGGCCGCCACGCCCATATATGGTAAAAACCTTTAAAAATCTTCTCCTTCAGAACTGAGAATGCCTTGGGGCTGAACCTTTGCAGGAATCATCGGGGACGGGAGGTCTACCAACATTGCTAAAAGAATTGTCGTACGTTGATGTTTGACCTTTTTATGGCAAGGTCAAGTTTGCTTCCCTATGCATTTGTATGGGAAAAACATTTAAAAATCTTCTTCTCCAAAACTGAGCATGCCTTTTGGCTGAATCTTTGCATATATCTTCGGGGACAGGAGGGCTACCAAAATTGCTAAAATAATGGTTGTACATTGACATTTGACCTTTTTACGTTAAGGTTAATTTTGCTTCCTTAAGCATTTGTATGGGAAAAATGTTCAGAATTTCAAACAACTTCTCCTCTGGAGCCTCTGGGCCAATTTTGCTCAAATTTCATATGGAGCAACCTTAGGTAGGGGGAACAAAAGATTGCTAAAATGGTCACGGTTCATTGACCAAGATGGGCGCCATGCCCATATATGGTAAAAACCTTTATAAATCTTCTTCTCTAGAACCGAGGATGCTTTGGGGCTGAATCTTTGCATAAATCATCGGGGACAGGGGGTGTACCAAAGTTGCTAAAATAATGGTCATACATTGACATTTGACCTTTTTACGGCAAGGTCAAGTTTGCTTCCTTATGCATTTGCATGGGAAAAAACATTTAAAAATCTTCTTCTCCAAAACCGAGGATGGCTTGTGGCTGAATCTTTGCATATATCATCTGGAACGGGCGGTCTACCAAAGTTGCTAAAATAATTGTCATACATTGACATTTAACCTTTTTACAGCGAGGTCAAGTTTGCTTCTGTATGCATTTGTATGGGCCCCATACATTTGTATGGAAAAAATGTTGATAATTTCAAATGGCTTTTCCTCTGAAGCCTCCGGGCCAGTGTTGCTCAAATTTCATGCGGAGCCTCCGTGGGCAGGAGAATGAAAGATTGCTAAAATGGGTATGGTCCATTGATCAAAATGGCTGCCATGCCCATATATGGTAAAAACCTTTAAAAATCTTCTTCTCCATAACCAAATAAGCCTTGGGTCCTAATCTTTGCACAAATTACGGGGGACAGAAGATCTACCAAAATTGCTCAAATGATGGTTCTATGTTGTCATTTGACCTTTTTGCCTCCAAGGTCAAGTTTGCTTCCCTATTTGTGTGGGCCATATACATTTATATTGAAAGTATCGAAGTGACTTTTAGATCAACAGTAGTTAAAATTGTTCTGATTGGAAATCTAAGATGGCCATCATCTGGTTTATATTTATAATATTTCCCTGCCACTGTGCTGTTTACATGTATAAAATCATGATTCTTCAGAAACCACTTAGCCAATTTCCACCAAATTTCACATTGGTCCTTCTGTTGAAATGTGATTGATAGTTTATTCAAATGATCATGCTCCATCGACTGTCAGGCCCATATATTCTTCTTCAAAACTAAGAACTGCTCAAATGATGATATTTTCATTAGTTGCGATGATAGGAATGGAAAAATGTTGCATAACATCTGCATATCTGCAGTGGTTATGTCACTCAGGTGAGCGAACCGTGGCCCGTGGGCCTCTTGTTAGATTTGCAAGGAAAGGTTGCAATTATTAAATCTTTAAAAATACATAATTCTTTTTGGATTTTTTTTTTTTAATACTCTTCTGATTTGGCTCCCTTGAAGAACAAAGATAAAATCAGTATTAAACAAGTTAAAGGTTTACAAAAAAAATTTCTTGCAGCATTTCTTTTTCTTTTTTTTTTTTCTTTTTTTTTTTTTTTTTTTTTTTTGTTTATTTTTGTTTTGTTATTGTTTGGTCCCATATTGAAGTATAGGGAAAACAAATCAGCCAAAGACTCATATGAGCTTATAATATAGCCATGCTTCTGTGGTGTGTCCTCCGTCAGAAAGCACTTCTCCCTAGAAGCAGTAAACTTCTTCCTATATTCCCAGGAGGGAGAAGTCACTTCTCCCTTAATTTCTGGGCCAGCTTGGACCCTTAGGTTACAGTTCACCAAATATCAGCAGAGATATGCCCCAATGAAATTTTTTTAATTTTTTTTTTTTTTTTTTTTTTGTAATTCCACTTACAGTTTATATCCGGAGCACTGAATTATACAGGAGCCAGTTTGTGTGCTACATATTATTACTTGCCACGGGCATATACAGCCCCGCTTGGCGGAGCTCTTGTTAAATTTATTTTTGTCACTTTCTCCACTTTAACTTTTTTAGCTCACCTGAGCTCTGCTCAGGATGAGCTATTGTGATCACTTTCCGTCCGTCGTCCGTTAACATTTTCAAAAGACTTCTCCTCTGAAGCCGCTGAGTCAATTTTGCTCAAATTTCATATGGAGCCTCCTTAGGGTGGGGGAACAAAAATTGCTAAAATGATCGCGGTCCTTTGACAAGATGGCCGCCATGCCCATATATGGTAAAAACCTTTAAAAATCTTCTTCTCCAGAACCGAGAATGCCTTGGGGCTGAACCTTTGCAGGAATCATCGGGGATGGAAGGTCTACCAAAATTGCTAAAAGAATTGTCGTACGTTGACGTTTGACCTTTTTACGGCAAGGTCAAATTTGCTTCCCTATGCATTTGTATGGGAAAAACCTTTAAAAATCTTCTTCTCCAAAACCAAGCATGCCTTGTGGCTGAATCTTTGCATATATCATTGGGAACCAGAGGGCTACCAAAGTTGCTAAAATAGTGGTTGTACATTGACATTTGACCTTTTTGCGGTAAGGTCAATTTTGCTTCCTTATGCATTTGTATGGGAAAAATGTTCAGAATTTCAAACAACTTCTCCTCTGGAGCCTCTGGGCCAATTTTGCTCAAATTTCATATTGAGCCTCCTTAGATTGGGGGAAAGAATGATTACTAAAATGGTCGCAGTTCATTAACCAAGATGGCCGCCATGCCCATATCAAAAACCTTTAAAAATCTCCTTCTCCAGAACCAAGGATGCTTTAGGGCTGAAACTTTGCATAAATCATTGGGGACGGGGGGTCTACCAAAGTTGCTAAAATAATGGTTGTACACTGACATTTGACCTTTTTACGGCAAGGTCAAGTTTGCTTCCTATGCATTTGTATGGGAAAAAAACATTTAAAAATCTTATTCTCCAAAACCGAGGATGGCTTGTGGCTGAATTTTTGCATATATCATCCGGAACGGGCGGTCTACCAAAGCTGCTAAAATAATTGTCATACATTAACATTTAACCTTTTTATGGCGAGGTCAAGTTTGCTTCTGTATGCATTTGTATGGGACCCATACATTTGTATAGAAAAAATGTTGATAATTTCATGACTTTTCTTTTGAAGCCTCCAGGCAGTGTTGCTCAAATTTCATGCGGATCCTCCGTGGGCAGGAGAATGAAAGATTGCTAAAATGCTAAAATGGGCATGGTCCATTGATCAAAATGGCTGTCATGCCCATATATGGTAAAAAACTTTAAAAATCTTCTTCTCCATAACCAAATAAGCTCTGGGCCCTTATCTTTGCACAAATTATGAGGGACAGAAGATCTACCAAAATTGCTAAAATGATGGTTCTATGTTGACATTTGACCTTTTTACCTCCAAGGTCAAATTTGCTTCCCCATGCATTTGTATGGGCCATATACAGTGGCTGTGTCACTCAGGTGAGCGAGCCGTGGCCCGTGGGCCTCTTGTTTTTTAGCTCGCCTGTACGAAGTACAAGGAGAGCTATTGTAGTCACCCCGGTCGTCCACGTTTGCGTTTGCGTTCCCGTTCCCGTCACACTGCGTTAAAGTTTTTCAAATGCTTATATCTCAACAGTCACTCCTCACAGAGGCATCAAATTTGGAACTTAGGTACCTTGGAGGGTCTTCTGAGATTCCAAGAGAATAAACCCCTGGGTTCATGCCCCTGGGTGGGGCTAGGGGTCAGAATCTAGGACACCTTTGTAATACTGTGTTAAAGTTTTTCAAATTCTTATATCTTGACTTTCACTCCTCATAGAGCATTCATATTTAGAATTTGGGTACCTGGACGAGTCTTCTGAGATTCCAAAAGAACATACCCCTGGGTTCATACCTCAGGGTGGGCCTTGGGGTGGGGCTAGGGGTCAAAATCTAGGACACATTTGTAAAATCTTATATGCCTACAGGTTATAGACACAACTGGTTATACATCAGCTAACTATGTGACATCGGTTTAAGTGTAAGAGAGTGAAGGTCATGGTGACCTACATTTTACGGTCCAGGTCACCTAGATTTCACGGTCCAGTGATTTTGCCTTATATCTTGAATACTATTTGTTGGATAAATGTCACACCTGGGATATTACTTCCATGTGACCCAATGAATGACCACTTACTATATCTAGGTCATTGTGACCTATATTTCATGGTTCAGTGATTTTGCCTTATATCTTGAATACTATTTGTTGGATAAATGTCACACCTGGGATATTAGTTCCATGTGACCCAATGAATGACCACTTACTATATCTAGGTCATTGTGACCTATATTTCATGGTTTAGTGATTTTGCCTTATATCTTGAATACTATTTGTTGGATAAATGTCACACCTGGGATATTAGTTCCATGTGACCCAATGAATGACCACTTACTATATCTAGGTCATTGTGACCTATATTTCATGGTTCAGTGATTTTGCCTTATATCTTGAATACTATTTGTTGGATAAATGTCACACCTGGGATATTAGTTCCTTGTGACCCGATTATTGATGTCAAAATATATCTCTGTTGGTGTGACCTATATTTCATGGTTGAGTGATTTTGCCTTATATCTTGAATACTATTTGTTGGATAAATGTCACACCTGGGATATTAGTTCCATGTGACCCAATGAATGACCACTTACTATATCTAGGTCATTATGACCTATATTTCATGCTTCAGTGATTTTGCCTTTTATTTTTATTACTATTTCATGGAGAATTGTCATACCTGGATTATTATATCTATGTGACAAAATGATTTACATACAAATACATCTAGGTCAGTGTGACCTATATTATATGGTTGAATGATTTCGCCATATAACTTGAAAATTATTTCATAGATTATTTCATTTTGATTTTCTTAATGATAAAAATGTTACAATATAAAATGTACCCAGCAGGCGAGCTACGCTGTCCTACGACAGCTCTTGTTTTTAATACTCTTCTGAGTTGGCTCCCTTGAAGAAAAAAAATAAAATCAGTATAAAACAAGTTTAAGGTTTACAAAGGTTTTTTTTTTTTTTGGTTGTTTATTTTCGTTTTTATCGCACCTGCTTGTAGCAGGGTGCGATATAGGCGTCCGATTTTCTGTCAGTCCGTCCCTCTGTCAACATTTATGTCGACGTTCGACATTTATGTCAGAGTTAGTATTCTAATCAACTACAAGACTAAACAACCATCAAACCTTGCATGAAACATCTCCCTGACCTCCTGACTTTGCAACATCGGCGTCCGCTTTTCCGTATGTCTGTCCATTCGTCCGTCCGTCTGTCAACATTTATGTCGAAGTTAGACATTTATGTCAAAGTTAGTATTTTAATCAACTACAAGACTAAACAACCATCAAACCTTGCATGAAACATCTCCCTGACCTCCCGACTTTGCGACACAGGTGCCCACTTTTCCATTCGTCCGTCTGTTCGTCTGTCCGTCTGTCCGTCTCTTAACAGTTCTGTTATGTCGAAGTTCGACATTTATGTCAAAGTTAGTATTCTAATCAACTACAAGACTAAACAACCATCAAACCTTGTAAGAAATATCTCCCTGACCTCCTGACTTTGCGACATAGGTGCCCGCTTTTCCATTCGTCTGTCCGTTCGTCCGTCCGTCTGTCTCTTAACAGTTCTGTTATGTCGAAGTTCGACATTTACATCAAAGTTAGTATTCTAATCAACTACAATTCTACAACAACCATCATTCCTTGCATGACACATCTCCCTGACCTCCTGACTTGGCAGATATGTTGACCCAGTGACCTTGACCTATATTTTGCGCTCCATTGACTTTGACACAATTTACATTGACATTCCAGATCTTCTCAACTATAAGGCATACAACTACCAAACCTTGCATAATGCTTCTTCTAGATGTACAGACTTGGCAGGTACCTTGACCCGGTGACCTTGACCTATATTTTGCGCTCCAGTGACTTTGACATGTTTTGCATCGACGTTCGATGTCTCCTCAACTATAAGGCCTACAACCATCAAACCTTGCAAAGTGCTTCTCCTCAATGTACTGACTTAGTAGATACCTTGACCTGGTGACCTTGACCTATATTTTGGCTGCAGTGACTTTGACATAATTTACATCAACGTTCCAGATCTCCTCAAGTGTAAGACCTCCAGCCACCAAACATTGCATAGTGCTTCTCCTATATGTACTGACTTGGCAGGTATCTTGACCCGGTGACCTTGACCTATATTTTGAGCTCCATTGCCTTTTACACATTTTACGTCAACATTCAATATCTCCTCAACTATAAGGCCTACAGCCATCAAACCTTGCATAGTGCTTCTCCTCAATGTTCGTACTCTGCAGGTACCTTGACTGGGTGACCTTGACCTATATTTCACGCTCCATTGACTTTTACACCTTTTAGGTCACCCTTCCATATGTCCTCAACTGTAAGGCCTTCAACCACCAAACCTTATATAGCACTTCTTCTCGATGTACTGACTCGACAGGTCGACCTGGTGACCTTGACCTATATTGTGCACTCCAGTGACTTTGACACATTTTATATTGATGTTCGGTATCTCCTCAAATATAAGACCTACAACCACTAAACTTTGCATAGTTCTTCACCTCATTGCCCTGGCTTGGCAGGTACCTTGACCCAGTGACCTTGACCTATATTTGACACATTTTACGTTGATGTTTGATAACTCCTCAACTATAAGGCCTACAACCACCATACCTTGCATTGTGCTTCTCCTTGATGTACTGAATTAGCAGGTACCTTGACCCGTGACCTTGACCTATATTTCATGCTCCAGTGACTTTTACACATTTTATGTCAACGTTCCATTATCATTGGGCTGTATGATACGAAAAGTCAGTGCTGAAGATATAGCCATTAGAGGGAATGGGACTGGCCTGGAATATATGTGCCCCACTAGGCACTTTGTCTACATTTTTTTCAACCCAGTTTTCCAAGTAAGCACTGCTAAGAATGAAATAAACTTATTTAATAACCACATTCTGATTGAGGCTCCTGTGACTTTTGCGCCAGCAGGTGCGATGACGCCTTCCGTGGAATTCTTGTGTTATTGTTAGGTCCGATATTGAAGTGTAGAAAAAACAAATCAGCCAAACGCTCATATGAGCTGATAATATAGCCATGCTTCTGTCGTGTGTCCTCTGTCTGAAAGCACTTCTCCCTAGATGCAGCAAACTTCTCCCTATTTTCCCAGGGGGCCAGCTTGGACCCTTAGGTTACAGTTCACCAAATATCAGCAGAGCTATGCCCCAATGAAATTTTTTTAATTTTTTTTTTTTTTTTTTTTTTTGTAATTCCACTTACAGTTTATATCCGGAGCACTGAATTATACAGGAGCCAGTTTATGTGCTACATCTTGTTACTTGCCATGGGCGTATAATGCCCCGCTTGGCGGAGCTCTGGTTATTGTTTTGAAGCAGGAGGCTAAAAGCTGTAAGTAGAGGGCAGATGTTCTAAATAGAGATTGGCAAAAGATCACTTGGAAAGGCCTAAAAGTGGAAGCCCATGCTAGAAGAGTAGAAGACTAGGTAGCCTGCTGCCACCTCTTAATGACAATGCTGAGTGATCTTGTTTGTTTTTCAGCATCCTAATACTGCTGCAACACAGAGACTACAGGGAAGTCAGATTGTGACTATACAACCAGGAGGAGTTACCCAGTCACAGACTGTAGTCCGTCAGGCTGTCCCTACTCCAGTCACAGCAGTCAAGGCTCAACCAGGAGTCCGCGCACCGGGTACGATACAGACAGTTGTGCGGAGTACTACACCAGGAATAACAACAACTGTAGGACATCCACAGGCTCTCCCAGCACAGGGTCAGGCTATTGTCCCTGGGACAAATCCTAGTAAGTCTATATACTGTTGTACACGAGGGTTTGGATATGGTTTTGGCCATGTTTTATGTTGATTATCAATTTTCTTTAGAAAATAATGATTGGCAATTGTTTTGCTAAATGATCAGTTAAGGCAAAAAATTTGATTAATTTCATATATACATGCAAAATGCGGGAACCGCTTAATTTATTTATAGGCTACATGGAATTCCATGCAGGAATTAAGAGACAACAAAACGTGAGAAATCCAGCATCTTTACATATTTACTGACTTAAAAATTCCATGAGAACCCTTGTTCATCCTAAAACAAATAATAATACCATTAGCAGTACATGTAAATGTTTTTGGGTTTTTTTTAGCTCACCTGAGCCAAAGGCTCGGGATGAGCTATTGTGATCACTCCCAATCCATCGTCTGTCTGAGCCCACGAAATATATTGGCATATATTGGGTAGACATGAATTGGGTACTTGCCATTTATTCCGTAAGTGTCCAAAGTAAGTACCCAATAAATTTGAGGCACTTGTTGGGTATGTAGGCGTCTTGTTGGGTATTTTGAGCCGAAAAATTAACACTGTACCCAACAAATGGAGAGCTTATATATTTAGTATGCTTGTTTGTTTGTGTTGAGGTTTTACGGCCCAGTCAACCCAGTGGGGTCATGTAGAGCGCGGTCAGTTTACCTAACCATACGTTTACTGGGCAGGCTTAGTTCTCTAAGCAATTAACCACTATTTTGCACATTCTTTCGCCAGAAATATTTAGTATGTAGCAATGTATAGTGGTCCCCTACATAAATCCTGCCAATCAGGCCCCTGGGTATGTATATGGCTTATTAGGATCAGGATAAGCCAATAATGGAACAACCAAAAGATTAGCTTTTAAATATTGGAAAGCCTTATCATGCTTTTCTGACCATTTGTAATGTGCATGTTTCTTTGTTAAAGCTATGATAGGTTCAGCAATTTCTGAAAAGTTTGGAATGAATCTACAATAATATGAACTCATACCAATAAATGACCTAACCTCTCTAACACAAGTGGGAACAGGTAGAGATCTTATAGCTTCCACTTTCCTTGAATCTGGCTTAATTCCTTCATGACCTATAATAAAACGAAGGTAATTTGTCTCAAACTCCAAGAAATTACATTTCTTCAACTCGAGTCTCAAATCATGCTTCCGCAATCTTCCAAAGATCATGTCCAGCTGCTTCAAATGATCTTCCAATGTCGGACTGAAACTCAAGATATCATCAAGGTAAGCAACAGCAAAATCACCAAGACCTTGCAAAACCACCGACATCAACCCCTGCAACACCCCCGGAGCATTCAAAAGACCGAAAGCATGACACTGAACTCAAACAGACCTGTATGACAAGCTAAAGCTGTCTTTTCCTTGTCCCCCTCATTAATCAGAACTTGTCAATACCCACTTTTCAAGTCAAGGGAAGTAAAATATTTTGCCTTTCCTAACAATGCCAATATGTCATCGAGCACTGGGAGAGGATATGAATTTTTCTTAGTAATCTGATTCAGTTTTCTAAAATCAACACAAAATCGCTTAGAGCGAGCTTTCATATCAACAATCACTACTGAAAAACTCCAAGGTGATTTAGATCTTCAAATGATATTCAACTCTTAACATTACAGTTTCATCAATAATACACCTGTTGTTGAGAGGCATCCTATTAAGCCTCAATTTTATTGGACTAGCATTCCCAGTGTCAGTTTTCTTTTTCACAGTGTCAGTATGACCAAGTTTAATATCCTTACTTGCAAACAAATCTGAATTTCTTACAATAAGAGGTTCGATTTTATCCCTAAATTCTTCTGATACATGTAAATCCTTCAGATCAACCTCTGTGTCGAACTTTTGACCCTTCATTACTGAACTAACTTCAGCCATATTTTGATTAACAGAAGATTAAAACTTTGCCAAAACACCATGTCTAAAGATCTTTATGGAGATGCTTTATCATAGGTGTCTATAGTGTTCTAACCTCATTAACAGACATAGCATCATCAGCATTTTCATCAAAATAGGTCTCAGTCAGCGAATCAGAATCTGTCTCGGGTTCGAAATCCATTGTTTTTTCTCCATAACACCCTCAGATTCCTCCGCTCTAGAATCCCTGTTTTGTTGCTGTTCCATGGCTTTCTAGCTTTCAGTCGTTTAGACAGTTCCATTAAAGGAATATTGTCCTCATCATCTGAATCTCTTTCCTTCTGATGTTTCTTGGCAAGCTTCTGATATGGATCCTCTTGCTCTGAATCACTATCATTTCATCTAAGTGTTCACTGGTGGAAAAGCATATGTTGTCCTTCGCATTGGTCTCCCATCATGGGTTATTGGTATATCCCATTCATCAAGATTAGCAGCTCTTAGCATTTCCGCATGGACCTTGCAGTTAGGGTTTCCACTTACAATCAAGCTTTCCCTTCCTCTGATTGTTCTTGTAATATACAGGATCATTTATCTGAAACAAAACCCGCTTTGCTCCCCTATCAGCATATTTGGCTTGTCTTTTCTTCGCTTGCTTCAAGTATCAGCTGATTAAAGTAAATGATTTATGCTGTTCCTGAAGGGCTATCTTGTGCAATTCTTCTCCTTGATATTTTCTACGAGGTTTCAACAAATTGTCAAAGGGCAGAACAACATCTGTTATATAACAAGAAGAAAGGTGAAAATTTTGAAGATACACTTATATTAAACCTTATTGCAGCCAAAGCTTGATTCAGATACAGATCCCAAGTTTGTTGATTTTCAGATAATTTTTTCGCTAAGATATCATGAAGTGTTTTGTGAAAACGTTCCACTTTAGCATTGCTTTGAGGATGATATACACTAGTGAGAATGTGATCAATATTTAAGGATTCCAAAGTTTCAGGAACAACTTTGTTTACATTTTCCGACCCATTATCTGTCACAATCTGTAATGGAAAACCAAATCTAGGGAAAATCTCTTCAATCAGCAAGTGTACAACAGTATCAGTTATCTTATCAGGGACTGCGAAAGCCTCGGGCCAACCTCTAAACTAATCAACAAAAGCAATAATATATTTATTGTTAGACAACGTTGTAATAATAAGGGATAATTTTGTCACAGGATAAGGTGGAATATCCGTTTCCTGTAAAGGTTGCCTTATTTTCTGCAAAGATCGTGTCTGACAGGTAGTACAACTGGAAACAAACTGATATATTTCTTTCAATAAATTTGGCCAAAAGTATTTCTGTCAGATGCAATCAAAAGTCTTTTGTACACCCATATGACCATTATCATCATGATACTGTTTTATAACAACTGGCCGTAAGTGTCTAGGAACATAAAACCATAAAACAGTGTCACCATCAGTATCTGTTAAAGACACATATTCCATTGCGTAACAGCCTAATGACCCTATTAGTGAAATATGCAGATAACAGATCATACATCTGTGGTGACCTATGGCTCTCAAACAGGTAGGGGCCACACATGGGGAAATCAGTTTTGGGCAGAAGGTAAATGGCTAGAAGTAAAAAAAAAAAAAACAAAAAAAAACAACTTTTTTTTTCGTTTCATCATTTGAAACTGTTTTGATAAAGTATAGACTGAAGATTAAAATGTTTCATAAACAAGTGTAACTTAGTTTATTTAAAATCACTTATTATTATTATTATTAGTAGTAGTAGTAGTAGTAGTATTTTAAATCAGAAATTAAACATTTAATCCACTATTACACACAATCCATCATAACTGTGCAAGAACTTTTAGGAATGAACTTGCTTTCATTATCCAGTGAAAATTAACTATTTTGAAACCTGAAATTTCACTAAAACAGTGATATAATTTATTAGGTATCTGAGATGTACATATTATGTTTTTCTTGATTTAAAACTTGTGATAATAGATTGGGTAAATAGAACAATGTCTGGCATTTCTTCGTTGTTCAATCATTAATGGAAAACATAGATTTAGAAAACAAAACATTTTATAGATTCAAATTAAGCTCAAAATGTTTTGTTTTATGACAAGTCTGGTAACAATTTTGATCTTTTGAAGCGTTCATCTTTTACCTAATACATAAATAAAAATAAAGAAAGAAATAGAAAAAAATCTGTCTAATTATCTTTTTTTTTTTTTTTTTTTTTTTTTTGACAACGCTGAAAACTAAGAGTTCGTCTGTTTACTTTACAATTCAATAAGAATTTATAACAAAAAAAACAAACAAAAAAAATGCATAATTGAATTTAGGTATTTCTTACAAAAATTGATCAATAGAATTTATAATTAAATCAAAATATTCATATAGCTCAGGTAAAACAAGAACACTTTATTAGATTATATTCATTTTCCCCCTTTCTGGCCCCACCTAAACAGACTTCAGAAAGTGTTAATCCTCTCATAATCACTTAGATAAGACCAGCCTTTGATGTGGGCCACCACTATCAGGGCTGTATATTGGGAGCAATCATGATGGACCACCCCAGCCAAGAGGCAGAGAATATGTGTCTTTAAGTAAAAAAGTGCCGGCCTCGGGGGCTCAGTTGGATGCGCCGTCCAACTGGAGACCAGGAGGTCGTGGGTTCAACCCCCGCCAAGGTCAGCAACATTCTTTCCTGAAGATTGATCATGAAATATTTTCTACGGTCATTCTCTCCCTTCCGCTGATTCAAGAAGGGCAGTTGTCAGTTTCTGACGAAAGAATGTGCACAATACTGGTTAACCTCTTAGAGGACTAAGCCTGCCCAGTAAACGTGTGGTTAGGTAAACTGACAGCGCTCGACATGACCCCATTGGGTTGACTGGGCCGTAAAACCTCAACACAAACAAAGTGAAAATGTACCTCATCAGTCACAAGATACCTTCGCTGAACTTCTTTACTAGGTTCACCATGAACAAGAATTGTCTTGAACTCAACAGTCTCATCATCCTTGTTCTGTTCACTAACCATATCGTGTCCTGGTAGACATTCGTCTGGCTTCACCAGGGAATCCTCAAAAGGAATCTCACAGCTTGCGAACTCCCTTGGTTCAAATTGATTGGAGTCTATGACGTTAACCTCAAAGGTGTTATCATTAATGTCAAGGTCTACCTCTTCTGTCAAATCCTCTTGGCGTTTATCTGCATCATCTGGTTTCCTTGATAGCAGATCAGCACAAGTGTTAGTTGTACCAGCTATGTACTCAATTGTACAATTGTAACCAGCCATACTCAGAGCCCATAATTGTATCTTTTTATTCTGCATGGGTGACTCGAGCAGATACTTTAAAGGTTTATGATCTGTCTTGATCACAAATTGTGCTCCATGTAAATAGTGGTCTAGTTTCTGTAAGGCTAAACGGATAGCCTAAGCTTCCTTTTTAACTGTTGACCATTTACACTGCATCCTACTCATGTGAAGCATTATCAGGTATGGGGAAAGGCTGCATAACAGTCTTCGCGAAACTCCAGGAAGAGTTGCAGGACAGCTGTCAGACAGTCTAAAAAATTTTGCAGGACAGAAAAACAAATTGCCGGACAGAAAAAAACGCGACATTCTAGAGCTACTGTATGGAAAGATTTGAATCATGTCCTCATCTTGCAAAATATGCTTCAGAATCACCACCACAGCGGTCAATTACACGGATATAGATCACCATTAAAATGCATAAAAAAGCAAGCTGTTTTGTCTGAAAAATAACAAATCTAGCTCCATCTTCCAATCCGGAAACTGCTAGAACAGCTGTCAAACATTGCCAGTAACACAAAATTGTCGCCCTTGATTCGGCCCTGTAAGATTCACAACCGTGTTCGGCCATACTGATTCGCAACCTGTCTATTTTTTACAAGCTGAAAAAATAAGTTAATTGAGTCTACTGTACTTTAGAAAACAAAACAAATGCAGCAGTTATGAAACAGAAGATAAAAAAAAAAAAAAATCTGAGAATAATTTCATCGATGTCCAGCTTTTCGGAAATTGGATTAAGTTATTATCAAAATTGATATATGTACTGTGGCCGAAAGCACACGATCCGCGCTCATTTTTGGGCCGAATACTGTAAGTAACGCTTGAAACCATTGGTTGTTTATTAATAGTATGGCATACATTGACCAATCAAACGACGGGTTTTACGCGCACATGGAAAAATGGAATCCCGAAGATTTGTTTATTTACCGGCCGCAATATTTAATACTGAGGACTTATTTGATGATAAATTCGATGTGACTAAGTTGGTTATATTGTCAACCTTTTTTCACTGCCGGACAGTGGGACCGGCGCCCTGGCGAAACGTGCTGGACATTTGCTAAATTTACCGGTTTTGTCCGACAGACCGACGGTTTTCGTAAAGACTGGCATAACATTTGGGGCAGATCGGATTGGAATTCTGGTTGCCATGGCAACATATAGCTCCCATAGACTTATAATGGGAAAAATCTTCTCTGAAACCATAAGGCCCAGAGCTTAGATATTTAGTATGTAGCAACATTAAGTGGCCACCTACATAAATCCTACCAACGATGCCCCTGGGGTCCAAATTGGCCACGCCCCGGGGCTCATTAGCTCCCATAAACTTATAGTAGAAAAAAACTTCATGGTTCTCAGAGGAACTACAACTGCTTATCTCAGCTCCAGTTCATCTTCCACTTTTTCCAAAACTATTAACACAAGCAAACGGAAAGTTTCAACATCAAAACCTCCCAGCTCTCAACCTTCACTCCTGGGAGTTATCAAGCAATCAATTAGAGATAGAAAATTCTCGCAAAACTTTGCAGATTTTGTCTTCAAATCAAGACGAACATCAACTCAGAAAGTCTATGACACGAAATGGATCGTATATACCCGTTGGTGTCATAGGAAGAAGGTTAATCCGGTCTCGGCCCCTCTTACTGTAATAGCCGACTTCCTCATTTACCTTCTCTCTGAGAAAGTGTATCAGAGCATTATTAAAGGCTACAGGTCCATGATATCTAATACTCTTAAATTTAAGACTGGTAATAGAATCGGATCTAACCCTGTCTTGTCAGAATTAATAAGATCTTTTGAGTTGCAATGCCCTGTACAAAGATCTCTTACTCCTAAATGGGGTTTATCTTGGGTCTTAGTCTGTCTGCAGAAAGCCTCATATGAACTTCATGTAACGTTAAAAACAGCCTTTCTTCTAGCTCTTGCCACTGCCAAAAGATGTAGTGAGATTCATGCCCTGGCAATGGATTCAAATCATTTAAGATTCAATCAATCTGATGGATCAGTATCTCTGATAGTTCAAACTGGGTTTCTGGCTAAGAATCAGCTTCCGTCCATTTGCCCAGATCCTATTGTGATCCCTAATCTAGCCCATATATGTAAAAGGGAACACTCAGATAGACTTTTATGCCCGATAAGAGCTTTAAAATTCTATCTTAAGATGACTAGACCTTACTGTCAAAATAGAACTAGACTATTTCTACCAATTAAAGGCACAAACAAGATATTTCTAAATCCTCTGTCTCGAGATGGATATCTTATACTATTAAACTTGCCTATAGGAAACTCACCCGTAAAGACTTTCCCTTCTTAAAGATTAAAGCCCATGAAGTTAGGGCTCTATCTTCCTCTTGGGCCTTTTTCGATAAAGTTCCGCTCAATGAGATTCTTAAAGCAGCAGTATGGAATCAATCCTCTACTTTTGCTAAGTTCTATCTAAGGAATATGTCTCAGCAACTACAAAATTTACATCATTTGGGCCCAGTTGTGGCCCAAAAAGTGGTGGGGGGCCAAGTTAACAGTGCCTTGCACACCTAAGAAGACTAACAGCCTCCAAACCTGAAGGTACATATATTAAGTTAATTAATATCTTATATATACAGTACGGCTCAGGTAAAAGAACCAATTTTTTTTTCATTTCGCGGACCAATTTTACAATCCGCGATTTTCCGCCGAGTGGTTTGGAGTAAACCACTCCGAGTGAAAAAGTTTTACTCGAAGTTATGCGCTCGATATTCCGATGACATTCAGCGGACCTCAGTGTATCCATGATATTTGGAGTGTTTGCGAGTATTTGCGAGTGGCGATAGATTATTCTGTACAGGTAAGTTTGACCACTCAGATCATTCTCTCACACGACAATAATCAAACAAAAATTGTTAAATTGCGAATATAATAAATACCCTCTTAACTAGTGCTGGCGGCAGCAGGATCAGACTGCAAAATGTACCCACTTACATAAATAGTTCTGCTTCTGACAACCAACCCTACAACTGATTTTTTTATGTCTCAGCTGCGAGTATCAAAGGGTATATTCGAACAACAGCTGGTAGCCCCAATGCGCAAGGCCGGTGACGTATTTGGCTCAAAGCCTTGGATGATTTCTAATCGCCCAGTTTTAGTTTTGGATTAAGGGTGATGGTCGCCTGAGTCTTCCTTCATTCTGATAAGATTCTGATAAAAGCATTCGCTGATCGTATTTACCTTCGATAGCCGGGCTATCCAAAGCGGATAAACAGTGCAACTGCAACAGCACATTCTGATCAGACCCTTTGCTGATCGTACAGTATGCACCTTCTTTGGACTCCGGGCTATCCAAGAAGCTTGCTTTATCTAGTGGGTCGATGCAGAGACTGACCTGAGTCTTTGCTGGTCGCACGTACATTGTAGTATTGTACATTTTGTCCAATTCAGTGAACGTACATTGTAAATCATACTTCAGACATGAGAACTTTGTACTGACGTAATTTTGGTTTGAACTGGAGTTTAACGGCCCAGTCTACACTATTTTGGTCTTGTCGAGCACGCACACTTTACCAGGGTGGGCTTATTCATAAGCTATTAATCATTTCAGCAGAAACTGATAACTGCCGTTCTTTTCTTTCATATACTTTTGACGATAGAGCTTACTTTTGGAGTTATGGCCCCTTGAAAACCGAAACTATTTTAGTGGTTTCTGTAATATTTCTTTTCTTTTCTTTCTTTCTTTTTTTTTTTTTTTTTTTTTTTTGTCCGCTCTGTAACTTGAAAACTATTTGAGATATTTTCTTGAACATTTATTAGTTTATGAACACAGTCATGGCACTTGCTTGATGTAAGAGCAGTGGCGGGGCATGGTGAAATGTCTGCAGCCCTTTTATTAGATATTTAACAGTATGAAATATTGGGAAATTGTGCCTTGGTGGTGTAGTGTGAAGCTTCTCGTCTTGTCACCTAGGGTCTTGAGTTCGATCCCAGGCTTCTCAAGCCTTTCATATTGGACTTTAAACCAAGATCCACATCTCCGTATGACCTAGCTGTTAGTAGGACGTAAAAAAACGCACTCACTGGTTTGAATTGTCATTAGCCTCGTGTGTGTAAAGTGTGTTTTTGTGTGACAGACACTCTTTTCACATGTGCTGTTTTGTTGATTCAATGCCTCTTTGATAGCAGAAGCGCCCCTTTATGTAAATTCATATTGACACGTGCGATTGCTGCATGCGAGTGAGAATTTCCTGGTCTTTTACCACAGTATGTCATTTATATTGAGCGCGTGCGGTTGTTGCATGGGGAAAGGTCGTTACACGAATACCAAATATAAATAGGTAATTCGTGGATTGGGGGCAGATGTTTGATTCTCTTTGGGATTTTGTGTGTTTGTTTTGTTTTCTACGGCACATTAAATAAAAATGACCATGCCGGACCCTCTTGTGTGGCCGGACTAGACTAAGCCAAAGAATCCGGTACTTTTTCATATGGAGCTTTGTTGAGGCCCATGTTACGTGCTCGAACAATGAATGGGGCTACCGGGTTTATCTTTGGACCTAGGGAGTACCCAAATTTATTCAGGGAACAAGGCAGCATTGGTTGATATTTAAGAAAACAAGGGAATGGACCTAATTTTGGGGGATCGGAATGTCGAAATTTGGAAACACTTTTGGGACAATAAGAACTTTGTGATCAGTGCACACTCAGATCAACCTGCGCATCCGCATGAGCGTGAACAATATAACCTTCACGCAGACTGTACTATATGATGGAAAAATAAAGATATAAATAAATAAAAAATATATTTATTAAAGAAATATCTAAATAACTTTATTTATTAAATAAATAAATATATAAAAATCGGACAGGTATTTAGTCAAATTACTCCGAGGAATTTCGCATCACTTCGCGAGAAATATTGCCTCCGGGTACAATATTACCATTCCGAGTTACTTTGCATAACTTCGCATAACACATACTTTCGGCTGACTTGCGAGTGGTGTCCGCCGAATATAACGTTTACTCGGTTTCATTCTGAGTGTTTTTGGGAAGTTCGCGAAACGCCGATATTCGGAGTAAAGAGTTTTTTGGTTCTTTTACCTGAGCTGTACTGTATGTTGGAATGAATTTTCTCTTAGGATTTATACCAAGACTGAGCTTATTCTAAGAGTTTCCTAAGCCTTAATCCAGAAGTGGAGGGATCTACTTGTTTTTTGTGTTAAAATTGGGAGCTCCTTCCCACCTTATCTGCGAAATCTAGCACATTTCCCGTACCTCAAATTTCCGAAGGATTCCGTGCAACTATGAATAACTACGAAGAAAATATTGTGTGGAGTATTGGGACATTTACTACGAAGCAATTTTTTACTGAAAAATGGAAAACAGAGCGGAGGATGCGTAAACCTCTGCGATTACCACCACCTTCAGAATGAGCTAAGCACTTTCGTAAGAAGCGGAGTATTGGGATGAAATTTCCGCATGCTTACGCATACTTACCATTCGTACCTTGGGTAAAGGTTCGTAGAAAATGTCCCAATACTCCGCTGGTTTGTAATCATCTCCGCATGACTGTGTAATTGTTCGTAACTAGCTCCGCATGCTTACGCACGCTTCCCATTAGTATGTTGCGTAAAGTTTTGTAGAAAATGTCCCAATACTCTGTTGGTTTGTAATCATCGCCGCATGACTGCATAGTTGTTTGTAACTAGCTCCGCATGCTTACGCACACTTACCATTAGTATCTTGCGTAAAGGTTTGTAGAAAATGTCCCAATACTCCGCTTGTTTGTAATCAGCTCCGCATAACTACCTATTTGTCTCCAAATGAACATTTGTTTGTGTTGAGGTTTTACGGCCCAGTCAACCTAATGGGGTCATGTAGAGCCTGGTCAGTTATCCTAACCACACTTTTACTGGGCAGCTTAGTCCTCTAAGTGGTTAACCAGTAGTGTGCACATTCTTTCGCCAGAAACTGACAACTGCCCTTCTTACATGACAGCGGAAGGGAGAGAATGACCATAAAAAGTACTTCATGATCATATTCTTATGAAATAATGTTGCTGACCAGATGGGGGTCAAACTTGTAATCTAATCACAAGTTGGACATGCATCAAACTGAGCCACCTAGGCTGCCCTCCGAATGAACATAGCAAGCACCTCCAGGATTTCAAGGTGGGGCAGTAATAAAATTATTATGAAAACTCCAAAAAGCATGCTTTTTCTACCACAAAATGAAGCATAACATAAGTTTATTTTGTATTAAAGCATTTTGTATTTACAAAAAGGTTATTAGTCATTGGAATCTACTTAAAAAGTCATGTACATGTGTGTTTTGTATATCTGTTAACAGTGATGGAAAAAAGATTTTACAGCAGTTTTACAGCACTTCTTTTGAAGGAAAGCATTATAATCAATGTATTGTGACTGAAAAAATAAAAAATGCAAGATTTAGAATTCAACTTTTTGATTTGCTTATATTCTATTGAAATACATGTACATGTAATCAAAAGAGACCACCAACCTTCTGCCCAAACCACTGAAATCAGCAATCACATTTCCATGGACTATTAAAGTCATTTAGACTATTCCATTTTACATGTGAAACACAAAAACCAAGTATATGTATTTCTAATCCATAATTTAAATTCACTTATGAACTAGCTTTATAGTTATGTTGCCTCAGAGTAGCTCTATAAATGACTGAACTTTTTGGTTTCAAAGCAATAAAGCGACTACTTTTATGATATCTTAATTGATACCATTTTGTATCCATGGCAACAAATTCTTCTGTGAATCTGTTATGCAATTACAAAGGTCTCTAAGCACACTCCGAATACTACGAAAGACTACGAACCAAAAATTGGTTAAGTTATATTCTATGTTCTCATTTGGTCTAAAAAATTTCTAAGTCCAGTAATCTCCATACATATACGAACTGAAATAAGTTTAAATCTATATTCTACGAACTGTTCCGCACTGAAAAATGTTAAGTCCTTAGTTTTACAAAGTAATCCGTTCAGAGTGCGGAGATTGCTCCGTTTGTTTGTAGATAGCTACATATATATTTCTACGTATGTATGGAAATTTGTTCATAAATACGCAGATTTCCGCAAACCTTCGTAACAAACTACAAAAATATACGCAATCTCCAGACAAAATTACGCAAAAATACGAAAGAATCCACTCATTTACGAAGAGAACTGTTCGTAGTTTTCGTAAATTTGAGGTACGGGTATCTATAGGTTAATGTATTGTGCAGTTAAAATAAGTTTTTAATAGTAAAACATATTTTAACAAGCAATACTTAACCTGTTGATAAGATAATCCCACCTCCCTATCCCCGCTTAGCTCTACCCTTTAGGGCTTTACATCAAAGAAACTGACACGTGATCAAAAGAGCGGGAGTGACGTCACACAGGTGACTGCCTAAGGGACTTTTGGATTAAGACTGTATGGGACGACGTTTCTGTCGTTTTTTCTGTGGAAGGTATGGGCAGAATAGAATATAGCACATTATCTATAGGTTAAGTATTGCTTGTTGAAATATGTTTTACTTTTAAAAACTTCATATTTTATACACGAGCATATAATTATAAAATACAGGTCAAGTTCGATTTAGGGTAAAATCCACCAATTATTTTTTGAGTTACAGCCCTTTTTCAAAGTTGAAAAATAGTTGAAAAATGGTTTCCATTCGATATCTTTTGAAAAGATTACTGTATTGTATTTGAATTTTATACACAGGTATATAGTCATAAATTATAGGTCAAGTTCGATTTAGGGTAAAATCCACCAATTATTTTGGGAGTTATGGCCCTTTTTCAACTTTGAAAAAAGTTTCCGTTCCATAACTTTTGAAAAGATTAGTAAATTGGATTCATATTTTATACACGAGCATATAATTATAAAATATAGGTCAAGTTCGATTTAGGGTAAAATCCACCAATTATTTTGGGTGTTACGGCCCTTTTTCAATGTTGAAAAATAGTTTCCGTTTGATATCTTTTGAAAACATTAGTGTATTGGATTCATATTTAATATATAGGTATATAATCGTAAAATAGAAGTCAAGTTCAATTTAGGGTAAAATCCAACCATTATTGTGGGAGTTATGGCCCTTTTTCACCTTCAAAAAAATGTTTTCCTTTCGATATTTTTTTAAAAAAGATTGGTGTATTGGATTCATATTTTATACACAGGTATATAATCATAAAATATAGGTCAGGTTAGATTTATGGTAAAATCTGCCAATTATTATGAGAGTTATGGCCCTTTCTCAACTTCATTTTTTGCAAAATGCATGCATGTGGGTGGTGATGGCCCTGGGCGGGGGCATCTGTGTCATATTGACACATTTCTAGTTTAATCTATACAAACTCTTACCCTGGCCCTGTTAAACCTGGACATGCCCTGCCCCTGCAAACAGTGCTGACCAGAGCCACCTGGTCTGGATCTGCACTGTTGGTCATTCAGTATGTGAACTTGCATCAGTAATCTGGACCAAGCAATCTGACTTACCAAAAACCAGAAGCAGGCATGGCATCTTAATTTGTTCAGCATGGCAATGGTTAAGATATACCATGTGGATAAAAATTAAAAAAAAAAAAAGAAAAAGAAAAAGAAGTAAATATATAAATAAATAAAATAAATCACTTCTTCTCCCGAACCAAAAGACCAATTGACTCGAACCTGGGTAGGAAGCTTTAGAGTGACTTGTAGATCAAAAATAGCTAAAATTGTTTGGATTGGAAATCCAAGATGGCCACCATGGCCGCCATCTTGAAAATCTATTTTTCGCTTCTCCTGAACTGAAAGGCCAATTGACTCGAAACTTGGTAGGAAGCATCGGGGTGACTTGCAGATCCAAAAAAAAAGCTAAAATCGTTCCGATCGGAAATCCAAGATGGCCACCATCTTGAAAATCTATTTTTCGCTTCTTCTGAACGGAAAGGCCAATAGACTTGAAACTTGGTAAGAGTCATCAAGGTGACTAGTAGATCAAAAATAGCTTAAATCGTTCTGATTGGAAATACAAGATGGCCGCCACAGTTGCCATCTTGAAAATCTTTTTTGAACTTCTCCTGAATAGAAAGGCCCATTGACTCGAAATTTGATAGGAAATATCGAGGTGACTTGTAGATCAAAAATAGCTAAAGTCATTCTGATAGGAAATCCAAGATGGTCGCCCTAGCAGCCATGTTGAAAATCTGTTTTGAACTTTTTCTCCTGAAACAAAAGGGCAATTGAGTCAAAATTCATTGGAAGTATCATGGTGACTTGATGATCAAAAGTAGCTAAAATTGTTCTGATTGGAAATCCAAGATGGCCGCCATCTTGAAAATCAATATTGAACTTTTTCTCGTGAACCGAAAGGACATTTGACCCAAACTTATCTGGTAATCAGGTGAGCGATACAGGACCATCTTGGCCCTCATGTACATCAAAAATAGCTAAAATCATTCAGATCAGAAATCCAAGATGGCTGCCATCTTGAAAATCTATTTTTCGCATCTTCTCCTGAATCAAAAGACCTGTTGACTTGAAACTTGGTAGGAAGCATTAGGGTGACTTGTAGATCAAAAATAGTTAAAATCGTTTCAATTGGAAATCCAAGATGGCCACCTTGGCGGCCATTTTAAAAATCTATTTTTCGCTTCTCCTTCTGTACTAAAAGTCTAATCAACTTATAACTTTGTAGGAAGCATAGGGGTGACTTGTAGATCAAAAACAGCTAAAATTATTCTGTTTGGAAATCCAAGATGGCTGCCATGGCCGCCATCTTGAAAACCTGTTTTTCTCTTCTTTCCCTGAACCGAAAGGCCAATTGACTTGAAACTTGGTGACTTGTAGATCAAAAATAGCTGAAATCGGTCTGTTCGGAAATCCAAGATGGCCGCTATCTTTGACATCTGTTTTGTATACTGAACCAAAAAAGAAACTTTCGCAAAGTAGGTCTTAAACTTATAAGGTTAAATACAACATGTAGAAAAATGTGTATATGTAGTAGTTTACACTGACATCCTACTTTGGGAAATCGGTCAGATAGTCACCTCATGTCGAAAAACCCCCATTTTCACGTGCATGCACGGGGTGGACATATCTGGTTTACATGTGTTAACTTTTTTCACTGCAAATTATTGCACTTGACGACTACAGTCATAAAAATACCTAAACACTTTTATATCGATACAATTTGGGCAAAATTTCGATGCCTTGAATTGCGAAACATTTAAGAGAGAGAGCCGTTGGGATGCTGGAGGCAGGAGCTTCAACGGAAGATGTTGCTGCACAAGTTGGATCATCTGTGCAGGCAGTTAGAAGTCTGAGACGGCGGTTTGTGCAGACCGGAAGCACGGAAGATCTTCCACGTAGTGGTAGACCACGTGTGACCACGCCGGCGCAAGACCGCTATATTTTGAACCAACATTTACGAAATCGTTTTTTAACTGTGACAGCTACAGCCTCTGTCACCCCAGGTACTCATAACCCCAGGATTTCTGCTCAAACCATACGAAATCGTTTGGCTGAGAACAATTTACGTGCACGTCGGAACAGTATTAACGGATCGTCATCGCCGTGACAGGCTTCAATGGGCTGATAGGCACATCAACTGGACAAGGCAAGACTGGCGGACAATTCTTTTTTCAGATGAATCCAGGTTTGCATTGTCCAATAGTGATGGTTGGATCAGGGTCTACCGACGTAGGAATGAACGTTACGCTGACTGTTTCATTCTTCAGCGGGTTCGTTTTGGCGGTTGGGGTTCCGTGATGGTCTGGGCCGGAATAAGTTATGGGTATCGTACCCAATTAGTGGTCATTGATGGCAATTTGAACGCTCAAAAGTATAGAGACCGTGTCCTTGCCCCACGCATTGTTCCTCTCTTACAAAATCACGGCGTTATTTCTGTGTTTCAGCAAGACAACGCCAGACCTCACGTCGCCCGTGACAATATCCAGTTCTTGCGAAACAACAATATTGATTTCATAGATGACTGGCCCTCAAAAAGCCTGGATCTAAATCCCATCGAGCACCTTTGGGATAATCTTGACACGTGTACAGCAACGTCTAAATCAGCCTGGTAACGTCAATGAGCTCCGTGACGCTTTGCTAGAAGAGTGGAATAATATACCCCAGGCTCAAATTAATAATCTCATCCATTCAATGCGTCGTCGCTGCCAAGCTGTTAGCAATGCTCGCGGTGGGCATACTCGTTACTAAAGCCAAAAAAAATTGAATCGACATCTACCTCAAATGAAATTGAAAAATCCAATGAAATTGATAATTTTCAGACTGTAAATGAACTTTGATGAATTGATTTTAAATTATTGTGCAATAACAAATACGAATAAAAACTGTTAATATACACATATGTGGAAACAGTCCCATTGAAGTCTCGCGAAAGTTTCTTTTTTGGTTCAGTATAGATCAAAAATAGCTAAAATCATTCTGATGGAAAATCCAAGATGATCTCTATCTTGGAAACCTATTTATTTTTCGCCGTAACAGAAAGCAGAAAGGCGATTTGACTCAAAACTTGGTAGAAAGCATCGGGGGAGGGGGAGGGGGGGGGGGACTTGTAGTTCCTCCAGAACCATGTTGGATTAAGCTGAAACTTAGTAGGAGGCATTGTGGCAACATGGAGATTCAGAATTGCTAAAATCGTTCCGTTCCGATATCCAAGATGGCGGCCATCTTGAAATTCTTCAAATGACATCTCCCAAACCCTAAGTCAGATTGAGCTGAACTTGATGGAAGGCATCTCAGTGACACAGAGATTCAGAACTGCTAAAATCGCTCTGTTCCGATATCAAAGATGGCCGCCACGGCAGCCATCTTGAAATTCTTCAAACGACATCTCCTCCCAAACTGCAAGTCAGATTGAGCCAAAACTTGATGGGAGGCATCACAGTGACACATTGATTCAGAATTGCAAAAATCCTTCCATTCCAATATCTAAGATGGCCACCACAGCGGCCAACTTGAAATTCTTCAAACAACATCTCGTCCCAAACCATAAGTCAGATGAGCTGAAACTTTATGGGAGGCATCGGAGCGACATAGAGATTCAGAATTGCTAAAATTATTCTGTTCCGATATCCAAGATGGCCGCCCCAGTGGCCATCTTGAAATTCTTCAAACGACATCTCCTCCCAAACTGTAAGTCAGATTGAGCCAAAACTTGATGGGAAGCATCACAGTGACACAGAGATTCAGAATTGCTAAAATCATTCCGTTCCGATATCTAAGATGGCCACCATGGTGGCCATCTTGAAATTCTTCAAATGACATCTAATCCCAAACAACAAGTCAGATTGAGCTGAAACTTGATGGGAGGCTTTGGGGAGTTACAGAAATTCAGAATTGCTAAAATCGTTCCATTCCGATTTCCAAGATGGCTGCCATGGTGGCCATCTTGAAATACTTCAAACATCTCCTCCCAAAGCGTAGGTGGGATTGAGCCAAAACTTGATGGGAGGCCTTGCAGCAACATAAAGATTCAGAATTGCTAAAGTAGTTCTGTTCCAATATCCAAGATGGCGGCCATCTTGAAATTCTTCAAAGGACATCTCCTCCCAAACCGTGAGTTGGATTGAGCCAAAACTTGATGGGAAGCATCAAAGTTACACAGAGATTCAGAATCGCTAAAATCGTTCCGTTCAGATATCCAAGATGGCCGCCATCTTGAAATTCTTCAAACTACATCTCATCCCAAACCATAGGTCTGATTTAGCCAAAACTTGATTGGAGGCATCGGAGTGACATAGAGATTTAAAATTTCTGAAATTGTCAGCCATCTTGAAAATCTTTGAACATCTCTTCCGGTGGTCTTGTAAGTCTTCAATTGTTATCTGCTCCCGAACAGTAAGTGGGATGGAGGGGAAACTTGGTATAAGTCATTGGGGCAGCATGGAGATTTAGAATTTCTAAAATGATTCCGTTCTGATATCCAAGATGGCCACCATGGCAGCCGTCTTGAAAAACTTCAAATCACATCTGCTACTGAAGTCTGATTGAGCTTAAACATGATGGGAGGCATTGGGGTGTTATGGAAATTCAGAATTTCTAAAATCCTTCTTTTCCAATGCCCAAGATGGCCACCATCTTGAAATTCTTCAAATCACATCTCCTCCCAGTCAGGTTGAGCCGAAACTTGATGGGAGACATCAGGGTGAAATGGAGATTCAGAATTGCTGAATCATTCAATTCCAATATCCAAGATGGCGGCTTTGGTGGCACTCTTGAAACTCTTCAAACAACATCAGCATTCTGAATTGCTAAAGGCAATCTGATCTGAAAGCCAAGATTGCCACCATAGCACAATGTAACATATCATGATCAGCCTAATCCAGGTGAGTGATTTCTGGCCCAGTTGGGCCTCTAGTTGTAAAATAGGACTAGATTAATTTACCATTTAAAGGTAATCATGACATCTCAAAGATTTATCTTAAAGTTTCTAGATGTTTAGTTTACCTGTAGGAAACTCAACCAAGGAGACATTTCCTTGTTAAATAATTAGGGCTCATGAAGATAGGGCACTATCTTTTCCTGGGCATTCTTTAATAAGGTTCCGCTCAATGAAATTATCAAACCAGTAGTCTGGAATCTATCTTCGAACTGTGCAAAATCTTACTTGAAGGATATGTCTCAATAAGTTACCAGTTTGCTTCATTTGGGCCCAACCATTGTTACCCAAAAAAGAGGTGGGGGCCAGGAATTCAGGACTCTGATGCTTAAGAAAACTGGCAGCCTCTAGAGTCCAATATACATATAATTAAGGTAATTAACACCTGAGAGATATGTTGTAAGTGAATTTTGATCTTTCTGAGTATATATTATAGAATGTATCTGATTCCTTAGAGTTTCCTGAGTCTTAAACCAGAAGTTAGGGGAATATAATATATATACTAGTTTTAGAATTAGGGGAGGATCTCCCTCCTAATCTAAAAATTCTAGCACATTATCCATAGGTTTATATATTATGAAGTTAAATGAAGTTTTTATAGTAAAACATTTTAACAAGTAATACTTCCTATGGATAAGAGATTGCCCTCCTCCCTCCCACTTTGCTCAGTTATATTGTTCAATGCTACAAAGAAACTGAACACATGATCAAAACAGCGGGAAAGGTGATGTCACCTGTATTAAAGGGACCTTCTGGATTAAGACTCGAGCCGTTTTTCTGTGGAAGGTTTAAGCATAGAAGAGAATAGCACATTATCTGTAGGTTAAGTATTTATTACTTGTTAAAATATATTTTACTATAAAAACTTCATCTTAACATTATGTTATAAGCAACCCTTATCTTATAATAAGAAAAATGACCATGTTGTCCCCCGCCTTTTCGAAGAAAAGCTAGGAGACATAGTATTCGGCTTTCCGTGGTGCGTAGTTCGTGGTGCGTGGTTCCGAGTTTATAGTAGGTACCTTGTGAGCCCAACTCCTCCTACAGTTTTTAACCAATCCTTCTGAAATTTTACAGGTGTTTTCATCATGGTCTGAAGATGTGCATGTGCTTTTTACAGAATCCTTTAATTATTTTTTTCACTTTTTTCACATTTTTAACTTAGACTTTTTTTTGCATGGTTCTGAGTTTGTAGTGGGGACCTTGTGAGTGCAACTCCTCCTTCAGTTTTATACCGATCCTTCTGAAACTTCACATTTATCTTAATCATGGTCTGAAGATATGCATGTGCCTTCTACAGAATCTTGAAGTAATTTTTTTCAAATTTTTCACATTTTTAACTTAGACTTTTTTCATGCTTCAATACTACGAAAGTGTATATGTAGTAGATACCTTGTGAGCACAACTCCTCCTACAGTTTTTGACCAATCCTTTTGAAACTTTACAGATGTTTTAATCATGCTCTGAAGATATGCATGTGCTTTTTACAGAATCCTAAAATTAATTTTTTTTTCACTTTTTTCACATTTTTAACTTAGACTTTTTTGCATTGCTCCAAGTTTGTAGTTGGAACCTTGTGAGTGCAACTCCTCCTACAGTTTTATACCGATCCTTCTGAAACTTCACCGGTATCTTAATCATGGTCTGAAGATATGCATGTGGTTTTTACAGAATCTTGATTTAATTTTTTTCAAATTTTTACATTTCTGACTTACTTTTATTTCATGCTTCAATACTACGAAAGTGTATATGTAGTAGGTACCTTGTGAGTGCAACCTCCTACAGTTTTATACCATTCCCACTGAAACTATACAGATGTTTTAGCCATAGTCAGAAGATATGCATGTGCTTTTTACAGAATCTTGAAGTTACTTTTTTTTTTGTACTTTTTTCACATTTTTAACTTTTAACATAGATTTTTTTCATGCTTCAATACTATGAAAGTGCATATAGTAGTAGATACCTTGTGAGCACAACTCCTCCCACAGCTTTAAGCAAATGCTTCTGAAACTTTACAGACATTTTGCTGGAGGTCTGAGGATATATGTGTGCTCTTGGAATCTTGAAATAATGTTTCTGATTTTTTTTTTTTTTTTTCCACATTTTTAGCTTCAGTTTTTTTCCTGCTTCACTACCTAGATAAGTGATACAGGACCAATGGTCCTCTGGTTAACTTACTCATTTTTAACAGCTCAAATAAAAATAAGGCGGGGGACATAAATTCCCTATGGAATTTGCTTGTTTTTACTATTATTCCGTCAAAACTTAACACAAGTTTGAACAAAAAAATCTTGTTTTAAAATACATTTCTTCCCTCAAAATTGATTTATATTTGTTCAGGAAGCCTTTAAGAATATACAGAAAATTTCATAGAGATGGATGAAAAATAATTTTATTAAAGTCTCAAATATTTGCAAATATAAGGTCTTCAGCATGACTGTACTGAAAAATTATTCCATTGCATCTGCAAATAAAATATGCTATGAGTGTTTCACTTGGGTGAGCAAATTGTAGCCCCTGAGCCTCTTGTTTTGTTTTCTTGCAGATGCAGCGCACCAACAGCAGATGTTAGAAAATGTGAAAAAGTGTAAGAATTTTTTACAAACACTAATAAAATTGGCGTCTAGTCAGCCAGAAGCCACCGTCCGTAGTGTCAGAGATCTCATTCAAGGTTTGATAGTAAGTAGTTTGATGAACTATATATACCATATTGTGCAATCATTCACATTTTGTATGAGTCATGTTTTTAGCTCACCTGAGCTATGCTCAGGATGAACTATCGTGATCACTTTTCGTCCATCCATCTGTGCGTCCATCTGTCTGTCCGTTAACATTTTCAAATGACTTCTCCTCTGAAGCCGCTGAGCCAATTTTGCTCAAATTTCATTTGGAGCCTCCTTAGGTTGGGGGAATGAAAGATTGCTAAAATGGTCGCGGTCCGTTGACCAAGATGGCCGCCATGCCCATATATGGTAAAAACCTTTAAAAATCTTCTTCTCCAGAACCAAGAGTGCCTTGGGGCTGAATCTTTGCACAAATCATCGGGGATGAGAGGTCTACCAAAGTTGCTAAAATAATTGTTGTACATTGACGTTTGACCTTTTTATGGCAAGGTCAAGTTTGCTTCCCTATGCATTTGTATGGGCACCATACATTTGTATGGGAAAACTGTTGAGAATTTCAAACAGCTTCTCCTCTGAAGCCTCTGGGCCAATGTTGCTCAAATTTCATGTGGAGCCTCCTTAGGTTAGGGGAACGAAAGATTGCTAAAATGGTCGCAGTCCATTGACCAAGATGGCCCCATGCCCATATATGGTAAAAACCTTTAAAAAATCTTCTTCTCCAGAACCGAGGATGCCTTGGGGCTGAATCTTTGCACAAATCATCAGGGACGGGAGGTCTACCAAAGTTGCTTAAATGATGGTCATACATTGACGTTTGACCTTTTTACGGTGAGGTCAGCCTGCCTCGGTGGCTCAGTTGGATGCGCCGTCCGACTGGAGACCAGGAGGTAGCGGGTTCAACCCCCGCCGAGGTCAGCAACATTCTTTCGTGGAGATTGATCATGAAATATTTTCTACGGTCATTCTCTCCCTTCCGCTGATTCAAGAAGGGCAGTTGTCAGTTTCTGGCGAAAGAATGTGCACAATACTGGTTAACCGCTTAGAGGACTAAGCCTGCCCAGTAAACGTGTGGTTAGGTAAACTGACCGTGCTCGACATGACCCCATTGGGTTGACTGGGCCTTAAAACCTCAACACAAACAAACAAATGGTGAGGTCAAGTTTGCTTCCCTATGCATTTGTAGGGGCACCATACATTTGTATGGGAAATATGTTGAGAATTTCAAATGACCACTGAAGCCTCTGGGCCAATGTTGCTTAAATTTCATGTGGAGCCTCCTTAGGTTGGAGGTACGAAAGATTGCTAAAATGGTCATGGTCCATTGACCAAGATGGCTGCCATGCCCATATATGGTAAAAACCTTTAAAAGTCTTCTTCTCCAGAACCAAATAAGCCCTTTGGTCTTACCTTTGCATAAATCCTCGAGGACAGGAGATCTCCAAAATTGCTAAAATGATGGTCCTACGTTGACATTTGACCTTTTTACAGCAAGGTCAAATTTGCTTCCCATGCATTTGTATGGGCTCGATACATTTATATGGGAAAAAATGTTGAGAATTCATATTTTGGACATCTCCTCTATAATCCAGTTAAATCGAAACTTGATGATGAGCATTAGTGCGCTTATGAGACACAAAATAGCTAAATGAGCCGATAGAAAAATCCAAGATGGCCACCACAGCCACCATCTTGAAAATCAGTTTTCGACATCTCTTCTCAAACCTTAGATCGCTTTGAGCCGAAAATTGCTCTGTAGCAACACGATGACTTCTGGATCGAAACAAGCAAAAACAATTGTGCAGATCGAAAATCCAAGATGGCCACAATGGTTCTGCTCCATTGAACAAGATGGCCGCCAGAGCGGAAAAATAGAAAATCTTCAAACAACATCTTGTCCTTGGCCAATGGGTGACTTCAAAATATTTGCACAGAAGTATTCCACCAATGGCCCTCAACCAAAATTACTAAAATGGCTCCACTTGGCTGAACAAAATGGCGACCAGAGCTAAAAATAGAAAAACCTTTAAAAGACAGCTCCTCTGCAGCCAGTGTCCTGATTTCAAAGTAATTTCACAGAAGTGTTCCTCTTATGGCCCTTTACCAAAATTGCTAAAAAAGTTCTGCTCGGCTGAACAAAATGGCCGCCAGAGCTAAAAATAGAAAAAAAAAACCTTTAAACATCTCCTTCTTGGCCAGTGGCCTGATTTCAAAATGATTTCACAGAAATGTTCTTCTTATTCCCTTTACTAAAATTGCCAAAATGGTTCTGCTCTGCTGAACAAAATGGTTACCAGAGCTAAAAATAGAAAAAAAAAACCTTTAAACGACATATCCGTGGCCAGTGGCAAGATTTCAAAAACATTTCACATCAGTGTTCCTCTTATGCCCCTTTGCCAAAATTGCTAAAATGGTTCTGCTCTGCTGAACGAAATGGTTGCCAGAGCTAAAATTAGAAAAAAAAAAAAAAAAACCTTTAAAGGACAGGATAAGTAGATGAACCAAATGACTTCTGAAAAATATCTGAACTTTTTAGCTCACCTGAGCTATGCTCAGGATGAGCTATTGTGATCACTTTTCGTCCGTCATCTGTCAGTCTGTCATCCGTCTGTTAACATTTTCAAACGACTTCTCCTCTGAAGCCTTGAGACAATTTTGCTCAAATTTCATATGGAGCCTCCTTAGGTTGGGGGAACGAAAAATTGCTAAAATGGGCGCGGCCTATTGACCAAGATGGCCTCCATGCCCATATATGGTAAAAACCTTTAAAAATCTTCTTCTCCAGAACCAAGGATGCCTTGGGGCTGAATCTTTGCATAAATCATCGGGAACGGGAGGTCTACCAAAGTTGCTAAAATAAAGGTCGTATATTGACATTTGACCTTTTATGGCAAGGTCAAGTTTGCTTCCCTATGCATTTGTATGGGAAAACCCTTTAAACATCTTCTTCTCCAAAACCGAGGATGCCTTGTGGCTGATTCGTTGCATATATTATCGGGAACGGGCAGACTACCAAAGTTGCTAAAATAATTGTCATACATTGACATTTGACCTTTTTACGGCGAGGTCAAGTTTGCTTCTGTATGCATTTGTATGGGCCCCATACATTTGTATGGAAAAAATGTTGATAATTTCAAATGATTTTTCCTCTGAAGCCTCTGGGCCAGTGTTGCTCAAATTTCATGCAGACCCTCCTTGGGCAGGAGAATGAAAAATTGCTAAAATGGGCATGGTCCATTGATCAAAATGGCTGCCATGCCCATATATGGTAAAAACCTTTCAAAATCTTCTTCTCCAGAACCAAATAAGCCCTGGGCCCTAATCTTTGCACAAATTATGGGGGACAGGAGATCTACCAAAATTGCTTAAATGGTGGTTCTATGTTGACATTTGACCTTTTTACTTCCAAGGTCAAATTTGCTTCCCCATGCATTTGTATGGGCCATATTTATATTGAAAGTATCAAAGTGACTTGTACATCAACAGTATCTAAAATTGTTCTGATTGGAAATCTAAGATAGCCGTCATCTTGTGAGCTCACCTGAGCCGAAGGCTCATTGGTGAGCTTATCATATGGCAAGGCTGTTGTCTGTTTGTGTGTCGTGTGTTCACATTTTCAAACGTTTTATCCTCTGGAACTGGGCCGATTGAAGTCAAATTTCATGTGGAGCCTTCATGGGATAGGGGAACGAAAGTTTGCATATGGGGTCCAGGTCATATGACCAAGATGGCCGCCATGCTCATATATGGTAAAAACCCTTCAAAAATTCTTCTTCTCTGGAACCGCTGGGCCGATATGCATGAAACTTGGTATGTAGCCTCTGGGACGTGGGCCTATCATAAATTGCATAAATGGTGACCCTGGGCTGACCTTGACCTATTTTAGGCCAAGGTCAAATTTGGTCGCATAGGCATTTGTATGGAAAAAAGTGAAAATGCATAATAACTTAGGGTTCAGAACACCCTCCCTAAACCATATATATTCTTGTTCCTTATAATAAGATACATTAAGTGACATGGATCTTGGGACCCCAGGGGGTCCCCCGGGGGCATGCCCCACCCCCTTCATTTCATAAAATGCATAATATCTTGGAAACCGTTCAGATCCCCACCCATAAACCATATATATTCTTGTTCTTTAAGATAAGGCTCATTTAGTGACATGGATCATGGGACCCCTGGGTGTCCCCTGGGAGCATGCCCCACCCCCTTCATTTCACAAAATGCTTAATATCTTGGAAACCGTTCAGATCCCCACCCATAAACCATATATATTCTTGTTCCTTATGATGAGACGCATTTAGTGACATGGACCATGGATCTCAAAGGGGTCCCCCGGGGGCATGCCCAACCCCCTTCATTTCATAAAACGTGTTATAATTCGGATTCCGTTCAGATCCCCACCCATAAACCATATATTTTTGTTCCTTTATATAAGGCGCATTTAGTGACATGGATCTTGGGACCCCTGGGTGTCCCCCGGGGTCATGCCCCACCCCCTGCATTTCACAAAATGCTTAATATCTCGCAAACCGTTCAGATCCCCATCCATAAACCATATATATTCTTGTTCTTTATGATGAGGCACATTAAGTGACATGGACCATGGATCCCAAAGGGGTCCCCTGGGGGCATGCCCCACCCCCTTCTTTTCATAAAATGTGTTCAGAAACAGTTCAGATCCCCACCCATAAACCATATATATTGTTGTTCCTTATGATAAGCCGCATTTAATGACATGGATCCCTGGGTCCTGCGGGGGCATGCCCCACCCCCTCTTTTCATAAAATGCATAATATCTTGGAAACCATTCAGATCCCCACCCATAAACCATATATATTCTTGTTCCTTATGATGAGGCGCATTTAGTGACATGGACCATGATCCCAAGGGGGTCCCCCGGGGGCATGCCCCACCCCCTTCTTTTCATAAAATGTGTTCAGAAACAGTTCAGATCCCCACCCATAAACCATATATATTGTTGTTCCTTATGATAAGCCGCATTTAATGACATGGATCCCTGGGTCCTGCGGGGGCATGCCCCACCCCCTCTTTTCATAAAATGCATAATATCTTGGAAACCATTCAGATCCCCACCCATAAACCATATACTTGTTCCTTATGATGAGGCGCATTTAGTGACATGGACCATGATCCCAAGGGGGTCCCCCGGGGGCATGCCCCACCCCCTTCATTTCATAAAATGTGTTATATCTCGGAAACTGTTCAGATCCCCATCCATAAACCATATATATTCTTGTTCCTTGAGATAAGGCGCATTTAGTGACATAGATCTTGGGACCCCTGGGTGTCCCCCGGGTGCATGCCCCACCCCCTTCATTTCACAAAATGCTTAATATCTTGGAAACCGTTCAGATCCCCACCTATAAACCATATATATTCTTGTTCCTTATGATGAGGCGCATTAAGTGACATGGACCATGGATCCCAAAGGGTTCCCCAGGGGGCATGCCCCACCCCCTTCATTTCATAAAATGTGTTATATCTCGGAAACTGTTCAGATCCCCACCCATAAACCATATATATTGTTGTTCCTTATGACAAGCTGCATTTAGTGACATGGATCCCCAGGTCCCCCGGGGGCATGCCCCACCTGCTCTTTTCATAAAATGCATAATGTCTTGGAAACCGTTCAGATCCCCACCCATAAACCATATATATTCTTGTTTTGACTAAGTATGGCCCTTTGAAAAGTTCAGCATTTTAACCTTGTCAGCAAGATATCTCAAAAACTGTTTAAGCCATTGTCTTGAAACTTGACAGGCTGATAGGGAATGATGAGTAAATGACCTGCTTATCTTGCAGCAGTTGACTCAGGTGAGCGTTGTGGCCCATGGGCCTCTTGTTTATATTTATTATATTTCCCTGCCACTGTGCTGTGTTTACATGTATAAAATCATGATTCTTCAGAAACCACTTAACCAATTTCCACCAAATTTCACATTGATCCTACTGTTGAAATGTGATTGATAGTTTATTCAATTGATTATGCTCCATTGACTGTCAGGCCCATATATTCTTCTTCAAAACTAAGAACTGCTCAAATGATGATTTTTTACATTAGTTGCGATGATAGGATTGGAAAAATGTTACATAATATCTGCATATCTGCAGTGGTTATGTCACTCAGGTGAGCGAGCCGTGGCCTGTGGGCCTCTTGTTTTTACTTGTGACGTTTTGAAAATTTCAGCATTTTAACCTTGTAAGCAAGATATTTCAAAAACTGTTTAAACCATTGCCTTGTCATAAGAGTATTGTAAAAATGTTGCATGCCGTCTGCATATCTGCAGTGGCGGTTTCACTCAGGTGAGCGAGTTGTGGCCCGTGGCCCTCTTGTTTTCTAAAATGTTCTAAAGTATTAGTTTCATGAGCTATCGGAAGAATTTCCTAGGGACTTGAAAACGAGTTGGGATCAGCCATGGTGAACAGCCATCAATGTAGTCATTGAAATTTTACTGTGTGAACTATGCTAAGGTTAAGTACAGGGAGATGTTTTATGGCGGCACTATGACACTAACACCAGCTGAAGATAAATAGATTTGATATACTTTGCGGGATACAACTGTCAGAATTGTTTTGCTGCCTTTCTGAAAGTGGGGAGGAAAGAATTTACTCTCTTTGGGAGCATCTTCTTTCCTTTTAGAGTAGACTCCTTTTCAAATTCCACTTTTCAATCTTGTTATTATTATTGATGGTCGATCAATGTCATACATTTTCATGATTTTTGATGCTGACAGTTAGAGGCATTTGCGGTCATATCAAAGCATCGTGGGATAGTCATACTAGTTGTCTTTCTTGTTAGCTCACCTGGAGCTTTGCTGCAGGTCAGCTTATGCCACGACCTGTTGTCGGTCGGCCATTGTCTGTCATCCGTCATTAGCGTTTCACCTTTTCGACATCTCCGCCAGAACCATAAGTTGGATTGAGCTGAAACTTAGTGGGAGCATTGTAACAACATGGAGATTCAGAATTGCTAAAATGGTTCTGTTCCGATATCCAAGATGGCCACCATGATGGCCATCTTGAAATTCTGCAGACGACATCTCCTCCTAAAACCATAAGTCAGATTGAGCCAAAACTTGGTGGGAGGCATTGGAATGACATAGAGATTCAGAATTGCTAAAATCGTTCCATTCCAATATCCAAGATGGCTGCCATGGTGGCCATCTTGAAATTCCTCAAATGACATCTCCCAAACTGTAAGTTGGATTGATCCGAAACTTGATGGGAGGCGTCAGAGCGACATAGAGACTCAGAATTGCTAAAGTTGTTCTGTTCCGATATCCAAGATGGCTGCCAGGGGGGGGCCATCTTGAAATTCTTCAAACGACATCTCCTCCCAAACAGTAAATCAGATTGAGCTGAAACTTGATTGGAAGATCGGAGGGACATAGAGATTCAGAATTGCTAAAATGTTTTGTTCGGCTATCTGATTTGGCAACCATCTTGAAATTCTTCAAATGACATCTCCTTCCAAACCCTAAGTCGGATTGAGCCGAAACTTGATGGGAAGCATCGGAGTGACATAGAGGTTCAGAATTGCTAAAATGGTTCCTTTCGCATATCGGCCTGGGCAGCCATCTTGAAAACTTAAAACAACATCTGCTTCTGAATCCTAAGTCAGATTGAGCCCAAACTTGGTGGGAAGCATTGGTGCCACATAGAGATTTAGAATTGCTAAAATCATTGGGGTTCCAATATCCAAGATGGCAGCCATGTCAGTCATCTTGAAAATCTTCAAACGACATCTATCTGAAACTTGATGGGAGGCATCGGAGCAACATAGAGATTCAGAATTGCTAAAATTGTTCTGTTCAAATATCCAAGATGGCCATCTTGAAAATCTTCAAATCACGTCTGTCTCAAACGGTAAGTCGGATCGAGCCCAAACTTGGTGGGAGGCATTGGGATGACATAGAGAATTAGAATTGCTAAATTCGTTCCATTCCAATATCTAAGATGGCTGCCATGGTGACCATCTTGAAACGACATCTGCTCGCCAAGGGTAATTCAGATTAAGCTGAAAGTTGGTAGGAAGTATTGGGGAGACATGAAGATTCAGAACTGCTAAATTTGTTCCAGTCCAACATCCAAGATGGCCATCTTGAAACTCTTCAAATGACATCACTCCCAAACTGAAATGGGAATTGAGCCCAAACTTAATGGGAGGCATCAGAGCGACATAGAAATTCAGAATTGCTGTTCCGATATCTAAGATGGCACCCAAGGTGGCCAACTTGAAAATCTTCAAACCTCATCTGCTCCCGAATGGTAAGTCAGATTGAGCCAAAACTTGGTGGAAGGCATTGGGGCGACATGGAGATTCAGAATTGCTAAAACATTCTGTTATGATGTCCATGATGGCTGCCATAGCAGCCATCTTGAAGATCTTCAATTGTTAGCTCCAGGTCACCTATGCCAGGGGCTGTTGACCATGGTCCGTCCCTCATCCATATGTCCATCAGTATGTTTTCACATTTTCAAAATCTCCACCAAAATCATATCCATGATGGTAACCATGGCAGCCATCTTGTAAGTCTTTGTTATCTGCTCCCAAATGGTAAGTCGGATGGAGCGGAAACTTGGTGGAAGGCATCGGGCAGCATGGAGATTTAGAACTGCTAGAATGGTTCTGTTCTGATATCCAGGATGGCCACCATGGCAGCCATCTTGAAAATCTTCAAATCACATCTGCTCCCGAACGGTATGTCTGATTGAGCTTAAACTTGATGGGAGGCATTGGAATGTTATGGAAATTCAGAATTGCTAAAATTGTTCTGTTCCAATATCCAAGATGGCAGCCATGGTGGCAGTCTTGAAATTCTTCAAACAACATCAGATTCTGGATTGCTAAAGGCAATCTGATATGATAGCCAAGATGGCCACCATGGCACAATGTAACTTATCCTGATCAGTGTAATCCAGGTGAGTGATTTCTGGCCCACTTGGGCCTCGAGTTCTTGTTCCAGATATTCTATGTGCCTGGTTTGTGAAACCTGGTATTCAACTATATTGAATTTAGCAGACAAATGTAGATTGTACTGCTCTAGAAGAGCAACAATGGCAAAGAAGAAATTACGCCAAAAAAGAAGAAGAAGATCAGTTCGGATTTATCCGATGACAATTCTACAAAGACTGGAATCCACCACCCTGCATGGCAGTACTGCCGGGGGGGGGGGGGGGGGGGGGGGCGCAGTGTAAACCCCAGTGCTGGCAAGTATACGAATGGGCATATCATTCACAGTAAAGTCCTCCAGGCACTTGTTAGCAGGCACCAGTCAGTGAGTGTTGATCATCAGTCACTGGGCACCAGTTACCAGACAGTTGACTTGTTCTCCGGTCACCGGTCACCAGAGACCAGGTATCAGGCAGCAAACGTTAGGCACTGAATACCGGGTAGCCGATTATATACACTCCTTGAGCTCAGAGCAATCAGTTACGAATGAGCATCCAAGATCAGTGAATAAACAAAGAGTGCTACTGCCTCTGGAACTAGATTTCAATAATATGTCAGACCCAAGTATTGTTATAGAACCTCCGACAAATACTTGGAAGTCTAATAGGTCTGCTTCTTTTAAAAGACCTAGCAGAAGAGAGCAGCCTAAATCTAAACAGAGAAAGAGGTTGAGATACATTTCTTCCTCATCTTCCTCTTCTTCTTCATCTTCTTTGTCTTCTCCAAGAAGAAGCAGGTAGTCAAAGAAGTCAAAACATTCTCATAAGAAAAGAAGACGCCTATCTCCTTTTCTTCTTCCGAATCTTTTAAACACTATGGTCAGTATCAAAGATCGAGACTTCCCTTTCCTCAGGTTGTTAATGTTGATATAACACCACAACCTGATAGGGTTATAGAGGAACCAGCAAATAGATAATTCAGTGTATCATCCATCAAAGGACTCGAGATTGAACTCCGAACAAGAAACCTGGTCCTTTGATAAGGCTATTAATGAAGTCTTCAGATTACTACCGGAGGCGATGTGTCTGAGACCTTAGGAAAATCAAACTCCCTCCAGATCTCTTTCAGGAATTGAACAACTTATGGATTCATTCTCAACTCCTTTACCAGTTCTTTCTCAATCTAAGTTGGTAGAAAATACTACCAAGTATATCCAGAACAAATTATACACGGATAAACTTGGTCAAGACTGGACATGTCCCCAGCAATTTGTCAAATTGTTGGCTCTTATGAGATTTTACAAGAGTAAATCACAATATTTTCCTACTCAAAATATTCCCCCTCTAGATACTGACGCTTCGCAATTAGACATTTCTAGCAGGGGCAAATATTCTATTCCAATCAAAAACATGGGAATATGGGAAAAAAGAGCTTGCAGTTTAGTGGTTATTGATTCCCATGCTGACCTATTTTCGTCAGCAGCTTATCAGTGCCTGCAACAAGGGTCTGTGTCAGTCAGTGCCTTGTCCAGACTCTTAGAAGCAGCGGCCAAATCTATCAAGCATGCTACAGCCATGTCTACTATATTGGCCATAGAATTATTTCAGGCTCGATGTGATGCAAGTTTAGCCTCATCTAAAATTCTTATTGCTCATTCTAGTCAAGAACTGAGAAATGCTCCAATTAATTCTCAACATCTGTTTGACAATAAAGTCAAGGAAGTTGCAAAATCTAATTTCGAAGCACAACAACATAGATTTTTGGCTTTTTCTGCTACTAATACAAATTTACAACAGCAAAAATCATATTCGGCTACAGGTCCGTTTAGAAAACCTAGACAGCCGACAAAAGTTTCTAGACCTAAGCAAAACCAACCATATAGGTCTAAGAATCAGTCACAGTCCCGTATGTCTAATAAAAAAAAGGACGAGGAGTAGTAGCATAAAATAGCATAAGACACCTGTGGTGAAATTCAAAATGAACTGGTAAGAAGGGCATTGAAAAAATGTTATAAAATGCCATTTGCGAACAACAAATAGATAGCTGGTAAGATCAATCTGTGCATCTGTGTAGTCTTTACCATATTAACACTCGATATTGTGACTCCTTAGCCCATTTCTGCCAAATGGACTCTTCTACTTAAACTCTTTATACAGGCCCATTACCAGTAAACTCTTTATACAGGCCCATTACCAGTAAACTCTTTATACAGGCCCATTACCAGTAAATTCTTTATACAGGCCCATTACCAGTAAACTCTTTATACAGGTCCATTACCAGTAAACTCTTTATACAGGCCCATTAGGCCATCCTTAAAAAATTGTATGTTTGCTGTACCCCGACCCAAGCTAATTTAAATGGGTCGGTCGGTAGGTTTTTTTTTTTTATTTATTTTATTTAGGTTTAGTGAAAACTGGAAGATGGAGGGGTGCCAGGGGAGTAGGGAGAAGAGATGCTGGATGAAGAATGCTATATGCAATCTTTTATGTGAATAAAAAAGAAAACTAATATGTCCAATGAACAGCATCTTTATTTTTCTTTCAACAAATACTGCTAGAAAAGAAAGGTACTTTTGACAAAACTTCTGATAACAGACTTGTTCTTTTATTCAGATCAGGACAATGAGGTAGCCTCCAGTATGTCTGATTTATCAGATTTTGAGTATCTTTGTTATCTGGTAGTATTCGTAGTGACATGGTGGTGAAAAAATGAATTTTAATATGCAATCCTACCTTCTGATCATTTCTCCACTGAGCTTCAGCAATGCTGTTTGACAAAGTCAGTTTGCTAACATAATTCAGAATAAATGACTAGAGACCTCAACCCATACTGACAGCTGGAACTTAAAGAACCCTGTTTTCCATCATCAATGAGGCAAAAACATTTTTCTCAGCTCCCTGTTTTGCAGCCGATTCCTGCTCATTTTCATGGTCTGCCTGGCAGTTTGATATGGATGGTTGCATACCTGAGAGACTCATCAAAATCTCTCAAAACACTTATTTTTTTGTATGGATTGTGTTCTCCATTGAAGAAACCCCTATAGTTGCTAACTTCTCAAACTTGTCCCACGTATCGGTGGGGAAATCATCATCCGACAATCTATCCGTGCAATAATCGAAAAGGTCAAAACATGTTGAAGATTTTTCAACACTCCGAATGGCGTTTTTAAGGACGACTGTGGTCTTATTTGCAGTTTCTTCGAATACGGACACACTGAACGTGACCTTCTCCGCCATATTGTTGGAAAATCAATAGACGCTTGCTTTTGCTATGACTGAACGAAGCCAAGCCTCTGCATGAGCGAATGGATAATAGTGGATCCGAAACGGCATAGCAGAACCGAAATTGATGGAAACTCGCGGAAAAAAAAAACGATAGCCGTGACTGGCCAAAAAGAAGTTTTGGGTCGGCACTATTTTAGTGAGTCGGTCGGGGTACAGCAAACAACAATTTTTTAAGGATGGCCTTACCAGTAAACTCTTTATACGGGTTCATTACCAGTAAACTCTTTATACAAGCCCATTACCAGTAAACTCTTTATACAGGCCCATTACTAGTAAATCTGTATACAGGCCCATTACCAGTAAACTCTTTATACAGGCCCATTACCAGTAAACTCTTTATACAGGTCCATTACCAGTAAACGCTTTATACAGGCCCATTACCAGTAAACTCTATATACTGGCCCATTACCAGTAAACTCTTTATACAGGTTCATTACCAGTAAACTCTTTATACAAGCCCATTACTAGTAAACTCTTTATACAGGCCCATTACCAGTAAACTCTTTTTACAGGTCCATTACCAGTAAACGCTTTATACAGGCCCATTACCAGTTAACTCTATATACAGGCCCATTACCAGTAAACTCTTTATACAGGTTGATTACCAGTAAACTCATTATACAAGCCCATTACCAGTAAACTCTTTATACAGGCCCATTACCAGTAAATCTGTATACAGGTCCATTACCAGTAAACTCTTTATACAGTCCCATTACCAGTAAACTCTTTATACAGGTCCATTACCAGTAAACGCTTTATACAGGCCCATTACCAATAAACTCTATATACAGGCCCATTACCAGTAAACTCTATATACAGGCCCATTACCAGTAAACTCTTTATACAGGTCCATTACCAGTAAAGGCTTTATACAGGCCCATTACCAGTAAACTCTACCTACAGGCCCATTACCAGTAAACTCTTTATACAGGTTCATTACCAGTAAACTCTTTATACAAGTCCATTACCAGTAGAAGGGATATCTGGTTAGTTTTCATTACCACGTTTTATAGAAATTCCTATATTTAATGCAGTGTATACCCTGATCAGACGTCATATCCTGTGGTGTCTTATCTGGATCTACATTGGTTACCATTCGTCCATTTTATGGCACACTAGCAAAAGCACAACCACTCAGAACGGGAACTTCGGCTCAGCTTTCATTTGGGATGCATAAAAAATATTAAGTTAGCGTGTCCTCTTTGCTTAATTTTTAAGGGTATTTCCCCTGACCCAATTGCATACTTATTTGATTTTAAAACATTCGTGGGCGTTATGTTAAAAAGAAGAGCCTAACTATAGCTGAGGACATTACCTGTGGATAGAGTGCAGTGATGGATTCAAAGTGGGGTCTGAGGGCTCGGCCGAATCTCCCTTTGACACGAAATATCATTTTCATTGGAAATTTTGAATAAATTTGATAGATTTCAGACACTTTTCCTTCTACTTCTCTTAAAAAAGTCAACAAATTTTTACCTGTAAATGTTTGTAAAATTGCTGGGTGAGTGGCAAACAGTGTCCTGCAGCATCTTATCTGAGTCTGCACTGTTTGCTCAGGCCTGATAGTCCGAATACTTAGAGTATGTACAGTAATATGATTAAATCGAACTCCCTCGGAAATTCTCCTGGATCCGCACCTGTAGGGGCATTAAATGCCAAGATAAGTACTTACTTTTTAAAATATTTTTGAAATAAGCATTTGTTTTACGAGCTGAAACATACATCTATTTCCAATTTCGCTGCTCTCATCACTCATAAAACATCTCGTCACTCATAACCGCACGCGCTGCTCATTCTGCCCTATAATTATAGCATTTTCTCGTTTTTGTTGGTTGCATTGATGGTTTGCATTGTTATGATAGTAATATGTATGCCAAATGATGGCATCTGTCCAATTTAAGTCATTACGCAAGATGCAGATATGGCTGTGAACATTAATTTTAATCGGTAAATCGTCCAAAATGGCACCAAATTCGGAGCGATTGTCACCAGAATGAAACAAAGTCCAGGAACCATAGCTATATTTTGACGTAAATTTTGGTGCTGGGTTGTAGGGAATTTAATTCCGCGCAGTATAGCATTCTCCGATTTTTAAAATAACGCCCTCCTAGACGACAAAGGCCCCAGATTGTTGACAACCCATCTGAAATAGACACCTTTTTAGCTCGCGCTACTCATGTCCGGATATTCGCGTCACATTTCTTTGCATAACAATTGGCCATGAATGACGAGATTACTAGCCGTGAAATAGCAATATTGCCTACAGAATAATTTTAACAACTGACGGGTAGCATTTGAATGTTAATCAAAGGGAAACTGAAACTGGTGACCCTTTAAATATTTTGTTGAGTATGTTTAGGGAAAATAAGCCATTACCCCTAGCGGCCATGTCTTTTGACAAAAAAACATGGCCGCTAGGTGGCGGGGTTTATTTTCCTTATATATCTGAATAGACAATTTTAAAAATCTTCTTGTCAGAAACCACTGGACCGATTTCAATATAATTTAGCAGAAAAGTTTCTTTGGTGACCCTCTTCAAAGATTGTTCAAGCCATCCTGATTTGTAAAAAAAATATGGCTGCCAGGGGGCCGGGCTTATTTTACCTATAAATCTATAAAGAAAAATTTAAAAATCTTCTTGTCAGAAACCAATGGACCAATTTCAATTTAATTTGGCAGAAACGTAACTGTTTGATTTGTGCTATCTATTTACATGGTTGGGGTGAAGGAATGAGCCTTAACCTGTTTGCATGGAACATCATAGGTTCATCTTGGAATCTGTATTAAATAGCAAAGGCACTGTTCAGTGCATGGATCATGTTCTCAGCAATTGCTCAGGGTGAGCTGTTGTGATCACCCTCTGTCTGTCGTCCGAATTTCGTTGTTATCAATTAGTTTGTAAACACATTTGGGGTCACAGTTTTGACCCACTCTTAATGAAACTTTCTCAGAATGATTGACTCTATGAACTCTAGGTAAAGTGTGAAATTGGGTCACTTGGAATAAAAAATTAGGTCACTAGGCCAGATCAAAGGGAAACGTTATTAACACTCTAAAGGTTCAATTTTTGTGTCGCCTGCTTACTTAGCATGGCAGACACATAGGGATCATGTTGTGCGTTGGTGGCGGTGTGGTGGTCACACTTTTCGTTTCCGCTCAATAACTTTTAAAGGGATGCATTCATTTCATTCAATTTTGCAGACTTTATATCACTATAAAATACAGGTCAAGTTTGATATTGGTAATCATGCGCCACATTTTGGCTGAGTTATGGCCTTGTTTCGACTTAGTTTTTGTTCGTTTCCGCTCAATAACTTTGGAAGGGATGCATTGATTTCATTTAAACTTTGCAGAACTTTATATCACTATAAAGTACAGGTCAAGATCAATATTGGTAATCATCCGCCAAATTTTGGCTGAGTTATGGCCCTTTTTTTATTTAGTTTTTGTTGTTTGTGTTTTTCGTTTCCACTCAATAACTTTTGAAGGTATGCATTGATTTCGTTCAGACTTTGCAGAACTTAATATCACTGTAAAGGACAGGTCACGTTTGATATTAGTAATCATCTGCAAAAGTTTGGCTGAGTTAAGGCCCTTTTTCGACTTAGTTTTTGTTGGTGTATTGATATTGGTTTCTGCTCAATAACTTTTTGCAGGGATGCATTGATTTTATTGAAAGTTTGCAGAAGGATCTATCATTGTAAAATACAGGTCCGCTTCAATATTGGTAATCATTCGCAAAATTTTGGCCAAATTATGGCCCTTTTTTGACTTAGTTTTTGTTGTTGGGGTAAAATATACATGCATTGGTGTTTTTAGCACACCTGAGCTATGCTCCGGATGAGGTATAGTGATCACTTTTTGTCCGTCATCTGTCCGTCCATTAACCTTTTCAAACAACTTCTCCTCTGAAACCGCTGAGCCAGTTTTGCTCAAATTTCATAATAGAGCCTCCTTAGTTTCGGGGAACGAAAGATTGCTAAGATGGTAGCGGTCAGTTGACCAAGATGGCCACCATGCTCATATATGGTAAAAACCTTTAAAAGTCTTCTTCTCCAGAACCGAGGATGCCTTGTGGCTGAATCTTTGCATAAATCATTGGGGATGGAGGTCTACCAAAGTTGCTAAAATATTGGTCGTACATTGACATTTGACCTTTTTACGGCAAGGTCAAATTTGCTTTCCTATGCATTTGTATGGGAAACATGTTGAGAATATCAAATGACTTCTCCTGCATTTGTATGGGGAAAATGTTGAGAATTTCAAATGACTTCTCCTCAGGAGCCTCTGGGCCAGTGTTGCTCAAATTTCATTTGGAGCCTCCCTGCCATGAAAGATTGCTAAAATGGTTGCCGTTCATTGACCAAGATGGCCGCCAGGCCCATATATGGTAAAAACCTTTAAAAATCTTCTCCAGAACCAAGGATGCCTTATGGCTGAATCTTTGCATAAATCATCGGGGACGGGAGGTCTACCAAAGTAGCTAAAATAATGGTCATACATTGACATTTTTCCTTTTTAAGGCGAGGTCAAGTTTGCTTCCCTATGCATTTATATGGGAAACATGTTGAGAATATCAAATGACTTCTTCTCTGGAGCCTCTGGGCCAATGTTGCTCAAATTTCATTTGGAGCCTCCCTGGGGCAGGGGAATGAAAGATTGCTAAACTAGTTGCCGTCCATTGACCAAGATGGCTGCCATGCCCATATATGATAAAAACCTTTAAAAATCTTCTTCTCTAGATACGAGGATGCCTTATGGCTGAATCTTTGCATAAATCATCGGGGACGGGAGGTCTACCAAAAGTTCCTAAAATAATGGTCGTATATTGACATTTGACCTTTTTACCGCAAGGTCAGTTTTGCTTCCCTATGCATTTGTATGGGAAAAATGTTAAGAATTTCAAATGACTTCTCCTCTGGAGCCTCTGGGCCAATGTTGCTCAAATTTCATTTGGAGCCTCCCTGGGGCAGGGGAATGAAAGATTGCTAAACTAGTTGCCATCCATTGACCAAGATGGCCACCATGCCCATATATGGTAAAAACCTTTAAAAAGCTTCTCCAGAACAGAGGACGCCTTCAGGCTGAATCTTTGCACAAATCATCGGGGAAGGGAGGTCTACCAAAGTTGCTAAAATGATGGTCGTACATTGACGTTAGACCTTTTTACGGCGAGGTCAAGTTTGCTTCTGTATGCATTTGTATGGGCCCTATATATTTGTATGGAAAAAATGTTGATAATTTCAAATGACTTTTCCCCTGAAGCCTCTGGGCCAGTGTTGCTCAAATTTCGTGGTAAGCCTCCTTGGGGAAGGATAACAAAAGATTGCTAAAATGGTCGTGGTCCATTGACCAAAATGGCTGCCATGCCCATATATGTTAAAAACCTTTAAAAATCTTCTTCTACAGAACCAAATAAGCCCTGGGCCCTTATCTTTGCACAAATTATGGGGGACAGGAGATCTACCAAAATTGCTAAAATGATGGTCCTATGTTGACGTTTGACCTTTTTATGGCAAGGTCAAATTTGCTTCCCCATGCATTTGTATGGGGCATATACATTTATATGGGAAAAAATGTAGAGAATTCATATTTTGGACATTTCATCTATAATCCAGTTGAATTGAAACTTGATGATGAGCATTAGGGCACCTAGTAGACACAAAACAGCTGAATGAGCGGATAGAAAATCCAAGATGGTTGCCACAGCCGCTATCTTGAAAATCAATTTTTGGCATCTCTTCCCAAACTTTTGGTCGCTTTGAGCTGAAACTTACTCTGTAACAACAGGACCCAAACGAGCTAAACTTTTGTTGATCGGAATTCCAGGATGGCCGCAATGGTTCCACTTCATTGAACAAGATGGCTACAAATAGAAAATCTTCAAACGACATCTAGTCCTTGACCAATGGCTCGATTTCAAAATATTTGCACAGAAGTGTTCCTCCAATGACCCTCTACCATAATTGCTAAAATGGTTCCGCTTGTCTGAACAAAATGGCGGCCAGAGCTGAAAATAGAAAAACCTTTAAAAGACATCTCCTCCACGGCCAATCGCCTGATTTCAAAGTAATTTCACAGAAGTGTTTCTCTTATGGGCCTTTACCAAAATTACTAAAATAGTTCCGCTCGGCTGAACCGTTCTGCCACCAGAGCTAAAAGTAGAAAGAAAAAAAACAACATTAAACTACATCTCCTCCTTGGCCAGTGGTCTGATTTCAAAATGATTTCACAGAAATGTTCCTCTTGTCCCCCTTTTTTGGACTCAATATGGCCCTTTGAAAATTTCAGCATTTTAACCTTGTAAGCATTAGATATCTCAAAAACTGTTTAAGCCATTGCCTTGAAACTTGACAGGCTGATAGGTAATGATGAGTAAATGATCTGATGAACTTACAGCAGTTAACTCAGGTGAGCATTGTGTGGCCCAGGGGCCTTTTGTTTTTTGTGTTTGTTTTTTTTTTTTTCTATAAAACCTTTTTCTAGTTTCAGCTGTATTTGTCCTGTAATGCATGTTTGTGTATGCATGTTTATTGCCATGCTTTCATGGAGTGAACATGATCACATAGTGATACTGTCACCAATCACTCTTTGTCCATTGTGAATTCAACCCAGAGCTCACAGAGTGTACTAAGCACTCTGGGTAAAATTTTCAGCAGATTACATATTGAAATATTTGTCTTATTTTTCCCAGAAAATATGATTTGACATTTCATGCAAATTGTCTCCACTGTAGACAATTTACATGAAATGTAAAATCCTGTTTTCTGGGATAAATAAGAAAAAATATCACTAATTTATCATCTGCTGAATAAGCCGAGTTATAAAGGTTAATGAACAGAAAAATTTCCAGCACTGGAATGGGTTCGACCAACCAGCCCTCTCAGTTCTCAGTTTATGGTGATCTCTTTTCCAGGATGGCAAAGTAGAACCTGAGCTTTTCACAGAGAGATTACAGAAGGAGCTGAAGTCCTCACCACAACCCTATCTAGTGCCATTTTTAAAGGTAGGTATTCACTCACACATTTTTCCATGAACATATTTGTTGTGCATTTGACATCATTGGAAGAACACATTTTGCCTTAGTATTTTATACTGAAGAGAACCATTGTGAATGACATCTCCGTAACTACTGGGCAGATTTCAGCTAACGTTGATAGGATTGTTCTTTTGGAGGTCCTCTACCAAAATTGTTTAAATCATGCCGCTCTGCTGCAAAAAATGGCCGCCAGAGCTAAAAATAGAAAAACCTTTAAACGACATCTCCTCCTAGGCCAGTTGCCCAATTTCAAAATAATTTCACAGAAATGTTCCTTGGGTGACCCTCTACCAAAATTGCTAAAATGGTTCCGCTCCACTGAACCAAACAGGTGCCAGAGCTAAAAATTGAAAAACCTTTAAACGACATCTCTTTGGCCATTGGCCCGATTTCAAGAAACATTCACAGAAATGTTCCTTGGGTGACCTTCTACCAAAATTGCTAAAATGGTTTGGCTCCACTGAACAAAATGGCCCCCAGAGCTAAAAATAGAAAAACCTTTAAATGACATCTCCTTCTAAGCCAATGGCCTGATTTCAAAATAATTTCACAGAAATGTTCCTTGGGTGACCCTCTACCAAAATTGCTAAAATGGTTCTGCTCCACTGAACAAAATGGCAGCCAGAGCTAAAAATAGAAAAACCTTTAAACGACATCTCCTAGGCCAATGGCCTGATTTCAAAATAATTTCACAGAAATGTTCCTTGATTGACTCTCTACCAAAATTGCTAAATGGTTCCACTCTCCTGAACAAAATGGCCGCCAAAGCTAAAAATAGAAAGAAACCTTTAAATGACATCTCCTCCTAGGCCAATGGCCTGATTATGGGGGGTGAGGGGGTGGGGGGGGGGTGACATGTTTTTAGTGCGGATCCCGGCGCCGGCGGCATAGCCTCTTGTCCGCACTCTATCTCCTTATTGAATGGACATATTTTAGCCAAACTTACACAAATATATCATTGGGAGGGGGAAAAATGCTGATTAGATTTTGGTGACCTTGACCCCATTTTCAAGGTCACAGGAGGGCTTAGATTGTTGGAAAATGGCTTGTCCGCACCATATCTCTTGAAGGAATGAATAGATTTTAACCAAACTTGCACATCCATATTGCTGGGACATGTAAAAGAACTGATTAGATTTTGGTGACCTTGACCCCATTTTCAAGGTCACAGGAGGGCTTAGATTGTTGGAAAATGGCTTGTCCGCACCCTATCTCTTGTAGGAATGAATAGATTTTGACCAAACTTGCACATCTACAATGCTGGGACATGTAAAAGAACTGATTAGATTTTGGTGACCTTGACCCCATTTTCAAGGTCACAGGAGGGCTTAGATTGTTGGAAAATGGCTTGTCCGCACCCTATCTCTTGTAGGAATGAATAGATTTTGACCAAACTTGCACATCTACAATGCTGGGACATGTAAAAGAACTGATTAGATTTTGGTGACCTTGACCCCATTTTCAAGGTCATGGGAGGGCTTAGATTGTTGGAAAATCGCTTGTCTGCACCCTATCTCCTAAAAGAATGAATGGATTTTGACCAAACTTCTACATCAATTGTTGAGACATGGAAAAGAACTGATCAGATTTTGGTGACCTTGACCCCATTTTCAAGGTCACACTAAGGCTTAGATTGGTGGAAAATGGCTTGTCTACACCTTGTCTCCTGAAGGAATGAGTAGATTTCGACCAGACTTGCACAGCTATATTTTTGGGACATGGAAAAGAACTGATTAGATTTTGGTGACCTTGGCCCCATTTTCAAGGTCACACTAGGGCTTAGATTGTTGGAAAATGGCTTGTCTGCACTGTATCTCTTGAAGGAGTGGATGGATTTTAACTAAACTTGCACAGCCAAATTGTTGTGGCATGGAAAATAACTACTTTTATTTTGGTGACCTTGACCCCATCAAGGTCGCAGGAGGGCTCAGATTGTTGGACAATGGCTTGTCTGCAGGCTATCTGCTGAATGAATGGATGGATTTTGACCAAACTTGCACAGCTGTATCGTTGAGACAGAGACAAGAACTGATTTGAATTTGGTGATCTTGATCCCATTTTCAAGGTTACACAAGGGCTATGATTTTAGAAAATGGCTTCTCAGCACCCTATCTCATTGAGGAATGGATGAATTCTGACCAAACTTACATATAGGTATATTGTGACCTTGAGTTTATTATAGATACAATCTATTTTAACAATATGTCTGTTCAAACTGGTGGGGGGACATACGTTTTCCTCTGAAAACACTGTTCTAGTTTAAAAATATTTTTCACAGAAATGTTCCTTGGGTGACCCTCTACCAAAATTGCTAAAATCTTTCTGCTCTGCTGAACAAAATGGCCACCAAAGCTAAAAATAGAAAAACCTTTAAATGACATCTCCTCCTAGGCCAATGGCCCAATTTCAAAATAATTTCACAGAAATGTTCCTTGAGTGACCCTCTACCAAAATTGTTAAAATGGTTCCACTGCACTGAATAAAATGGCTGCCAGTGCTAAAAATAGGAAAAAAAAAAAAAAAAACTTTAAAGGACATCGCCTCCTGGGCCTATGGCCTGATTTTTAGCTCACCTGAGCTATGCTTAGGATGAGCTTGTGATCACTTTTTGTCCATCGTCCGTCCCTCTGTCCGGTTGTCCATCCGTTAAAACTTTCAAATGACAACTTCTCCAAAGCCATTGAAGCGATTTGTCCCTAACTTGGTAAGAATGTTGCTTGGGTTGGGGCCTTTAAAAAAAAGCTAAAATTATGGTGATCTGCCCTTTGGTTTGGTTGCCATGGCAACAGAAAGCTCCCATAGACTTATAATGGGAAATTGATTAAATTGCATTTCCTCCATAACCAGTGAAGTGATGTAAACCATATTTGGCAGGTATGATCATTGGATGATTGTCTACCCAGTTCATGTGTTTTATGACCAATGGCCATTTTGTTTGAATGTCATGGCAACATTACATTTTAAAAAAGGAATTTTTTAAATGACATCTCCTCCAAAACCACTGAAGCAGTATGACTCTAATTTTGTACAAATGTTGCTTAGGTCAGGACAGTTCAAAATAGCTAAACTTATGTGATCTGACTTTTGGTTTGGTTGCCATGGCAACAGAAAGCTCCCGTAGAAACAATGGGAAAATGGTTAAATTGCATTTTCTCCATAACTAGTGAAGTGATGTGAACCATACTTGGCAAGTTATGATCATTGGATGATTGTCTACCCAGTTCATTTGTTTTCTGACCAATGGCCATTTTGTTTGGTTGCCATGGCAACATTAAATTTAAAAAAAAAAATGATTTTGTTTTTAAATGACATCTCCTCCAAAACCACTGAAGCAGTATGACTTAATTTTTGTTCAAATGTTGCTTGGGTAAGGATAATTCAAAATAGCTAAAAGTATGGTGATCTGCCTTTTGGTTTGGTTGCCATGGCAACAGAAAGTTCCTATAGACTTATAATGGGAAAATGGTTAAATTGCATTTTCTCCATAACCAGTGAAGTGATGTGTACCATATTTGGCAGTTATGATCATTGAATGATTGTCTACCCATTTCTGTGTTTTGTGACCAATGGCAATTTTGTTTATTTGCCATGGCAACTTTTTAAAAAAGGACTTTTTTTAATGACATCTCCAAAATCACGGAAGCAGTATATTTCTAATTTTGAACAAATGTTGTTTGGGTAAGGACAATTCAAAATACCTAAAATTATGGTGATCTGCCTCTTGGTTTGGTTGCCATGGCAATATAAAGCTCCCATAGACTTATGATGGGAAAATGGTTAAATTGCATTTTCTTCATAAATAGTGAAGTGATGTGAGTCATATTTGGCAGTTATGATCATTTGATGATTTTCTTCCCAGTTTGTACATTGCAGGACCATTTTGTTAGGTTTCCATGGCAATTTTAAATTAAAAAAAAGAAGGATTTTTTTAATTACTCTTCCAAATCCACTGAAGCAGTAGGACTCTAATTTGGTACAAATGTTAAATGGGTAAGTGCAGTTGAAAATTGCTATAAGTCTGCCAGTTTGCCTCTTGGTATGGTTGCCATGGCAACAGAAAACTTCCATAGACTTATAATGAGAAAATGGTTAAATTGCATTTTCTCCATAACTGGTGGTGGTGTGAAGAATCATATTTGGGAGTTATGATCATTGGATGATTGTCTATCCAGTTTATGTGTTTTATGACCAGTGATGATTTTGTTTGGTTGCCATGGCAACATTAAATTTAAAAAACAAAAAACAAAAAAAACAACATTTTTTTAAATGACAGCACCACCAAAACCACAGTAAGCTGTGTTGCAAATTTCATCACTGCTTATGAAGAATCAATAAAACCGAGACTCCCATTTTCTAATCTGTTGTTTCTCAAGGCAATCATTTTTACGTTTATTATATTTCCCTGCCCTGTGCCAGGGCTCTGGAAATTCTGAAATCTGAATCGGTCCAACCGAACACGTTATCAATGTGCCCATTTCCAAAAAAGAATATATCACCTGTCACGAAAACTAATGACAGTTGGCAGTCCTATAACTCCTTTTAAATAATACACCTCAACTCCGTTATATGACGGAAGTCCAGGTATAACGAGCATGATCAAAGCTGGCGTCATCAATAAATACAATCAGGTATGTAAAAAGAAAGAAAGAAAAAAAAAAAAAGGACGATTTTGTTGTTAATTCCACCTCTGCAGCATTTTTCTACATAACTATTTATAAACAACTGTTTTCTGTCTTGTGTAAGCGCGAAGACCGCGGGAAACAGGAGAGACGGAAAGAAATGACTTTCATGGACCTAATTAGGATTAATAAAAAAAGGCCTGCGCCATGGGCGGTTTTGCAGTTTTCAATGTTTCAAGATCTGACCAGACTGCTTAAAATTTTAAGCACTGACCAATCTTGTCTAGCGCAAGTGGTGCATTGCTTATTTTTACCGTGAAATCTACCTTGAATTATACTCGCGTGTTATGGCCGTCAAAAAAAAAAAAAAAAAAAGAAGCAAACAATAAGACCCAGATCAGATGCCGTTGTATGCGACATCTGATCAGGACGTACATGGTTTGGGAATTAATTTATCAAATCTGGGACCGACAAACCATGTTGATCAAAACAAAAAGGAAGAGGAAGAAAACGGGTGGGTTCAAGCGGTGCATTCTTGTATCACTCTCAGTTAAAGCGACCTTTGATCTTTTGGACACTCTGACTGCACCTGATGTTTTGCAGTCTCAGTGTATTCACAAGTGTCACACAAATGGATTAATTATCAGACTACCGTTACTAACGATTCGTGTTAATCGCTTGTTTACCGCACAAAGGACAGTGAAGTGTTGATTTTTTGACAATGTTTGGATAATGACGTAATTAATTTGTGCTGCAGTAGGTTGCCATTATTCATCTGTCTCACCAGTAATACATGTCAAATGACCGTTTAGAGCCTTTTAACTACCGTAATATCGCATTTAAAAGGTGCGCGGACATTGTCAGTTTGGGGAGACTTGACCGTTTGTGATTTTTTAGACATCATTAATTCGTGAAAATTTGTTGGTTGGGGAAAAAATGGGGTTCAAGGCACAAACCTGTTGGACCGAATTATTAGCGTTTTGGGGTGTTTGAAACCAGTCCAGAATTCTTATTTTCGGTCCAGACCGGCTATTTTCTGGTTTTCCAGAGCCCTGTGCTGTTTACATGTATAAAATCATGATATTGTTAAACAACTCTTCAGAAACCACTTAGCCAATTTCCACCAAATTTCACATTGATCCTACTATTGAAATGTGATTGAGAGTTTGTTCAGTTCATCACGCACCATTGACTGTCCTGCCCATATATTCTTCTTCAAAACTAAGAACTGCTTAAATGATGATCCTTTCATTAGTTGCATTGATAGGATTGGAAAAATGTTACATAACACCTGCATATCTGCAGTGGCTGTGTCATTTAGGCGAGCGAGCCGTGGTTCGTGGGCCTCTTGTTTTTTATTTATCCGCTGCCTCAAATCCCTCCCCTCCATTTTCCTCCGAAAGGGTTCCTCTGAAAGGAACGAGCAGAGCATATTTCCTCAGAAAGGCACCATTATGGTTACCCACCATGATTCTGCTCTGCTGAACAAAATGGCCACCAGTACATCACCGGGGCGTCCAACTGATATTGGCTTACAGTTGGGCAAGGCCTGCTATCCTTGTAGTGGGTAAGGGTAGAGGGGGAATGTTTTTATTTCTTCTGTTTCTTCACTTTCATTCCTGTTCCTCTTTCTTCCCTGTCCCTCTCTTTCATCTCCTCTACTCTCTCTTCTATCTCTTTTCTCCCTTTCTCTGGGAGACGACACAAAATGACCCTCAAGGGTTGACGTGTCGTTAAACCCCAACACAATAAACAATAAGTGCTAAAAAGAGAAAAAATTTCAAACAATTTCTCTGTAACTGATAGGGACCCAGCACACTATGAACTTAAGAAAATCACCAGAGCGAAAAATGGAAAAACCTTTAATTAATATCTGGGCCAATTTCAAACAAATTTCACTTGGATGTCCAGTAATGTCTTGAGGTCTACATTGCATTGGATAAATCATTATGTGCCAAGAGTATGGATTTAAATATGAATATCAAGTCTTGCACTTAAAGCAGATGTTCTCAGGTGAGCTATTTCATAGGCCCTGGCCTCTTGTGCTTAATAAGTGCGTCCAACGGGAACTGCTCAGTTCCCTGAACTGCGGAGCGTTTCGGCATGCAGACGCACTACTGTAGACTCTAGATGTGACCAGTGATGTGTTAGACCAAAAATGTGATGGTTCAACAAACGCTTGGGTGGTTCGGTGCTTATCCTGAAAAACAATAAGCATTCCATGACTGTTGACACGGCGGCCGTGCCGATAATAGCAACAAAACAGCCAATAACGCCAAGTATTCCAATTGCAAGGGGTTGAATCATGAGACTTACGGCGTCAGCCTTCAAAATTTGCGATCGAGGCCATTTTGAATTTTATTTCTATCCATTCTCCGTCTATTTACAAGCTAAGCATGATTCATTTGGTGCAAAAGGTACACTTTGATGTAGATTTTTAGATAACACATAGACTTTTACGCTCTTTTCACGTGATAATCTTAAAAAACTTGGACACAGGTAAGCCAACAATAATATATTGTCATTGTACCTGTCATCAGCATGCACTAGTTTTCGGTATTCTGAAAGCATGGCCCCAGCCCCTCGGGGCCACGAAATAGATGGGCTGCCTAAAGCCTCCATGGCAGAGCAGCTAATAACTAAGCAGGGCCCAAATTCATGTGATCAGGTCGGGTAAAAGTCCCGCAAATTTGCAGGCAATGTCTCTGAACTACTGAAATATTGTTGACTTGGACATTATATCGCAATTCATGCAGTAGATTAGAAGTCAAGCATGGTCTGAAATCAAATTCAGTTAGATCTGTCCAACCTACCTAGGAAGCATGTGATGATAATTTGGATGCACAGATATAGATAGCACCTATTTAATTAATATTAACTTTTATGTTTGTGGTTCTACTTCGATGAAACTTATACCACACTTTGTTTCTAAGGTAAGGATGGTGTTATGGCAGAATAGTGGCCAAGGGCCCATAACTCTTGGAGTTATGTCCCTTGGTAGGTTTTTATACTCCCGTTTAAAAAACGGGACATATTAGTCAGTCTGTCTGTCCGTCCGTAAACTTTTTCGTTTCCGGCTTACTCCTCCTACAGTTTACATCCGATCAAGCTGAAACTTGGTATATAGTTAGACCATGATGTGGAGCAGGCATATTGTTTCAGGATTACAGTCCACCAAATGTTTGCAGAGTTATGCCCCTTTGAAAATTTCTGTAAACTTTTAATTTCGGTTAACTCCTCCTATATTTTACATCCGATCAAGTTGAAACTTGATATATAGTTAGACCATGATGTGGAGCAGCGCATATTGTTTCAAGGTTACAGTCCACCAAATTTTAACTGCGTAATACATTAACCTATAGATAATGTGCTGTTCTATTCTGTATTTTACCCCCTCCACAGAAAAACGACCTTTCAGTCGTAATAGTCTTAATTCAGAAGGTCCCTTTAAACAGTTACCTGTGTGACGTAATTCCTCTCGCTCAAATGATCACGTGTCAGTTTCTTTTCTGTGGACAGTGAAAAACTCGAGGATTATTTACCTGTGGAAGAAATTCGTATTTATTTCTTTTTACACAGCTAAATTTCTCTATCCTTGCTTTTCTCTTATTTTATATTTACTCCCTCTACTAAACATATAATTCTTTTTAAATTATCGATTTTCGATTTCTTGCTTTTCTAGTGTTTATTTTTGTGTCATTTGTTTCTGCGTCATTCGATGAATATCGCCCGCGGCAAATGTGGTCATTTGAAGGCCAAATGGGATAATCACCCTACTTGTATATCTTGTACTGCTTGTTCTATTTGCAGTAATTGGACTACTGAAGAGTGGAGTCTTGCCGAGAAGAGACGTCTATACTCCACTCGCAAGTGGGTCATGGCACAGAAAAGAAGACAGAAGAAATCTAACAAGACTAAATCTTAGTCAGACTTGTCTGACAATGGGACTCATGATGGGAGCACCGCCCCACTAAGCTATACTGCTCGGGGCAGGACCCATCAAGGTGGCAGCCCGGGGGACTTAGAGTCCAACCGGGCATTAAGTCCACCGGTCACCAGTCTTCCAGTCGCCGGTCAACCAATCACCGGTCAACAATCCACGGGTCAACTAATCACCGGTCAAACAATCACCGGTCAACAATCCACCGGTCAATTAATCACCGGTCAGCAAGAAAGCACCAGTCATCCAGTCACCGGTCATACATTCACCGGTCAAGCACTCACCGGTCAATATCTCACCAGTCATCCAGTCACCGGTCAACCAGGCACTAGTCTCCAGTCATTCGCATATGACTTTCAAAATGTGCCTCTACAAAATTATGCTCCTTTTATAAGCAGCCATGTATCTCACGGTAGTATCCGTAGACTACCAAATGTACATACTCCTGGATATGAACACTCTGAATTGCCAGAGTTCCCAAATCCAGCTACTTCTTCCAAACAGATAATCCTACTCGAGCCTGACTTCTCGCAGATGTCAGACCCGAGTGTGATGATTGATCCTCCTATTTCTACTGATGTTTCTCAGACTAGACCTTCACGGAAGGAACAGTCAAAAAGAGGTCATAAATCCAAAAAGAGAAGAAGACATCGATCGTCTTCTTCCACTTCTAGATCAGATTCTTTGAATTCGTCTAGACGAAAGAAGAATTCAAAGAGATCTAAACACTCACACAAAAAGAGAAGAAGACGATAGATGACGCCTTCTTCTTCTTCTAATACTTCTCAATCTCAGATTGACTTTGGTAGATATAAAAGGGCTAATAAATCTTCCCAGGTTGTTCAAACGCCTGTTCCATTCAACCTCAGGAAACCAATTTTATTCCAGTCAATACTCAACCAATTAATATTGATAAATTTCAGCCGAATCTTCCTCAAACGAATAAAGAGTCTGATTCGGAGACTGAAACTGAAATCTGGTCTTTTGACCGTGCTATAAATGAGGTCTTCAGACTTCTTCCTGCTGAGTTATGTCCTAAGCAGGATCAAGCCCCAGCTAAACCTCTTTCTGGGATATAGCACTTAATGGAGTCCCGTTCGATGCCATTACTTGTTCTACCCCAGTCTAAATTGGTTGAAAATACCACAAAGTACATTAAAAACCGACTTGATTCGGATAAATGTTTTAGAGACTGGATATGACCGCAAACCTTGGTCTCGGCTCTTGCTCCGACTAAATTCTACAAGAACCGAAACCAATATTTACCCACTGACAATATTCCACAATAAGAAGCGGATGCGTCTCTCCTAGACATCTCGAATAAAGGAAGAGCTTCCATTCCTCTGAAGAATTTGGAAGCATGGGAAAGGAAGGCTAGGAAATTAGTTTCTATTAATTCCCATGCTGACTTATTTTCTTCAGCTGCCTTCCTTTGTCTACAACAGGAATCGATGTCGGTTGCAGCCCTTTCCAGGTTTTTGGAGGCCGTAGCCAAATCGATTAAGCATGCTACCGCCATGTCTACTCTTTTAACTACTGAAATATTTCAAGCTAGGAGGGACGCAGCCCTTGCTTCATCAAAACTGCTTCTTGACAATTCTTCATTTGAGCTGAGGAACGCTCCTATCAACTCAAAAACATTATTTGATGGCAGGATAAAAGAAATAGCCAAATCAAATGTTGAAGCTCAACAGCAAAGGTTTTTAGCTTCTACTTCCATTCAATCACAATCTAGTTCATTTAAGCCTCCTACTCCGAGTAGAGCTTTCAAGATACCTAAATATCCTGCCAAACAAACAATGTCCAGAACTAAACCTACGCAATCGTATAGGTCCAAATCTCAATCTCAAAGTTCATCCTTTCACACTAAAAAGGAAAATATAAAGAGGACTGGTAACATCCGTCAGTTCCCCTCCTCTAAACCTGCCTCTTCTTCCACAAGATTATGAAGGCCAGCCCTTTCCACTGCCCGCTCTTCCGTACTCGGACATTCCAGTGGGAGGACGATTGGCCCATTTAGGGAAAAATGGGAGGAAATTACAGACAACAAATGGGTCCTCTCTATCGTACGACATGGAGTCAGGATACCATTCAGAAAAATTCCTCCTTTGTCATCTGTTCCGATCAGAATGAGTCAATCCTCCTCCCCGTTTCTCAGAGAAGAGATTGAAAAGCTTCTCAACAAACGGGCAGTGGAAAGGGTACAGAATCCGGGAACTCCCGGCTTTTATTCCCGGATCTTCCTAGTTCCAAAAAAGAACGGAAAGTTACGTTTGATCATAGACCTTTCGTTATTGAACCGATACATAAAGAAACAGTCTTTCAAAATGGAGACAGTCAAGTCGGTAAGACAAGCGATGAGACTCAACGACTGGGCTGTCTCCATAGACTTAACAGATGCATACCTACACGTTCCGATACATCATCAATCCAGGAAGTATCTTCGTTTCGTTCACGAAGATCAGGTTTATCACTTCACGGCCTTACCGTTCGGAATGTCGCTAAGTCCGTTGATATTTTCGAAACTGATGGACGTTATAGCAGCGTTTCTACGCCAATGTGACATATCAGTCTTCCTGTACCTAGACGATTGGCTAATCAAAATCTGATTCGCAACCGCTTGATTACTCAGACAAGATTTTGCATTCAAATTATTCAAAGTCTAGGTTTTCTGCCAAATCTCAAGAAATCGGATCTAGTTCCTTCTCAGAAATTCACCTTTATAGGCATGGAATTTCTGACGCAACAGAATTTAGTCAGGGTTCCAACAGATCGTGTTTAGAACCTATTTCTGACAATCAAGAAATTTCTGTCATTCAAACATGTATCGGCACGAACTTTCCTTTCCCTTTTGGGCAAACTCAGTGCTGCAGCAGACTTTGTTATCCCAGGCAGACTACACTTACGTCCCCTTCAGATGTGTTTTCTGTCTGCCTGGAAACCTCATATTCTTCCTCTCGATCATCCTATTACGATAAATGGTATGATTCGATCTCACTTACAATGGTGGATAAACCCCAATCGGTTCAAAACAGGGACTACTATCCATCCTCCAGATCCCAAATTCTTCCTTTATACGGATGCCAGTCATTTCAGATGGGGAGCTCATTTAGAGCCGACAGCACTATCCTTTCATGGTTGCTGGACAGAAGACCAATCCCAGCTCCATATCAATATGTTAGAAATGATGGCCATAAGACTAGCACTGAAACAAGCCATAACATTTATTCACCATTCTTGCATCATGATATCTACAGACCACACAACAGTGGTCTCATATATCAACAAACAGGGTGGCACTCATTCTTCCAACCTCTGCGTAGAAGTTTGGGAAATTCTCAATTGGTGTCTGGAACACGACATTGTTACCAGAGTTTGTCACATTCCAGGCAAATTCAACATTCTTGCAGACCGCCTATCAAGATTAGACAAACCTATCAAGACAAAATGGGCTCTGGATCAAACAGTAGCGAATTCAGTATTCCAGATGCTGAATTTTCCAAATGTGGATTTGTTTGCGACTCGATTCAATCACAAACTCCCATTATATGTCTCTCCAGTACAAGACAACAAAGCACTAGCGATAGATGCCCTGTCTATGGACTGGAATCATCTTCATGCATATGCTTTTCATCCTTTTATTCTGATTTCTGGAAAAAATCCGACAACATCAATGCAGAATAGTTCTCATAGCTCCGTTCTGGCCACAACAACAGTGGTTCTCAGAACTTCTTCTTCTATTAGTGTCAGCTCCGATTCATCTGCCACTAATTCAAAAACTCTTGACACAATCAAAAGGAAGATTTGTTCATCAAAACCTCCCACTTCTCGACCTTTAGGCTTGGGAGTTATCAAACAATCAATCAGAGATAATAAATTTGCGCAAGACGTTGCAGATTTTGTCTCTAGATCAAGAAGAACATCTACACAAAAAGTCTACGATGCAAAATGGTCCATCTTCTCTAATTGGTGTCTTACAAAAAAGGTTAATCCGATCTCAGCCCCTGTTACAGTTATAGCCGATTTCTTAATCTTTCTTTTCATGGAAAAGAAATGCCAAATCAGTACTATTAAAGGTTATAGAGCTGTGATCTCTAACACTCTTAAATTTAAAACTGGTAATCGAATCGGATCTAATCCAGTCTTATCTGAACGACCAGTACAAAGATCTCTTACACCTAAATGGGACTTATCATGGGTTTTAGTATGTCTACAAAAACCACCTTTTGAACCTCTTGATAAGGCTTCTAAATTTCACGTTACTATTAGGACAGCTTTTCTTTTAGCCCTTGCCACTGCTAAAAGATGTAGCAAAATACATGCATTGGCTATGGATTCACAACACTTAAGGTTCAATCAAATTGATGGTTCAGTTTCCCTGATGCTTAAAACTGGCTTCTTAGCGAAGAACCAGCTTCCTTCTGTTAAACCAGACCCTATTGTTGTTCCTAGTCTTGCTCGAATATGTAAAAGGGAACATCTAGACAGACTTCTTTGCCCTGTTAGGTCTCTGAAGTTCTATCTTAAAATGACTAGTTCTTATTGCCAGAACAGAACTAGACTTTTTCTTCCCATTAAAGGCAATCAAGATATTTCTAAAGATACTATCTCGAGATGGATATCTTACACTATTAAGCTTGCCTACAGGAAACTCACTAATGAGACATTTCTTTCCTTATAATCAAAGCTCATGAAGTTCGAGCTCTTTCCTCTTCCTGGGCTTTCTTTGACAAAGTTCCTGTCAATGATATCCTTCAAGCAGCGGTTTGGAATCGATCATCAACCTTTGCTAGATTCTACCTCAGGGACATGTCTCAACAAGCAGAAAATCTACAAAGTTTGGGCCCCATTGTGGTGGTCCAAAAAGTGGTGGGGGCCCAACAGCATCCAGCTCCGGAAGCATAGACAACGTCAACAGCCTCCTACACCTGATGCTTTACTAGAAAGGTACTTAATATACACTAATTATGTTATATTATACCTTCTAATTGATATATCTTAAACCTGGATTATCTTTTATCCTTGGTTTAAAGGACCTTTATTGCCTTATGCATTAATTATGTCCTTTATTAGATATATCTAAAGTTTGGGTTTCCTAAGTCTTAATTCAGAAGTTGGGACTTATTTATTAGGAGAAATCCTCCCTCCTATTCTGCAAATTCTAGCACATTATCTATAGGTTAATGTATTACGCAGTTAAAATGAAGTTTTTTAAAAGTAAAACATATTTTAACTAGTAATACTAAACCTATAGGTAAGTATTTATGGTCCCACCTCCCACTCTCGCTCTTTTCTCCTAATTGTGTATTGTTTTACACATAAAAGAAACTGACACATGATCATTTGAGCGAGAGGAATTACGTCACACAGGTAACTGTTTAAAGGGACCTTCTGAATTAAGACTATTACGACTGAAAGGTCGTTTCTCTGTGGAGGGGGTAAAATACAGAATAGAATAGCACATTATCTATAGGTTAAGTATTACTAGTTAAAATACGTTTTACTTTTAAAAAACTTCATATTAGCAGAGTTATGCCCCTTTGAAAATTTCTGTAAACTTTTGGTTTCTGGCTAACTCCTCCTACAGTTTACATCCAATCAATCTGAAACTTCATTTATAGTTAGACCATGCTGTGGAGCAGCGCATATTATTTCGGGGTTACAGTCCACCAAATGTTTGCAGACTTATGCCCCTTTGAAAATTTCTGTAAACTTTTCTGGTTAAATCCTCCTACTTTTTACATCCGATCAAGCTGAAACTTCAATTATAGTTAGACCATGATGTGGGGCAGTGCATATTGTTTAGAGTTTACAGTCTACCAAATATTAGCAGAGTTATGCCTATTTGAAAATTTCTGTAAACTTTTCGTTTCCGGCTAACTCCTCCTACAGTTTACATCCGATCAAGCTGAAACTTGATTTGTAGTTAGACCATGATATGGAGCAGGGCATATTATTTCTAGGTTACAGTCCACCAAATATTAGAAGAGGTATACCCCTTTGAAAATTTCTATTAATTTTTCGTTTCTGGCTATATCCTCCTACAGTTTACATCCGATCAAGCTGAAACTTTGTAAGTAGTTACATGATGATGTGGAGCAGCACATATTTTGAGGTTACAATCCACCAAATATTGGCAGAGTTATGCCCCTTTGAAAATTTCTGTAAACTTCACGTTTCCGGCTAACTCTCTCCTACAGTTTACATCCGATCAAGCTGAAACTTGATTTGTAGTTAGACCATGATGTGGGCAGCGCATATTGTTTTAAGATTACAGTCCACCAAATATTAGCAGAGTTAAACATCTTTGAAAATTTCTATTAATTTTTTGTTTCCGGCAAAATCTTCTACTGTTTACATCCAATCAAGCTGAAACTTCATAAATAGTTACACGATGATGTGGAGCAGCCGATATTATTTTGGAGGTTACAGTGCACGAAATATTGGCAGAGTTATGCCCCTTTGAAAGTTTTTGTAAACTTTCGCAGCATATTGTTTGGAAGTAATAGTATGCAAATTTTATTTTATACAGTAAAGCTCCAATATATCGCGGTCCTCGGGGTCCAGAGTCCGCTATCGAGATATAAACCGAGCGCGATATAAGTCCAGACACGTACCATGCATGTATAACGGCATGCATAACTCTAGCTCAGTGGTAGTCTGCTTATTTTACACTTCTTTAGCAATAAATATTTCAAAAGAAAACAACTGCGTCAAAAAAAAAAAAATAATAACAATAAAACTAAAATAAAAAGAAATGACAGTTTTTGTTTTTTTTTGCGCCCGCAACACAATAATAAGCAAAGGGAAGCAACTCAAATTATCTTAGCTCAACTGAAGCAATTTTAGTAACTTCCCTTCGCCGTTCCAGGGAACTAGAGTATCCAAAATGGCATCCTAAATTGTCAACCCGATGATTTCTTGTTTTCAAACGTTGTTTATCAGCTGGTTTCGATTGAAATTACTTGTTAGACATAGCGCACCATTGTAAATTATGCCACTGAGCAATTCTAATCCAATTTTAATTAGAAAATATGGTGACAGCATGACTGAATGCCATTTATCCGTGATGTCTCAGCAAACTACCACTGCGACAGTCAAGGGTCCATAACTCTTGGAGTTATGTCCCTTGGTAGGTTTTCCAAAAAATTAAACTGCATTTTGCTTAATAACTTTTATGTTTGTGGTCCTACTTCAATGAAACTTATACCACACTTGGTCTCTAAGGTAAGGAAATGCAATAGTAAGGGAAATTTTCATATACAAAATTAGTTCACCATACCTCTGATAGCTATGGCTGGTGGGGGGGTGGGGGTGGGGATGTGAGCTTTGCTCACTATCTGCTGTATTTGTTGTCGGCTGTGTTGGTGTAAATTGGTAATCTGATGTGAATCTTGACGAATTCCTGTTTGCCTGAAAATATTAGTTTCCATCTTGACAGACTTTAGCCACAGTGTTTGTCGTCTGCGCAACGCATCGTTAAAGGTAAACTATGCAGGTCGTTCAAACTTTGATGTATACATGTTTTCTGCACAGGAACAATAAAGTATAAACAACGACTGTCATGTAATTATCTTTTTTTTGTCTTTTTTACTTAGCTTGAATCCAGAGCTGCACTATTGGATTGTGTCTTACTGTTTATTCTTAAGGTTTATTCACAAGCAGCAGACTGAAACACACATGCAAGAAAAGTTTGTGTAACCAATCCTCCAGATATATGCTTCATTGAACTTATAGTTTTCTTCCAAATATGGACAAGATTTGAAGTAGGTTGTTCATATATTTACTTTTGATTGGTGTGACTGACAGAACCAAACTTAGTTTTTGTTCAAAAAGTGACAATGCAGGAAATCTCCATCTAATTAGTGTGAAAACTACAGAATATGACAAGCCATTCTATAAGAAATAGATGGTTATTCTCCTGATTAACTTTCATGAAGGACATATGTTCCATAAATTCATATTTAAAAACATATTTCAAAAAATCACTTTTAAAAAGATAAAAAATCAACTTTACCTTTACAAGTCTGAGCAAGGCTTTAGATGTGCTGGTAGTTAGATAAGCGATGTTCAGTGTGAGAAACAGGGCCCTTATGCCATATGCAGACATTGAACTCTCAGATCAGCTTGCAGTTCAAATAGGCCTTCTTTGTTTGTTGACAATCATTACAGTAACCATTGATTTGTCAATGGGCTCTGAAGGCCCTTATCAGATAGGATAGGAATATGGCATGAGGGCTCTACATGTATTTTTTTGTGCTGCATATCAAGTGTTTGCCTCAGTTTGATTCATTCTAATTTTTGTAGAGAAATAAGAAAAATGTCAAATTGTTTCAGTCCCAGTAAACATACTGTGGTTCTATCAAAGTATTACTCAGGTTGACACTCCTGTACTGGGTTAGCATTCCATTGCTCAGAGCCTTCTTTGCTCCTATGCCATTGTCTTGAAATGATTGAAACAATCCTGTGGGCTTTGCCCCTGCCCATCAGTGTTTGTGTAATAGATGGGCTGCTTTCTGCCTCTGCAGCAGAGCTGCTGGTAAATTTAGGCAGGACTCAAGTGTTTGTCATTCATCTCTCGTCAGGTTAAAATCCAACAAATCTAGAGACAAAATGTCAAATGTAGTTGACTGTCAATTCATTTAGGTTGATGGAGCATAAAACCACTGAACCATCAAGGACATATAATCTGATTACCATATTTACTTCAAATATTCCAACATTTTAAGGGGAATGGATACACTGTCAAGAGAGGCAACTTTCAGAATTGTTTTTAGCTCCCTTTTGAAAAGGGCTCTACTCTGAAGGGAAAATACTTCCCTTGGTAGCAAATTCTTTCCTCTTAGAGAAGACTCCTTTTTAGAAGAGACTAGATGTGCAGGAAAGCAAAAAGGAAGTTACGAAAGTTGTCGCCCTTGTAAAGATGGCAGAAAATTTACCAAGTATTTCAAGTCCCCTTAAATATTTACCATACTGGCCCTAATATTTAAATGTCCATTTCACTACCTGTTGACTTGTCAAAAACTGTTGGATGAGTGGCAACACTTCATCAGTATCTGATTTGGATTTATACTGTTCGGGCATATCTGTCCAAATTACTTTGGGCTATGGTGCTATTTTTGTTATTTGTAGAAAAGCTTGCCTCTTCTGCGACAGTCACTAATAACAAATAAAATGACTATTGAAGGAGTTCAGCCACCACCACTAGAAGTATTGCATCAAGTACCCATGGGTATTGCTCCAGCCGGCCATGTGAGCTTTCATACAGGCACACCTCCCCAGGTAAATTGTTTAAAATGCAGCAGAATCTTGATACCAGATATCATCATGAATTCAATGTGGATAGCTAACATGGTAGATAATCATAAAATGAACACCTATTTTTGTGTTCCTACGGATATGTGCACCCAGAGAAGACACAGTGTCTTAGTAGTCCACCTGGAAAAAAACTTTGACTCCAAAGGGTAAGCAGTGAAGAGTAATAAGACTGCATGAATATGCAGATCTGAGTGTTTTTTCTGTGTCAATGCATGACTGAAGTTGCTTTTTAGCTCACCTGTCACGTAGTGACAAGGTGAGCTTTTGTGATCACATTTTGTCCCTCGCCCGTGCATCCGTAAACAACTTCTTCAAACGACATCTCCTCCTAAACCACTGACTGGATTTTGACCAAACTTCACAGGAATGATCCTTGGTTGGTCCTCTTTCAAATTTGTTCAAATGGTTCCGGTCCATTGCATATCTAGGTCACAGGAGCTAAAATAGATTTTTTAACTGAAAACTTAAAAAATCTTGTCAGAAACCATTGGCCGATTTCAGTATAATTTTGCAGAAATGTTCCTTTGGTGATCCTTTACCAGGATTGTTCAAGCTATTTTGGTTTGTCAAAAAACATGGCCGCCAGGGGGCGGGGCTTATTTTCCCTATATATCTATATAGAAAACTTTAAAAATCTTCTTGTCAGAAACCACTGGACCAATTTCAATACAACATGGCAGGAATGTTCCTTTTGTAACCCTCCACCAAGATTGTTCAAGCAATCATGATTCTTCAAAAAACATGGCTGCCAGGGAGCGGGGCTTATTTTCCCTATATATTTATATAGAAAACTTTAAAAATCTTGTCAGAAACCACTGGACCCATTTCAATATAACTTGGCAGAAATATTTCCTTGGTGACCCTCTACCAAGATTGTTCAAGCTGTCATGATTCGTCAAAAAACAAGGCTGCTAGGGGGAGGGGCTTATTTTCCCAAAATATCTATACAGAAAAATTTAAAAATCTTCTTGTCAGAAACAACTGGACCAATTTCAGTACAACATGGCAGGAATGTTCCGTTTGTAACCTTCCACAAAGATTGTTCAAGCTGTCATGATTTGTCAAAAAACATGGCTGCCAGGGGGCAGGGCTTATATTTTACCTATATATCTGTATAGAAAACTTTAAAAATCTTCTTGTCAGAAACCACTGGACCGAATTCAATACAACATGACAGGAATTTTTGTAACCCTCCACCAAGATAGTTCAAGCTGTCATGATTTGTCAAAAAACATGGCCGCTGGGGGGTGCGGGGTTTATTTTTTTCTATATATAGAAAACTTTAAAAATCTTCTTGTCAGAAACCACTGGACAGAGTTCAATGTAACTTGGCAGGAATGTTGCTTTGGTGACTACCAAGATTGTTCAAGCCCTCATGATACATCAAAAAACATGGCCGCCAGGGAGTGTGGCTTATTTTCCCTATATACCTATATAGAAAACTTTAAAAATCTTCTTGTCAGAAACCACTGGACCGATTTCAATATTACTTGGCAGGAATGTTCCTTTGGTGACCCTCTACCAAGATTGTTCAAGCAATCATGATTCATCAAAAAACATGGCTGCTAGGGGGCAGGGCTTATTTTCCCTATATATCTAAATTGAAAACTTTAAAAATCTTCTTGTCAGAAACCACTGAACCGATTTCAATATAACTTGGCAGTTATGTTCCTTTGGTGACCCTCTACCAAGTTTGTTCAAGCTGTCATGATCCATCAAAAAGCATGGCCTCTAGGAAGCTGGACTTCTTTTCCCTATCTATATAAAACATTTTAAAAATCTTTTTGTCAGAAACCACTGGACCTATTTCAATATAACTTGGCAGAAATGTTCCCTTGGTGACCTACTATCAAGAGTCAGTTCAAGCCGTCATGATGCGTTAAAAACTCATGGCTGCTAGGGACAGGGCTGTAAAATTTATACAAAAATCTTAGAGCGGTGAACTTGGCTGAACTTTTAGTAGTAAGTATGGAAATCTGTTTGCTCAGGTGAACAATATAGGACCATCATGGTCCTCTTGTTAGCTCACCTGCTCAGGATGAGCTACACTGTTTGTCTGCCATCCGTTCATGCATCCATCCATTAGTTCACATATTCAAACGACCTCCTCTGAAGCTGCTGAGCAAGTTTTGTTCAAATTTCATATGGAGCCTCCTTAGGTTGGGGGAAAGAAAGATTGCTAAAATGATTGTGGTCCATTGACCAAGATGGCTGCCTTGCCCATATATGGAAAAAACTTAAAAAATCTTCTTCTCCAGAACTTAGGATGCCTTGGGGCTGAATCTTTGCCCAAATCATCGGGGACTGAAGGTCTACTAAAGTTGCTAAAATGATGGTTGTACATTGACCTTTGACCTTTTTATGGCAAGGTCAAGTTTGCTTCCCTGTGCATTTGTATAGGCCCCATACATTTGTATGGGAAAAAAATTGAGAATTACAAACAACTTCTCCTCTGAAGCCGCCCGACCAATGTTGTTCAAATTTCACGTGGAGCCTCCTTTAGGAATGTGAAAGATTGCTAAAATAGTTGTGGTCCATTGACTAAGATTGCCGCCATGCCCATATATGGTAAAAACATTTAAAAATCTTCTCCAGAATCAAATAAGCCCTGGGGCTAAATCTTTGCACAAACCATCACATTAAATTGCTAAAATGATGATCCTACGTTCACATTTGACCTTTTTACGGCAAGGTCACATTTTTTCCTAGGCATTTGTATAGGCCCTATACATTTATATTGGAAAAAATGTTGAGAGTTCATATTTTGGACATCTCCTCTATAATCCAATTGAATTGAAACTGGATGAGGAGCATTTAGGCGTCTAGTAGACACAAAATAGCTAAAACTGAGCAGATCGAAAATCCAAGAGGGCCACCAAAGCAGCCATTTTGAAAATCAATTTTCGACATGTCTTCCCAAATCTATGGTCGTTTTGAGCCAAAACTCGCTCTGTAGCAACAGGATGACTTATGGATCGAAACAAGCTAAAATCATGTCAGTCGGATTTCCAAGATGACTGCAATGATTCCGCTCCATTGAACAAGCTGATCGCCAGAGCTAAAAATAGAAAAATCTTCAAACGACATCTCGTTCTTGGGCAATAGTCTGATTTCATAATATTTGCACAGAAGTGTTCCTCCAATGGTCTTTGGCCAAAATTGCTATAATGTTTCTGCTTGGCTGAACAAAATGGTGGCCAGAGCTAAAAATAAGGTGTCTAGTAGACACAAAATAGCTAAAACTGAGCAGATCTAAAATCCAAGAAGGCACCAAAGCAGCCATTTTGAAAATCAATTTTGGACATCTCTTCCCAAACCTATGGTAGTTTTGAGCCAAAACTTGCTCTGTAGCAACAGGATGACTTATGGATCGAAACAAGCTAAAATTGTGTCAGTAGGAAATCCAAGATGACTGCAATGATTTCGCTCCATTGAACAAGCTGATCGCCAGAGCTAAAAATAGAAAAATCTTCAAACGACATCTTGTGCTTGGGCAATGGTCTGATTTCAAAATATTTGCACAGAAGTGTTCCTCCAATGGCCCTTGGCCAAAATTATTATAATGGTTCCGCTTGGCTGAACAAAATGGCGGCCAGAGCTAAAAATAGAAAAACCTTTAAAAGACATCTCCTCCATGGCCAATGGCCCGATTCAAAGTAATTTCACAGAAGTATTCCTCTTATGGCACTTTACCAAAATTGCTAAAATGGTCCCAATGGCAAGAGAGCTAAAAATAAAAAAAAACTTTTTAACAACATCTCATTCTTGGCCAATTGCCCAATTTCAAAACGATTTCACAGAAATGTTCCTCTTATGCCCCTTTACCAAAATTGGTAAAATGGTTCTGCTCTGCTGAACAAACTGGCCGCCAGAGCTAAAAATAGAAAAACCTTTAAACAACATTTCCTCCAAGGCCAGTGGCCCAATTTCAAAATAATTTCACAGATTAAGTTTTACCATAACAGCCAAACACAATGGTTGCCTTTAATCGATATATCTCAAGCCATGACACTGTCACTTCCACAAGCTATTTTTTTAGTTATGCCCCTTTGTGAAAAAATTGCAATGAAATGTAAGCAAGATATCTCAAAACACTATTTGAGCTGTTGAATTGAAACTTAATGTGCTGATAGGTGATGATAAGTAGAATGACCCAATTAACTTTTGAAATAAATCTGATTTTTTTTTTTTTTTTTTTTTGAGTTATGGCCCTTTGAAAATTTTAGCATTTTAGCCTTGTAAGCAAGCTGTCATGGAAACTGTTTAAGCCATTGCCTTGAAACTTGACAGGCTGATAGTGAATGATGAGTAAATGACCTGAATAACTTACAGCAGTTAACTCAGGTGAGCATTGTGGCCCATGGGCCTCTTGTTGTTTTTAGCTTACCTGAGCTATGCTCAGGATGAGCTACATAATGATCACTTTTTGTCTGTCATCTGTCTGTCAATCCGTGCATCCGTCCGTTAACATTTTCAAACGACTTCTCCTCTGAAGCTGCTGAACCAATTTTGCTCAAATTTCATATAGCACCTCCTTAGGTTGGGGGAACGAAAGATTGCTAAAATGGTCATGGTCTGTTGACTAAGATGGCCGCCAGGCCCATTTATGTTAAAAACTTCTAAAAATCTTCTTCTTCAGAACTGAGGATGCCATGGGGCTGAATCTTTGCACAAATCATCAGGGACGGGAGGTCTACCAAAGTTGCTAAAATGGTCGTACATTGTGGTTTGACATTTTTACGGCAAGGTCAAGTTTGCTTCCCTAAGCATTTGTATGGGCCCATACATTTGTATGAGAAAAATGTTGAGAATTTCACATGACCTCCTCTGAAGTCTCTGGGCCAATGTTAACATTTTCAAACGACTTCTCCTCTGAAGCCACTGAGCCTATTTTGCTCAAATTTCATATGGAGCCTCCTTAGGTATGGGGAACGAAAGATTGCTAAAATAGTCGGGGTCCATTTACCAAGATGGCCGCCATGCCCATATAAGGTAAAAAAAACTTTTAAAAATCTTCTTCTCCAGAACTAAATAAAACCTAGGGCCTAATCTTTGCACAAATCATAGGGGACGGAGGGGACGGGAGGTCTACCAAAAATGCTAAAATGATGGTCCTGCGTTGACATTTGACCTTTTTACGGCAAGGTCAAATTTGCTTTCCCTTGCATTTGTATGGGCCCTGTACATTTATATGGGAAAAATGTTGAGAATTCATATTTTGGACATCTCCTTTAAAGACTATGATCCAACTGAGTTGAAACTTGATGAGGAGCATCGGGGCACCCAGTAGACACAAAATAGCTACAGTTGATGAGCAGATCGATTATCCAAGATGGCCGCCACAGCCGCCATCTTGAAAATCAATTTTTGACATCTCTTCCCAAACCTTTGGTCGATTTGAGCTGAAATTTGCTCTGTAGCAAAGTGTCAATAGGAAGTGCAAGATGGCCACCTCAGCCACCATCTTGAAAACCTGTTTTGGACATCTCGAAAACCACAAGGTGAATTAAGTTGAAACTTGCAATGTAGCAATGGGTTGACCTGTAGATGAAAAATAGCTAAAATCATGCCAATTGGAAATCCAAAATGGCCACATGGCTGCCATCTTGAAAACCAATTTTTTACTTTCCACCCAAACCGTTGGGCAATTTGAGTTGAAACACACTGTAGCAACAGGATGACCTCTAGATGAAAATAGCTATATTTTAAAAAGAATGACCCTTGAGAGCAATGAACACACAAACAAAGACAAAAATAGTTGAAGTGTCTAAAACTTACAATATATGAGTGAAGTAGCATAAGCTTTAAGTTACAATCAACATTTTATTCTGAGAGGTTTATCTTCCCTTGCTCTATGCTGTATACATGTATAAAATCATGATGTTGTTAAACACTTTCTCTTCAGAAATCAGTTGGCCAATTTCCACCAAGTTTCATGTCAATCCTACTGTTGTAGATCAAAAATAGCTATAATCATTCTGATCAGAAATCGGAGATGTCTGCCATGGCCGCCATTTTGAAAACCTGTTTTTAAATTTTCCAGAATGGAAAGGCCAATTGACTCAAAACTTGATAGGAAGTATTGGGGCAACTTGTACATCAAAAATAGCTAAAGTCATTTTGATCAGAAATCCAAGTTGGCCACAATTTGAAAATCTGTTTCGGAACTTTTCTCCTGAACGGAAAGGCCAATTGACTTGAAACTTATAGGAAGTATTGGGGTGACATGTAGATCAGCAATAGCTAAAATCATTCAGATCAAAATTCCAAGATCGCCATCTTGAAATTCTATTTTGAATTTCTTCTGAACGGAAAGGCCAGTTGACTTAAACCTTATTAGGCAATATCGGGGTGACCATCTTGAAAGTCTGTTTTGAACTTCTTTTGAACAGAAGGCCAACTGACTCAAAACTTGGTAGGAAGTATCGGTGGAGTGACTTGCAGATCAAAAATGTTTTGATCAAAAATCCAAGATGGCATAATGTTTTTGCTGCAGATCCTTTTGGTATTTACTTTGGCATAACATGTTTAGAGCTCTCTATCTCTTGAACCAATGGGTGTTTTTTTGTTTTTGTTTTTTTTTCAGACTTGCATGGTTATATTATTGTGAAGGGATGATTATGATTAGGTTTTTGTGACTTTGACCAATTTTCAAAAAAAAAAAAAAAAAGGTCTCAAGCTTGCAAATATGGTCAGATTTGGAGCAGAAAAAAAAGTTTGTCACTGCACTATCTCCTGAACCAATGGATGGACTGTGGTCAGTCAAACTTCATACATTTTATAAATGGGATGACCTTAATTACTGATTAGATTTTGGTGACCCACACAGATTAACATAGACTTCAGTCTGTATATGAAGAGCTTTTCACCACCCTATCTGCAAACCCATTAGGTGAATTGGTTTAAACTTTATATATAAACCTTGAACAACATCAACTGCTGATTAGATTTTGGTGACTTAGACCTCACGTTCGAGGTACAGTACTCCAAAGCAGGAGCAGTTAGCTCTCGTATTTATGAATCACAAGGTCTCAGGTTCAGATCCTCCTGGAGGCAGAATTCAGCTTGTGATTGTACAGCTCTTCATTGTACAGAGCCTTTAGTTATCACCTGCCATTGTCTTGTTAGGAGAAATATTGTTGGAAAATATGTAAAACACCCAAATCACCATCATATCATCCTTAAAGTGCATTTGTGTGTATGAGTCTGTAAGGCTGATATTTTTAATGCTTTCTCCTGTTTTTGTCTATTGAATATTTTCTTTATTCCATGCTTTGCAGGGTTTTCCTAAAACAGTAGTAAATCGACTCCAGCCAAAGCCAGGTGTTCCAAATTTAATACAGACAGATTCAAATAGACCTACATTAACCAAACAGATGAATATGATGAGTGGTAATGTGCCAAGTACAGTCAAGGCATTTCAAACCAGCAGAGTTGCAGAAATGCACCCTAGTTTAAGTCCAAGCCCTTCACAATCGTACAAAGATAAAAAGAAGTTTGAGACTTTAAAGTAAGTTGAAATAAAAATCAAGTTTATTTTTCATTAATTTATATATATATATATATATATATATATATATATATATATATATATATATATATATATATATATATATATATATACAGGGTGTTTAAAATATCTGATACCATTTACCATTTGAACATTTAATAACATTTTTATACATCAGTATTTTTTAAAACATTTTATACCAATGTTTTCTGCAGAAATTAAAGTTTTATGTGATATGATGAATAGTGTACTCACTTTACACAACGTTTTGCTGGCTGACAGTTATTTTTTATACAATATGTTCCAAGATAAAATTGTAAATTTTGCTCGAAAGAAAGAAACCTCTATTGGAATATGAAAGGAGAAAATTGAAAGAGTAATGTTGCGGTCTAGGAGTAGGTACCAAGATTTAGGGGAAAAGCCTTCAAAATATTTTTTTAATTTGGAAAATAGAAATTATACTAATAAAACCATGACTAAAATAATAGAACATGATGGTACAGAACATACTGAAACGAATGAAATTTTAAAATGTGAACGGCAATTTTACGAAAACTTATATATAATGATTACTTGGTTGCTCTGAATGAAAGCTCTATTGAGTCAGTGATTGGAAAAAATAAAAATAAATTATCAAATGAGGATGCAGAAAAACTAGAAGGTAAAATAAAGTTAAATGAATTATTGTTAGATGCTTTTAAAAATATGAAAAATGAAACATAATTGATTTTGAGAACTTTAAAAAACCTGTTTCGGTTTAAGAGGGACGTTTTTAGATTTTTAGTCACTTATTAGGAAAATTCCAAGTCGATGGAAAACTACATTTGATAATAATAAAAATATTTGTATTATTAATAAATTTAATGTTTGATGCAATGTGTTTGTAAAGTTGGTTTTAAAAGTTAAAAAAAGTTTGCAGGCGGTTTTATGATTCAATGTCACAATCTACTAAAATTGAACAAACAAATAAATGGATGCAGGAATTAGGATTTATAAATGAAGAGGAATATAAAAACTTTAATAAAGTAATATGCTCTATTAAAGAGATACGACTAAAAGATTTTCAGCATAAAGTTATGAATAAAATATTAGTCACAAAATTATTTTTACATGAAATAAATAAAGTTGACAATATCTGTGAATACTGCTGTCTGCAACCTGAAACAATATATCATCTTTTTATTGAATGTGAAATAGTTAAGCGATTTTGGAATGAATTACGATTATGGTTAAGTAATAACTCTATGGTAACAATTGAATTAGGAGAAAAACAAATTTTATTCGCTTGTCAAGATAAAAGAAATACACTTAGAAACCTTTGTATTTGTGTATTATTGCAAAATATTATATATATGTCACCAAATTCACACGCAATAGATTACTTCTGGAAAACTTTATAAATTTGTTAACGAAAAAATTCCAAAGTGAAAAGTATATTGCATTCAGGAGTAACTCTATTACAAGTTTCTTTGCTAAATGGGCTTCTTTATATAAATATTTTAATGTTAACATGAGGCAGTAAGTTTATACATGTATATGAATTAGGCTGTGGCTACTGACAACCGGTTGTCAGTAGAGATTTTGCTATTGACAACCGGTTGTCTATAGCAAGTTCGCTACTGACAACCGGTTGTCTATAGCAAGTTCGCTACTGACAACCAGTTGTCTGTAGCAAAATCACTGCTGACAACCAGTAAGATGTTTTAAAGTTTAAAGTCTTGATCAGTATCATAGTTTCAATATAGAATGATTATTTAATAACTACAAGAAGCATATAATTATTTTTATTTTTAAAAGCACTTTTTATAAAGTTCACATGCAGATATAAGAAATTTGCAAAGACAGTAAATATACATAAATGATTTTGTAAAGCAATATTCAAGTAGAATAGAGAAACACCTGAATCTTCTGATCAGACTGCTCCTTCAAAAGCAGAAGCAATCTGATGAGGATCTCTACTCTTTGCTCATGATGGGCTATCCCAGTACTCAGATTACCATAGTGTTTCTAATCATAAGACATTTTTGTTATTTACAAAAATTTACCATAATGTCATAATACAGCTGTTAAACTCTTTTGGGTAACTAGCAAAGAAAAAGAGCATGGTCTGATCTTGGTCTACTCTCAAGCACAAGACTTTCTCATTATTTAGGGTATGTAGGTATTTACAGTACTTCTTCTAATCATAAGTCATCTTTGTTATTCACATTTACCAGTTACCATAATGTCATAAAACTGTCATTAAACTACATTGGGTAACATATGAATGTAGTGACCGCAGTCAGAATGGTGGATGTATAAACAGGGCTTAAGGGTCATTATGATATATTATCTGATGCTGTAAACCTTCAGTGGTGTGTCTTCTGTTAGTATTACTACATGTACTTAATTGCACAGTGTTATGTCCCCCCCACCGAAGGGGCATATTGTTTTTGCTGCAGATTCCATAGGCATTAGTGTTACACTTAATGTCTGTTTGAAATCCCTGGAACCATTGGCTGACACTGATTCTTATCAAATTTATATTGATATACAGCATATATCACTGTAACAGGTTAAACAATTGGTTAGATTTGGTTACCCTGACCTAATTTTCAAGGTGTCAGCGAGACTGTTGAAATTAGGTCAAAAAAACTTTTGTAAGTGTAAATTCACATGTACTTTAGTTGGAATCTTCCCATATTTGTCTTGATGTGTCACTGGGACAAGTTAAATTGATCAGGTTTTGGTGACCTTGACCTGGTTTTCAAGGCCATATGAGGGTCCTGCAAAAAGTTTTGTCACTGGGTTCGGATTACTTCAGGGCTGCGTTTTATCAAACATATTTTTACTACAAACCTTCAAAGTATTCCCCCTTTACTGAAAGACATTTTTGTAACCTTTTTACCCAGTCGCAAAAAGCTGATAAATAGTCTTCTTTTGGTATCTGTCGGAGACACTGATAAACAGCGCTGCCAAGAGAACTTCTAGAGGTATACTTATTTCCAGAAAGCATTTTCTTAAGCCTTGGAAATAAAAAAGAAGTCACAGGGACTCAGGTCAGGTGAATAAGATGGATGGTTTAAAACTTTCAGCTTTTCAGAAGCCAAAAAAGACTTAACAACCTCACACTTATGAGAGGAGGCGTTGTCATGTAAAAGGAGGACTCCTGACCATTCTTTGCTTGGTTGTTTCTTATTGTAAAACTCTCACTTTCTTTAGTACAGAATTCTTGTAGAATTGGCCAGTGACTGTATGACCAGATGGACAAGGCACTTGAATGACTGGCCCACTTGAATTAAAGAAAATTGCGTAAATCTTTGTCGAACTTACGGTTCTCTTGGCAATACATTGGCCTTTTTAGCTCACCACAATCTTTAAACAACATCTCCTCCTAAACCACTGACTGGAATTTGACCAAACTTCACAGGATTGATCCTTGGTTGGTCCTCTTTCAAAGTTGTTCAAATGGTTCTGGTCCATTGCATATCTAAGTCACAGGAGCTAAAAATAGATTTTTTAACTAAAAACTTAAAAAATCTTCTTGTCAGAAACGACTGGACCGATTTCCATATAATTTTGCAGAAATGTTACTTTGGTGACCCTCTACCAAGATTGTTCAAGCCATTTGGATTCGTCAAAAAACATGGCCGCCAGGGGGCAGGGTTTATTTTCTCTATATATCTATATAGAAAACTTAAAAAAATCTTCTTGTCAGAAACCACTGGACCGATTTCAATATAATTTTGCAGAAATGTACCTTTGGTGATCCTCTACCAAGATTGTTCAAGCCATTTGGATTCGTCAAAAAACATGGCCGCCAGGGGGCAGGGTTTATTATCTCTATATATCTATATAGAAAACTTTAAAAATCTTCTTGTCAGAAACCACTGGTCCGATTTCAATATAATTTTGCAGAAATGTACCTTTGGTGATCCTCTACCAAGATTCTTCAAGCCATTTGGATTCGTCAAAAAACTTGGCCGCCAGGGAGTGGGGCTTATTTTCCCTATATATCTATATAGAAAACTTAAAAAATCTTCTTGTCAGAAACCACTGGAGCGATTTCAATATCATTTTGCAGAAATGTTCCTTTGGTGATCCTCTACCAAGATTGTTCAAGCCATTTGGATTCATCAAAAAACATGGCCGCCAGGGGGCGGGGCTTATTTTCCCTATATATCTATATGGAAAACTTAAAAAATCTGCTTGTCAAAAACCACCAGACCGATTTCAATATTTTTTTGCAGAAATGTTCCCTTGGTGATCTTCTACCAAGATTGTTCAAGCCATTTGGATTCGTCAAAAAACATGGCCGCCAGGGAGTGGGGCTTATTTTCCCTATATATCTATATAGAAAATTTAAAATATCTTCTTGTCAGAAACCACTGGACCGATTTCCATATAATTTTGCAGAAATGTTCCTTTGGGTGATCCTCTACCAAGATTTTTCAAGCCATTTGGATTTGTCAAAAAACATGGCCGCCAGGGGGAGGGGCTTATTTTCCCTATATAATCTATATAGAAAACTTAAAACATCTTCTTATCAGAAACCACTGGACCGATTTCAATATAATTTTGCAGAAATGTTCCTTTGGTGACCCTCTACCAAGATTGTTCAAGCCATTTGGATTTGTCAAAAAACATGGCCGCCAGGGGGCGGGGCTCATTTTCCTTATATATCTATATGGAAAACTTAAAAAATCTTCTTGTCAGAAACCACTGAACCGATTTCCATATAATTTTGCAGAAATGTTCCTTTGGTGATCCTCTACCAAGATTGTTCAAGCCATTTGGATTTGTCAAAAAACATGGCAGCCAGGGGGCGGGGCTTATTTTCCCTATATATCTATATAGAAAACTTAAAAAATCTTCTTGTCAGAAACCACTGGATCGATTGCTATATAATTTTGCAGAAATGTTCCTTTGGTGATTCTGTACCAAGATTGTTCAAGCCATTTGGATTTGTCAAAAAACATGGCCACCAGGGGGTGGGGCTTATTTTCCCTATATATCTTTATAGAAAATTTGAAAAATCTTCTTGTCAGAAACCACTGGACCGATTTCATTATAACTTGGCAAAAATGTTTTCATAGTGACCCTCTACCAAGATTGTTCAAGTAATCATGATTCATCAAAAAACATGGCCGCTAGGAGGTGGAGCTCATTTTCCCTTTATATCTATATAGAAAGCTTAAAAAAATCTTCTTGTCAGAAACCACTGGACCGATTTCAATATAACTTGGCAGAAATGTTTCCTTGATGACCCTTTACCAACACTGTTCAAGCCGTCATGATTTGTCAAAAACCATGGCTGCTAGGGGGCGGGGCTTATTTTCCCTAAATATCTGTATAGAAAACTTTAATGATCTTCTTGTCAGAAACCACTGGACTGATTTCAATATAACATTGCAGAAATGTTTCTTACATAACCCTCTTTCAAGGTTGTTCAAGCTGTCATGATTCATCAAAAAACATGGCCACCAGGGGTTGGGGGGTACTTATTTATTTTCCTTATATATCTAAGATTAAATGATGATCTTTTCATTAGTTGCGACGACAGGATTGGAAAAATGTTGCATAACATCTGCATATCTGCAGTGGCTATGTCACTCAGGAGAGCGACCTGTGGCCCATGGGCCTCTTGTTTTTATCTTAACTGTAAGTCAGTGAAATAGTTATTATTATTAAAAGAATTTTGTACATTTGTGTAAATGATGTTTCAAAATAAATTCTTAAACAATATTTTACCGGTTCTCAATAGTGAAATCGCTATTGACAACCGGTTGTCAATAGCCACTTCCTAGGAATTATTGTATTTTGAACTACATTGAGAAAATAAACCAGTAAAGATATGAAATAACGCTCTACAGTTTTGAAATATGCTGCAATTGTTTGGGCTCAAGGGGACGGAGATGATATGGTTGGTGTTAGCAGAAGGGGACAATTAGATAGGCCCCTTTCTTATCACAGCATATATGGTAAAATAATTTTTCTTCTTCCCTTTTGCTTTTGCTGAGAACACGTTTTTGATGAACATATGATAACATCTTTTAATATACAGGTACATTTTTTTCTTCTGCTCTCTTTCTTTTCTCTTCCATAATGAACAATATGAAAGAAAAACTAAGATGTAATAATTGACTCTTATAATATGTACTTAAAATTCATATAAGTATGATGAAAATGTATATATATGTTGTAATACTATCTGAAATAATAATAAAAAAAAAATATTGCACAGATACATCATCAGGATGGTGGAAAGAAGTGATTAGATTTTGGTGACCTTGACCTTATTTTCAAGGTCACTACATTGTAAATACTCAAAAAGTGAGCCTTGTGTGCCCTCTTTTTGTTTTGTTTCTTTTATGAACTATATGAACAGCTACATGTTTTATGTTTTATTTTACTTTTCAGAGATGATGATGACATCAATGATGTTGCCACGATGGGTGGAGTCAATTTATCAGAAGAGAGTAGAAATATTCTAGCAACAAATGCTGACTTTATAGGAACCCAAATTAGGTCTTGTAAAGATGAAAGCTTTTTATTCCATAGCCCATTATTAAGTAGAATTACTGCAATAGGTAAGAAATTTTACATGGTTCATTCAAAGTTTTTAGGACCCTAGATAGATAAGATGAATATATAGAAGTTATTTATAGCTCACCTGAGCACAAAGTGCTCATGGTGTGCTATTGTGATCGCCTGGTGCATGTTGTCTGTCGTGTGTCTGGACCTCCACAATTACACTTAAATGTCTTCTCCTGTAGAAAGATTCTTCTTAACACCCTCTCTTAATCTCTTTCTAAATTTTGGATCCATGCAGAACTCTGGTTGCCATGACAATGGAAAAAAAAATGTAAAGCTCTCAGAATTTACTCAAGTATTTAAATGAAATTTTACTGGGATGTTCTTCAAGTGATTCTCTGTCAGATACCTTCGACTAATTTGACCTGTCAAAAAACATGGCTGCCAGTAGGTGGAACATTGTTGCCAAATATACCGTTATAGTACAAACTTAAAAAATCTTCTGAGAATCTGCCTTATTAATTTTCAATGATTTTTAGCTCAACTGAACCAAAGGCTCAGGATGAGCTATTGTGATCACTCCCAGTCAGTCGTCCATCTGTCTGTCCATCCATTCGCACCTTTGAACGACATCTCCTCTGAAATCCCTGGGCCAAATTTCTTCAAACTTCATGTGGAGCCTTGTGTTAAAGGGGAATTGAAAATTTGTACAGATGGTCACGTTCTATAAATCGAGATGGCCGCCATGCCCATATAAGGCTCCCATAGACTTATAATGGGACAAACTTAAAAATCTTCTGAAACCATGAGGCCTACTGCTTATATATTTAGTATGTAGCCATGTTTAGTGGTCCCCTACATAAATCCTGCCAATCAAGCCCCTGGGGTCTAATTTGGCTATGCCCCTGGGGTCATTTACTCCCATATAATGGGCAAAACTTAAAAAAGTCTTCCTCTCTGAAACCATGAGGCCTATAGCTTATAGATTTTGTATGTAGTAATGTCAAGTGGTCCCCTGCATAAATCCTGCCAATCAAGCCCCTGGGGTTCAAACTGCCCACACCCCAGGGGGATCATATGTTTATATAGATCTATATAGGTAAAGCACCATAAAAAGTTGTCTTCTCTGAAACCATGACAGATAAACAGATTAAGTACATAGACATTGTTTAGTGGTCTCCTACATAAATCCTGCCAACCATGCCCTTGGGGTCCAAATGGGTCATGCCCAGGGGATCATTAGCTCCCATAGACTTATTATGAGAAAAATTTATTATGCCCCCGCCTATTGGAAGAATAGCGGAAGGGCATTAAGTGTTACCCCTGTCCGTCCCGTACGTACGTACATACATACGCACGTACGTCCGTCCCATTTCATGTCCGGGCCATAACTCCTAAACCGTATGGAATATATTTATGAAACTTTACAGGTGCATGCATGGCATTGAAACGAAATGTCATGAACAAGGAAGACAACTCTTGCTTGTTTGGTTTTTGAATTATCTGCCCTTGACTTAGTTCCATATAGTAAACCGTGTCCGGGCCATAACTCCTAAACCATATGGAATATATTTATGAAACTTTACAGGTGCATGCATGACATTGAGATGATGTGTCATGAATAAGGAAGACAACTTTTGCTTGTTTGGTTTTTGAATTATCTGCCCTTGACTTAGTTCCCTATATTAAACCGTGTGTGGGCCATAACTCCTAAACCGTATGGAATATATTTATGAAACTTTACAGGTGCATGCATTACATTGAGACGATGTGTCATGAACAAGGAAGACAACTCTTGCTTGTTTGGTTTTTGAATTATCTGCCCTTGACTTAGTTCCATATAGTAAACCGTGTCCGGGCCATAACTCCTAAACCGTATGGAATATATTTATGAAACTTTACAGGTGCATGCATGACATTGAGACGATGTGTCGTGAAAAAGGAAGACAAATCTTGCTTGTTTTGTTTTTGAATTATCTGCCCTGGACTTAGTTCCATATAGTAAACCGTGTGTGGGCCATAACTCCTAAACCATATGGAATATATTTATGAAAATTTACAGATGCATGCATGACATTGAGGGGATGTATAATGAACATGGAAGACAACTCTTGCTTATTTGGTTTATAAATTATCTTTCCTTGTCTAAGTTCCATATAGTAAACCATGTGTGGGCCATATCAACCTTTATTATAACTTCATGCTGTACCTGTCACAATTACATATGTAACCTTTTTCTGAATGGCATTTAAGCGGGGGCATCCGTGTCCTATGGACACTTTTCTAGTTAAACCTTCTTCGCTGAAACCATGAGGCCCACAGCTTATATATTTAGTATGTAGCAATGTTTAGTGGTTCCCTACATAAATCCTGCTAATCAAGCCCCTGGGGTCCAAACTCGTCACACCCCAGGGGTTCATATATTTATAGCTAAAGAACCTTAAAAAGTTGTCTTATCTGAAACCATGAGGCCCAGTGCTAACAGATTAAGTATGTAGCCATGTTATGGTCTCCTGCATAAATCCTGCCAACCATAAACGTAAACATAAAATGCATGGTCACTTAATCAGATCTAGAGCAAAAATTATTGAGGAAGATGAAAAACCGACAAAATATTTCTGCAACTTAGAAACACATAATTACGCAAACAAAATTATTCCCAAAATAGAAAAATCTGATGGAACAATAATAACAGAGCAAAGTAGTATTTTGAAAGAAGCAAAACAATTTTACGAACATTTATACTCTATTTAAATAAAGATGAACAGTTGTCAGACATAAACTTATGTCAGGAATTAGCTGGATTTGATGTTCAAATACTTACAAAGAAAGAATCTGATGCTATTGAAGGATTCATAACTTTAAAAGAAGCAGCTGTAACTTTAAAATCAATGTCAAATAATAAAAGTCCAGGATCAGATGGTTTTAGTGCAGAGTTTTTCAAAGTATTTTGGAAAGAATTGGGTCAATTTATAGTTAGATCAATAAACTATGGATTTCAAAATGGAGAACTTTCAGTAACTCAAAAAGAAGGTATTATAACATGCATTCCAAAGGATAATAAGCCACGCAGATTTTTAAATAATTACAGACCAATATCATTACTCAATACAGTATACAAAATAGCATCAGGGGCAATAGCAAATAGAATAAAACCTACTCTGCAAAAACTTATCCATACCGATCAAACAGGGTTTATTTCTGGGCGATACTTAGGAGAAAATATAAGACTTATATACGATATTATGCACTATACAGAAGAACAAAACATACCAGGTTTACTTTTATTAATAGATTTTGAAAAGGCCTTTGACTCTGTCTCATGGTCATTTATATATGAAACTTTGAAATACTTTGGTTTTGGCACATCAATTATACAATGGATAAAGATCTTCTCTAAAAATGCAAAATTAGCTGTAAATCAAGGAGGCAATCTTTCAGACTTTTTTTTTACATAGGTAGAGGCTGTCGACAAGGAGACCCTGTGTCTACTTGTCTATTTGTACTCTTCGCTGAAGTCCTTGCAATTAAAATAAGAAACAATAAAAATATCAAGGGAATAACTATTAATAATACCGAATACAAGTTGTCACAATATGCAGATGATACATCGGTAATATTAGATGGTTCATCCACCTCTTTAAATGAAACTCTTAATGTGCTATCTAGCTATGCAAAATATTCAGGTCTTAAAATAAATTTCGATAAAACTAGTGTAGTCTGGATTGGAAAGAAAAAATACAGTACTGACACCATTAAAACAAGATGGAAACTATCATGGGGTAAAAGTAACTTTAAATTATTGGGAATACACTTTAATGTTGAATTACACACAATGTTAAGAGTTAAATTATAAAGAAAAACTAAGTAAAATGAAAAATCTTATTCAGATTTGGAAACGTAGATATCTTACCCCACTTGGGAAAATAACAGTTATTAAATCTATCTTGATATCACTACTAACTCATCTATTTATTTTTTTACCAAACCCAACCAGCAGTATCATAAAACAACTGAAGACCATGCTACTGGATTTCTTATGGGAAGGACCTCCAAAAATAAAACAAAACGTGCTTGTAAAAAATTACTCAGAGGGGGGATTAAAAATGATAAATATTGATGCATTTATTAAAGGATTGAAAGCTCCTTGGATTAGACGATTAATAATTAGTAATAGTAAGTGGCAGTATATCATAAAATCAAATTTAAACATAAAAGACGATAAACTTTGGAAAATCATACTCTGAGTCTTTGATAAAACAAATTAATAATTCTTTTTGGTCAGATGTAGTAAAATCCTATTCCTCTGTTATACAACTTAAAGAAAAGAACACAACTGAATACTTTCTGTCGAGTCCAATTTTTCACAACCCAGAAATACTAATAGGAAAAAAGACCATCTTTTATCAGCAATGGTATAACAAAGGAATTTGCTATATTAATGATATGTTCAAAGAAAATGGGGAATTCCATACTGAGTTAGAATTTGTGCATAAATATAATATAAAAACTAATTTTCTACAATTTAATGGTTTAAAAGCAGCCATAAAAGTGTTTGCTAAAAAATTAAAACTTGATACTATAAGGAACAAATTAAGTAACCCAATGCTACCAACAAACATCTCTGTTTTTCTTAGATCAACTAAAGGCAGTAAAGATCTATATAACATTCTAAATCAAAACAACAACACCCCGACTTCAAAGGAAAAATGGCAAGAAATCTATGATATTGAGGAAGAAACTTGGAAAGATATTTATAGTGCTCCTTTTAAACAGATTTGTAGCACTAAACTACAATGGTTTCAAGTTAGTATTATACATAGATTACTTCCAACCAAAAAATACTTATATAATATCAAAGCAGTGGACTCTCCAAACTGTAACTTTTGCTACCAGGAAGAAACAATACCACATATGTTATGGTCCTGCCCTAAAACCTTTTCATTAATCCAACAACTGAATCAGTGGTTATCAGCAACTAACACATATACAAACAATGTAGAAGAATTATTTATTTTTAATATAGGAAAAAACATAGAAGAAGCAAATCAACATATCATCTTAGTAACAAAATATATTTATTTAACAAAACGACTGAACAAGCCACTCTCTTTAATAGCCTTGAAGCACAGACTAAAAAAATATTATCTTACACTTAAAAGCATAGCAGTAAAAAATAAGAAGCTAGATACTTTTGAAAAAAAGTGGAATACTTATAAAGACTTACTTGAAAATACTTAAATTTAAACACTAAAATCTACACACATGCAGAAACCTGGCAATATTGCTGTCATACCCAAAATCCTATATATCAACTATAATAGAAGAACTAAGGCGGAGAATACCTCAAACATAACCTCTCTCTTTCCCTCCTTCTTTTTCACAATTTTTCAGTTACAAACTAAACTTAAACATGTATATGATAACTAGAAGTTATTTGTATCAAGATAAAATATGTCAATATATAATATACAGTTGTGTAGTTGTCATACCCATATTTGTTCATGATAGTTGCTGACTATATTGTAAGGTATATCAAGGGATGGTCCTCCCCGACCCTTGATATATCATTTGACGGGGAGAATAAATGGGTTACTGAATAGTAACTGAAAAAAAAAAAAAAAAAAAAAAAAATCCTGCCAACCATGCCCCTGATGTCCAAACTGACCAAACCCCGGGGGTCATTAGCTCCCATAGTCTTATAATGGGAAAAACTAAAAAGATCTTCTCTGAAACTATGAGGCCCACAGCTTATATATTTATGTCTGCCCCTGACAGGGGTGGAGACATATTGTTTTTGCCTAGGTTGTCTGTCTGTCCATCCGTCACGCAATCGTGTCCGCTCTATAACTTGAAAACCCTTCAAGATATTTTCATGAAATATCATAGAAATATAAAGCATCATCAGATGACATGCAGAACACAAGAACAGTAACTCTTGTCCATACAGTTTTGGAGTTAATCCACTTTGAAATTCGACAATTGTAAATTTGTGTTCGCTCCATAACTTGAAAACTGTTCAAGATATTTTAACTTCGTAATACATTAACCTATAGATAATGTGCTATTCTCTTCTGTTTTCACACCTTCCACAGAAAAAAACTACCTTTCAGTCGTCCATTAAAGTCTTAAACCAGAAGGTCCCTTAGGTAGTTACCTGTGTGATGTAACTCCTCCCGCTCAGTCGATCACGTGTCAGTTTCTTTTCTGTGGACAAAGAAATTCAACAAGGATTATTTACCTGTGAAAGAAATTTGGATTATTTCATTCCTCACAGATAAATTTCTGTATCCTTGTGTTTCTTTTGTTTATTTATCACTCCTTTCACTTTCTATGTTATTATTTAAAATTTTCAATTTTCGATTTCACGTATTTTTGACTGGCCTTTTCTTGACATGCGTTTTCACGACTCTTGCTATTCGGCACAACACTCGTGCGCGGTCGGTTCGGAAGTCGTGTTTATATATGCAGAATATTTTTTGTTCTTTTCGTTCCAGGTTATTCAGCGTTTACGATATGATTTTCCTGGACTTTTATTTGCAGAGATCTTCAGTTGGCTAAAGATTCTCATGGTGGAGAAGCTGATTGTAAAGAACTTGTCAACCCTTGATGGGTTATAAGACAATTCTTTACTGATGGGAGCCCCACCCCATATGGCTATACTGCCGGGGTAAGACCCATCAAGGTGGCATCTTTGGGTACTTAGTATCTGATAAAGTCTAAGTCCACCAGTCACCGGTCAACCAGTCACCAGTCAACCAGGCACCAGTCAGTCAGCTTCACCAGTCACCAGTCAACCAGGCACCAGTCAACCAGTCACCAGTCAACCGGTCAACCAGGCACCAGTCAACTAGTCTCCAGTTTTCACCGGACAAAATAGTCACGTATACTAACTTCCGGTCATTATGTCTAATTATTAAAAAAATTTCACCGGGCAAAGTATCAGTAATATTTCTGATACTTATACCCGGTCATTTTATCATATTATTTCTGATTTTTCACCAGGCAAACTTTTACAGAAACGTGTCTGGTCAATTTTGCCTAATAATTAATTATAACCAGGAAAAAGTTTCGAATACTTGTGCTCGGTCAATTTCATATATAATCTCTTTTTTTCATCGGACTAGAGTTACGAATACTGCTATCCGATCAATTTGTCTAATTATTTGTAACTTTACCGGGCAACAGTTACGAATAATACTGTCCGGTCATTATGTCAGGTAACTAGTGTCAAAATAGTGATCACTAATTCCCGAACAATCTATTATCGTTCATAGAGCGCCATACACATTTAAGTCAATGGATATAGGTTATTAAGTGAAATACATAGTAACCTTTTATACATAAAAATGTGTACAGTCTTTCCCGAATCAGACTAGAATCTTTAATATTCTATTGACTTATTATAGGAGTGTAATTCCATTAATATTTTAAATTAACTTATGTTTTATCTCTTTCATCCGCTAGAAAGAGTTAAACTTCTGACTATAACAAAATTTTTACCGGGCAGCAGTTCGTAGACTAGTGCCAGGTCATTCAAATTATGTTTTATCTCTTTCATTCGCTAGAAAGAGGTTAACTTCCGACTCTAATGAAAACTTCACGGGGCGGCAGTTCGTAGACTAGTGCCAGGTCATTCTAACAAAATTCCACCGGGCAGTAGTTTCGTAGACTAGTGTCACGTCATTGTGTCGGATTACTAGTGACCGAGTAGTAGTCACTAGTACTCGCTCAATATATTTTTATTTATTAAGCACTATAGACATGTATAGTCTTGGGTTATAGGTTATAGAATGACAGCGATGGGTTCTAATATCTAGTAGCCCCTTATATTGTTGAATTCTGTCCAGTCATTTTTGAACTAGACTTAAAATTCTGTATATATATTTATTCTTGAAAATGAATTAAGAATTATCGGTTACGATCAAATTCGCAATTCATTCACTAAGTGTAGAAGATACTTCCAGCTATAATTATATCTCTTTTTATTCGCTACAAAGAGATTAACTTCTTACACATTCACCTTATTCGGCTCTAACTCTATAAAACTATCGTTATTTATAAGAAGAAAAATATACACGAAATCTAAAAATCTTTCTTCTTTCCTCCCCTGTTTTTCTACATGCTCCGATATGTAATCAGCATGTAATCTAAGGAGTAAATTGACAAGAAAGTAGCAATTGATCCTTTCTGCTTTCTATTAATATTTCATTCATAAGGTATCAGAAATCTACACGAATCAGATAAATAAATTAAGAGTTTATTTATTTATCTGCTACCTCTCTAGTTTTCTACGATTAAAAAAGTCTAGTCGAGGTACATATTTCCTTTTGCCTTTGTACATGGAAAATAGTTGATTCTATTTTATACTATCTTTGATTGATAAGAGTCTAGGTCAGTCGTGATCTGTCTAAACTCTACTATAAAATAAAAAAAATAAAAAAATAAGAAGAAAATTTTATATTTAGGCATATATATAATTCGTTAATTCGATATGTTCTTTACTTTGCCTTTTTTATTTTTCTTCTGGATCTTTTAAGACTACGATAACAATATACCAGAAAATTTTGTCTTAGAATCTATAACGCTGAAGATTCTTAATCTGGGAATAATAATTTTATAATGATTATGACTAGAAATCATTTAGGAAGGTTTAAAACTTATAATACCTAGACCCAATTAATTCACATATATTATGGGTCTACCTTATTCTTATTGCGGAATAGCCTTGCTTCGATTAGCTCTATACCTCTGATATTTTACTTATAACTAGAGTCCATGTCAATAAAATTTTTCTCGCCCCCCTTGGTATTGACAATGGATACATATTTAGTAAAGGCTTTAATTATTCGGTACGTGACCGATTATTATTGCCTAAATTAAGTATTATATACAATACTTTTCCTTTTAAATTTCTTATTGACTTTGTAACTATTCAGAAACTGCCAAAGTCAATCTTTTCCTTCCTCTAAATTTACCGAAGCCTTAGATTATGTTTATATATATATATTTTTAATATATGCTTAGAGGTTAATTTACGGTAGTTTACCTCATAATAGCAGATATTATCATTTTAATTTTAATCATCCCTTTCTTCTACTATGTGCGTTCTAGGTTTAGAAAAGAGGGAAAACATCCTTATTTACGAGTCGGTAAAGAATTAAGATACACTTCTTTATCTCTTTACCCCCTTTTTTATGTTTACATTCGTTAAAGGGATCATACTCCTTCTCGCTAAGAGTTCAAGTTCAGTTTGCGAGTAATGCAAAGATTAGTATCTTGATTTTCAGTTCGCATCAAAAATGGTCTATATACATAGATAAATATCCTTTCCGAAACTGGATATTTATTCTTTCCACAAAATAAGTCATTTCAACACTTTTCGATAATTTTGAAATGCACTACCTCAATTCATAATATAGAAATTTTTATATATAAACTTCACAACGTAGTAAGTGCTGCACCTACGTTCCTGGTCAAATCTTACTTTTTGTGATACTTTTTCGAACATTTAGATTATTTGATAATAGTTGGAGATAATATATTATACCGATAGTTATATATCTATCTTCATTATTTATCTTTCTCAACTTATTTTTAAGTTAGATTGACCTTCTCGCTGCGTTCCAGGTCTAAATCTAATTAACATTATAGACTAGTCACTTTTTTGTTACAGATAAAAAAATTTTCCTAAACAATATTTTATAGTTTTCTCAGTATTCAGAGCGTAACGACTTCATGAATACTTGAAAATAATTCAATTCTACGCTTGTTAAGCTAAGCCTAAAACAAGCTCTAGTTTTTCGAATGGATATTATCCTCCGATTCAGTTCATGAAGATACATCCATTTAGATCCCATTATCTCTATTTCAATCATACATAATTGTAATGACTAAGTACTCATTTTCTACGTACGAATACAGAATAACGAGTCACCGTTGATGCATATTGGTTAAAGATTAAACGAATTTTATCTTAAACCCATATGACATTAAATTAATTATTATTTATATTATTTCATATTTATACATGCTTTTACCCTGCTTCAGGGATCGTGGTAATAATATTATTCCATTACTCTCTATGGTTTACGCATAGATCTCGAAAGTATATATATATATTATATATATTTTCTTCCTGATTTTCATTTGTGAGTACGTAATTTGATATGTCAGGAATTACCAAATATGTAGAAATAGATTTTATTCTACTAATATTCTATTCTAAAAATTTAATTGAATATTTATCTATAAAATTCCAAGCAGTAATTTTATATCAAGTTATATGTTTAATAATTCCTTGCTTCATAAATAGTTACGCTTAACTTTTTATTTATAGCAGGAATTTGTCCCGTAGTATTATTTTAGTTTAGTATTCATATTTTTTTTTCTTACTATTCTTAAATATGTGTATAGAATAGTAATACTATCTCTTAACTTATAAATTAAGTGTTTTAGAGATTATTAATCAGTACTATTGTATAATCTTTCTTTATAGATTATTACACTATTACATTTTTCTCTGAGTCCTTCTCTTTTTCCGAACATCTGATTCGTCATTACTAAATGGACTCTTGTCATTTCTTGATTCCCATGATTATTTACATACGAATACTTTTCATGGCTATCTTCTGGCATAGAAAGATTCTATCCAGTTTATTTATTTTTGCTTAATCTTAGCAATACGGTAAGATTTAGCGAAAATATGGCCATCTTACAGTTAGCTGCGATCAGTCTTATTCTTATCTCTTTAGTGTCTGTCAAACTCTAAGTTATGATGTTGACAGTCTCTTCTTTATTATTTTGTCAGGACATCAAACACTTTTATATGTCCATGACAAAACTTATTATCAATAATTTAGGTTGCCTTTCTTCCCAGCAGTCTTACGCAACCTCTGTATTATCTTATTTCTTGACTGAAAATTCGTAATACATTTAGTCTAGCAATAATTTTAACCATTATTTTTGTGTATACCTTTTTCTTTTGATGGATAACTGAGCTACAGTTAAGTTAACTCCATCTACCTTTATTATCTCCCCTTCTTTAATTTGATCAAAGGGGAATAATTATACAACATTATGGTTATTTTAAGTCCATATCTGTTCATTGGAAACGGTCCTATCGCTCCAATTAACAGAATCTAATTACTTTATAATTCTAATAGCTTAGACTATTACAGTTAGATAGCTTCACATATCTAGAATTTTATCCAAAATATCTACATATGTCAGTTATCTATAGGAAACTCCATCTAGTAGACAGTTCCTTTATTAATTCAAGACCCTAGATAGACTACTTATGGTCTTGGCCTTTGTTTTACAAATTTTATTTCGAAAATATTATCTCTATATTCCTAGCTTACTTTGCAATGGAATATTTAGGTTATGTCTCAATGATTCCTTTTTCTTTTTGGAGCCAATTGTTGTTTCCTAAAAAGAAAAAAAAAGGGGTGGGGGGGGGCAATGTTAGGTCTCTGAGACTTAAGAACTGGCTTCCTCTAGAGTCTATTATTATATATAAGGTTGTTAGATCATAACACCTTAAAGATATGCTATATTGTGAATCTAGATCATTCTTTCTATTAAATATAGAATTAGAATGTATCTGATTCCTTAGAGTTTCCTGAGTCTTTAACCAGAAGTGGTGAGATATTATTTATTGGTGTTAGAATTAGGAGAGCACCTCCCTCCTATTCTGCAAATTCTAGCACATTATCTATAGGTTAATGTATTACGAAGTTAAAATGAAGTTTTTTAAAAGTAAAACGTATTTTAACGAGTAATACTTAACCTATAGATAATCAGTTATCTCCCTCCTCCTGGACCCACCCTCGCTTATCTCTCCTAATTGTGTCTATTGTTTTACACATAAAAGAAACTGACACGTGATCGATTGAGCGGGAGGAGTTACGTCACACAGGTAACTACCTAAGGAACCTTCTGGTTTAAGACTTTAATTGATGACTGAAAGGTCGTTTTTTCTGTGGAAGGTGTGAAAACAGAAGAGAATAGCACATTATCTATAGGTTAAGTATTACTCGTTAAAATACATTTTACTTTTAAAAAACTTCATTTTCATGAAACTTAATAGAAATAGAAAACATCATTACACGACATGCAGAACACAAGAACAATAACTCTTGTCTATATAGTTTTGGTGTTATTATGTCCCCACCCTACCAAAGGAGGGGAGACATAATGTTTTTGGGACGGATCCCATCTGCGTAAAACTTCTTGTCCACTCTGTAACTTGAATCACAGTGTATCATAGAATCCGGAACTTGGTACCAATTCAGTCGATAAACAACTCATAAACAAACGAATTGGATTATGTCCAAGGTAAGAAAATCCTTTATCATAATGTTCTGTCGAGGTACTGTGCACTAAATAAACATTCCTCATTTATCGAAGACATTTTAGTTTTAAATGCACCCCCTGAAATCACATGAAAATGGTTTAAAGTTCATTTTTCAGTGCAAAACGAGCAGCCTGGTACCGCGACAAATATGTGTCATCTATGTAACACGCCCGTTGATCGCACAAACAACTGCGATAAATTCAATTTCATTATGTCCCACACGCATTGCCATGCCTGCTGTTCATATTCATTTAACATTTTTCTCCGAACTGTTCTGGAACTCGATGAAAACAGGAAAAATCGCGAAGCACTTGAGTACGGCAACTTGCGACACTGCACAGAAGTACAGGACGGCGACTTTTTCACTGACTGTACGGCGATTAGCATTGACAAGAAACAAATAATACACCAAGTAGTGGGCGATGCGGTTCAGGGAATGCCACAATCTGCAAATGAGGCCAACCCAAGGCACCCAGAAGCAACGCTCCCCCTCCAGCCACCACCGACTCATCAAAATCTCAACTCTGGGGCAAGTTATGCCTAGTCTTATCTAAAATCAACAAAAGAACTGGATCCATTGGACCCATAGCCCTCTGAGTCACTGAGCATGCGCATTTGAATTTCGATTTATTGAGGGCTCGCAGACATCTTTTATGCTTAACGGAACTCTGTACAATCACACTACACTCCCTACAAAATGTGCTCCCTCGAGGAGCACATTGTGCACCCTGCATAAACATATTCTTATGGGATCGGGAATTTTGTTGTGGATGGCTTTGGAGAAAGCATAGCTGATTACAAAAAGATATTTTAACAGATGCTAAACCTCATCAAATGTACAGAATGAAAAAATATTTTTTGATATTCAGCTGTGCTTGTATTTAATTTTTGAAAACATGCTGTAACGAGGGGAATTCAGGCCAAAAAACTCGATTTCACAGGATTTAGGTTACTTCGGCGGCCATTTTCTGTTACCATAGCAACCACAAAACCTGAATGTTAGTGAACTTGGACAGAAGGATCGTTGATCTTGTTTAAAAAAAAAAACAACAAATCAGCTCAAAGAAATTTCTTGACTACAACTTTGATTTGTTGGCATCACAAGAACACCCTTAAAAATATTTTTGTTTGCTGTCACCCTACCCAGAATTCTCAGGGTGGGTCGGTAGGTAGGTGATTTTTTTTTGATAAACTTGTGATGTTAAATAATTTTCGCGGATTCAATGCCTAGTAGTTAATGATCTATTCTCCGCTGTTAAGTAAAACATTTGAATTATTGTCAGAGTGATGTTCAAAATTAAAACAAACATTGAATCATAAAGACTTTTCCCAATAAAAATGTGTGAAAAAATCGCCAGATCTCAATAAATTTTTGAGTGGGGGTCAAATAGTGAGTCGGTCGGGGGACAGCAAACAAACAATTTTTATGGATGGCTCAAGGGGCCAAAAAAGTTCTGTTAATGCACGTTGTCCTTTGTAACTGGTGAAAGGAGTGGAAGTTCCCAATTTCTTAAAGTGCACTCACACTATGGCGAATGTGTTTGCGAATGTCATTCGTCGCCAATTCGTAATGATCGTAAAATGATTGTCAAACATTCACAAGCGTTCATAAGCATTCGCTGACGTTTTGGGGGTGTTACGAATATTAGAAACATGCTCCTTATATTTGCAAGGAAAGCACATTTTCCTTTTTTCACAACGCATTCTTAAGAATTGACAAGCTGTTCGTATTGATTGCACGTTGTAGTACACTTGTAACGTTGGTAAGGCATTTGTAGAGTATTCATTAGATTTTCCCTATATTTCAGAGCGTGCGTGCACGCAAACGAAGCAGCACGTATTATTAGTAATTGATAGAGAAACTGGAGAAGAAAAGTATACTCATGGTGAAATTTTCTAGAAACCATCAAAATAAGAAACGCGTAGCATATAAATGCGTGCCACAAGAAAATGTATACCTATGTCGGCTTATTTAATGCTTAAGCCAGTTATCTTGATCAAATATGCCATCTAAAATATAACTTTACTCTTGGTAAAATGTGAAGAATAATTGCCGATAAGCGAATATTGGCAAGCAATCGTTGTGTATTAACTTTAGGTTTGCATCAGCATTTGTAATTATTCTTATCATTCATAAAAGATTCGCATGGCTTGGAAAATGGATTATTAATGAAACGTAAGCTTCTTTAGAAATTCGCAAGCATTAGTGATGATTCATCACGTTTTCGCAAGCATTCGTAAGGGCCTTAATTTGTTCAGTGTTTGTCTCGACAAATCGTATCATTTTCGGCTATTCTGCCACAAATTTAAAAATTTCCACATTCTTTCATATTCGTAAGGATATTCGCCATAATGTGAGAGCAGCATTAAAATATTTTGCATAGCAAAGAGAAAGTTTAACAAACATAATGCATGGAAATCGGACAGTTTTGCTGCGTTATATCGATGCAAGTTGCCGTACTGTAAATTTATTATGTTTTTCAAGCTTCCATACACAGAACTTCCAAATTGCCGTACTCCCAGAAACTCGTGTTTTCGAGAATAATTCAGTCAAATCATTGTCGTTGCAAATGAAACTTATACCGAAGGTGATTCTTAATATGCTGAATGTTTTGACATTGAAAAAGAACAGGAAAATGCTTTAAACAATGCCGAAACGATCATGTTTTCGAGGAGACACGTTGTTTTGAAAAGTACCAGCTCGCAGGATTCCAAGTGTTTTTAGCGAAATACAGAAATATTTTTGAAAAATCACGGGCATGGACAACAATCAGATGTCTCTAGGAACTAACACTTTTCATTTCAAAGGATGACACTCATCAAAAGGCATCGAAAAAAAAGTTCTACTGACCTGGCTACATGCCATTCCAGCCATTTTTATAGTTGTTTATCGACTGAAGTGGTACCAAGTTCCGGATTCTATGATACACGGTGTGAATATCCTTTGGAATATTTTGATGATACTTGTTAGAAATGTAGAAACGGACCAGATGACATGTCACATACAAGAATGACAACTCTGCCTTTCTTACTTTTGGAGTAATCACCCTTTGTGTTATTTGAAAAAGATTTTGTGTCCGCTCTGTAACTCGAATACCCTTTGGAATATTTCGATGGTACTTGGCAGAAATGTAGAATAGGACCAGTCAACATGTCGCGTACAAGAATGACAACTCTGCCTTTCTTACTTTTGGTATTATCTCCCTTTGTTATATTGTATTTGACAGTGATAATCCATTGATTTCGTATCCGCTCTGTAAGTCAAAGACCCTGTAGAATATTTTTATGATACTTGGTAGACATGTAGAACAGGACCAGACTGTGTAGCATACAAGAATGACAACTCTGCCTTTCTTACTTTTGGCATTATCTCCCTTTGTTATGTCTCACAGTGATTATCCATTGATTTCGTGTCTGCTCTGTAAGTCAAAGACCCTTTGGAATATTTTTATGATACTTGGTAGAAATGTAGAACAGGACCAGATGAAGTGTCACGTACACGAATGACAACTCTGGCTTTCTTACTTTTGGAGTTATATCCCTTTGTTTTGTTTGAAATAGATTTCTTGTCTGCTCTGTAACTGGAATACCCTTTGGAATATTTCGATGGTACTTGGCAGAAATGTAGAACAGGACCAGATGATGTGTCACATACAAGAATGACAACTCTGCCTTTCTTACTTTCGGCGTTATCGCCCTTTGTTTAATTCGACAGTGATAATCCATTGATTTCGTGTCCGCTCTGTAAGTCGAACACTCTTTGGAATATTTTTATGATACTTTGTAGAAATGAAGAACAGGACCAGACGACATGTCACATACAAGGATGACAACTTTGGCTTTTTTTACTTTTGGAGTTATCTCGCCTTCTTGTATTTGAATTTGATTTCTTGTCTCTGCTCTGTAACACGAATACCCTACGGAATATTTTGATGATGCTTGGTACAAATGTAGAACAGGACAAGAAGATTTGTTGCGTTCAAGAATGACAACAGTGGGGGAGGGGGGGACATTTCGGGGGTTGTTTTTGGGTGGGGGGGTTTGTTTTGTTTTTTGTTTTTTTCGAAAATTTTTTTTCTCGTTCCCCTTTGAAATTGGACAATGGTAATATCGTGTTGGTTCTAATAACTGGAAAACCATTCAAGATATTTTCATGAACTTCATAGAAATATAAGTCATCACGAGATGACATGCAAAAAACAAGAACTGTAACTCTTGTCTATAAATTTTGGGAGTTATTCCCCTTTTGAAATTCTACAATGGTAATTTCATGTCTGCTGTGTAATTCGAAAACCGTTTAAGACATTTTAATGAAACTTCATAGAAATATAAAGCACCATCAGACGGCATGCAGAGCACAAGAACCATAACTCTTGTCAGTACATTTTTTTGTTTCAACAGTGAAATTCAATAGTGGTAATTTTGTGTCCCCTCTTTAACTTGAAAACCGTTCAAGATATTTTCATGAAACTTCATAGACATGTAAAGAATTATTTAAGACATGCAGACCACAAAAACTGTTACTCTTGTCTATATATTTTGGAGTCATTTCTCTGTTACTCTTGTCTATATATTTTGGAGTCATTTCTCTTTGAAATTTGACAATGGCAATTTTGTGTCCGCTCTATAACTTGAAAACGGTTCAAAATATTTTCATGAAACTTCATAGACATATTAGGCATCATCAGCCAAGGTGTAGAAAACAAGAACTATAACTCTTGTCTATATCTCTTGTCTGTACATTTTTGGAGTTATTTCCCTTTGAAATTCTACAATGGTAATTTTGGGTCCGCTCTAGAACCTGTAAACCATTTTAGATATTTTCATGAAACTTCATAGAAATATATAGCATCATCAGACGACGTGCAGGACACAAGAACCATAACTCTTGTCTACAAATCTTTTGAGTTATTCTCCCTTTGAAATTAGACAATTGTAAGTTTGTGTCCGCTCTGTAACTTGAAAATTGTTCAAGATCTTTTCATGAAACTTCATAGAAATATAAGGCACCATCAGATGACGTGCAAAACACAAGAACAGTAACTCTTGTCTATACACTTTTGGAGTTATCACCATTTGAAATTCGAGAATGGTAATTTCATATCCTCCATAGCTTGAAAACAGTTTAAGATATTTTCATGAAACATAAATAAGCAGTGATGATGAACAATTAGTATGGGTAAACTTTCTATATGTGAGTGGCAGCTGGTGGTGGAGACATATGTTGTGTTTTTTTTTTTTGTTTTGTTTTGTTTTTTGTTAAAAGCAGCTCTAGTTAGTATATAGCAATGTTTAGTGGCCCGCTACATAAATCCTGCCAATCAAGCCCCTGGGGTTCAAACTGGCCACACCCCAGGGGGTCATATGTTTATATACAGAGGATCTTACACGAGTGGTCATTTCATATGAAATTTATGAAACGTGCCTTCGGCGAGTTTCATAAATTTCATATTAAATGACCACTAGTGTAAGATTCTGTTTATCATATGACCCTTTTAAATGGGATTTTATCGCCTTTAAAGTTGACACTTGTTCAACAGAAAATGCACGGGTGACATGGACGTCGTCATGATGTTACTTGTTCCCGCCAAAGTGTTATATAACGTGTGGTTATACGAATTTTATAACATGACGGTATCCACTGAATAACAGCGACATCATATGATAAAATGCTATATAGCTAAAAGATTCTTAAAAAATCTTCCTCTCTGAAACCATGAGGCCCAAAGCTAACAGATTAAGTATGTAGCAATGTTTAGTGATCTCCTACATAAATCCTGCCAACCAAACCCCTTGGGTCCAAACTGTTCATGCCCCAGTGGTCATTAGCTCCCATAGACTTATAATGGGAAAACTTTTAAAAATCTTCTTTTCTGATACCATGAGGCCCACAGCTTATGTATTTAGTATGTAGCAAATTTTAACTGCGCAATACATTAACCTATAGATAATGTGCTATTCTATTCTGTTTTTCACCCCCTCCACAGAAAAACGACCTTTCAGTCGTGATAGTCTTAATTCAGAAGGTCCCTTTAAACAGTTACCTGTGTGACGTAATTCCTCCCGCTCAAATGATCACGTGTCAGTTTCTTTTCTGTGGACAGTGAAAAGCTCAAGGATTATTTACCTGTGGAAGAAATTCGTATTTATTTCTTTTTACACAGCTAAATTTCTCTATCTTTGCTTTTCTCTTGTTTTATATTCACTCCTTCTACTAAACATGTAATTCTTTTGAAATTATCGATTTTCGATGTTTTGCTTTTCTAGCGTTATTTTCTGTGTTATTTGTTTCCGCGTCATTTGATGTATATCACCCGCAGCAAATATGGTCATTTGAAGGCCAAATGGGATAATCACCCTTCTTGTATATCTTGTACTGCTTGTCTACGTGTTTCTCCTTGTTCTTTTTGCAGTAATTGGACTACTAAAGTGTGGAGTCTTGCCGAGAAGAGAGGTCTATACTCCACTCGTGAGTTGGTCATGACACAGAAAAGAAGACAGAAGAAATCTAAGAAGACTAAATCCCAGTCAGACGTCAGACAATGGGACTCCTGATGGGAGCACCGCCCCACTAAGCTATACTGCCCAGAGCAGGACCCATCAAGGTGGCAGCCCAGGGGACCTAGAGTCCGACCGGGCATTAAGTCCACCAGTCACCGGTCATCCAGTCACTGGTCAACCAATCACCGGTCAACAATCCACCAGTCAACTAATCACCAGCAAGTCACCGGTCAACCAATCACCGGTCACCAATCCACCAGTCAATTAATCACCGGTCAGCCAGTCAGAGGTCATCCAGTCACCGGGCAAGAAATCACCGGTCATACAGTCACCGGTCAAGCACTCACCGGTCAACCACTCACCGGTCATCCAGTCACCGGTCAACAAGTCACCGGTCAACCAGGCACTAGTCACCAGTCATTCGCATATGACTTTCAAAATGTGCCTCTACAAAATTATGCTCCTTCTATAAGCAGCCATGTATCTCACGGTAGTATCCATAGACTACCATATGTACATACTCCTGGATATGAACACTCTGAAATGTCAGAGTTCCCAAATCCAGCTACTTCTTCCAAACAGTTAATCCCACTCGAGCCTGACTTCTCGCAGATGTCAGACCAGAGTGTGATGATTGATCCTCCTATTTCTACTGATGTTTCTCAGACTAGACCTTCACGGAAGGAACAGTCAAGAAGAGATCTTAAATCAAAAAAGAGAAGAAGACATCGATCGTCTTCTTCCTCTTCTTCCACTTCTAGATCAGATTCTTTGAATTTGTCTAGACGAAAGAAGAATTCAAAGAGATCTAAACACTCACACAAAAAGAGTAGAAGATGATCGATGACACCTTCTTCTTCTTCTAATACTTCTCAGTCTCAGATTGACTTTGGCAGATATAAAAGGACTAATAAATCTTCCCAGGTTGTTCAAACGCCTGTTCCCGTTCAACCTGAGGAAACCAATTTTATTCCAGTCAATACTCAACCAATTAATATTGATGAATTTCAGCCGAATCTTCCTCAAACGAATAAAGAGTCCGATTCGGAGACTGAAACTGAAATCTGGTTTTAGGACCATGCTATAAATGAGGTCTTCAGGCTTCTTCCTGCCAAGTTATGTCCTTAGACTCAGCAGGATCAAGCCCCATCTAAACCTCTTTCTGGGATAGAGCACTTAATGGAGTCCCGTTTGACGCCATTACTTGTTCTACCCCAGTCTAAATTGGTTGAAAATACCATAAAATACATTCAAAACAGACTTGATTCGGATAAATGTTTTAGAGACTGGATATGCCCGCAAAACTTGGTTTCGGCTCTTGCTCCGACTAAATTCTACAAGAGCCGAAACCAATATTTGCCCACTGACAGTATTCCACAATTAGAAGCAGATGCGTCTCATATTTGCCCACTGACAATATTCCACAATTAGAAGCAGATGCGTCTCTCCTAGACATCTCGAATAAAGGAAGCGCTTCCATTCCTCTGAAGAATTTGGAAGCATGGGAAAGGAAGGCTAGGAAATTAGTTTCTATTAATTCCCATGCTGACTTATTTTCTTCAGCTGCCTTCCTTTGTCTACAACAGGAATCGATGTCGGTTGCAGCCCTTTCCAGGCTTTTGGAGGCCATAGCCAAATCGATTAAGCATGCTACCACCATGTCTACTCTTTTAACTACTGAAATATTTCAAGCTAGGAGGGACGCAGCCCTAGCTTCATCAAAACTGCTTCTTGACAATTCTTCATTTGAGCTGAGGAATGCTCCGATCAACTCAAAAACATTATTTGATGGCAGGATAAAAGAAATAGCCAAATCAAATCTTGAAGCTCAACAGCAAAGGTTTTTAGCTTCTACTTCCATTCAATCACAGTCTAGTTCATTTAAGCCTCCTACTCTGAGTAGAGCTTTCAAGATACCTAAATATCCTGCCAAACAAACAATGTCCAGACCTAAACCTACGCAATCGTATAGGTCCAAATCTCAGTCTCAAAGTTCAGCATCTCACACTAAAAAGGAAAATATAAAGAGGACTGGTAACATCCGTCAGTTCCCCTCCTCTAAACCTGCCTCTTCTTCCACAAGATTATGAAGGCCAGCCCTTTCCACTGCCTGCTCTTCCATACTCGGACATTCCAGTGGGAGAATGATTGGCCCATTTTGTGGAAAAATGGGAGGAAATTACAGACAACAAATGGGTCCTCTCTATCGTACGACACGGATTCAGGATACCATTCAGCAAAATTCCTCCTTTGTCATCTGTTCCGATTAGAATGAGTCAATCCTCCTCCCCGTTTCTCAGAGAAGAGATCGAAAACCTTCTCAACAAATGGGCAGTGGAAAGGGTAAGGAATCCGGGAACTCCCGGCTTTTATTCCCGGATCTTCCTTGTTCCAAAAAAGAACGGAAAGTTACATTTGATCATAGACTTTTCTTTATTGAACCGATACATAAAGAAACAGTCTTTCAAAATGGAGACAATCAAGTTGGTAAGACAAGCGATGAGACTCAACAACTGGGCTATCTCCATAGACTTAACAGATGCATACCTACACGTTCCGATACATCATCAATCCCGGAAGTATCTTCATTTCGTTTACGAAGATCAGGTCTATCACTTCACGGCCTTACAGTTCGGAATGTCGCTAAGTCTGTTGATATTTTCGAAACTGATGGACGTTATAGCAGCGTTTCTACGCCAACATGCCATATCAGTCTTCCCGTACCTAGACGATTGGCTAATCAAAAATCTGATTCGCAACCGCTTGATTACTCAGACAAGATTTTGCATTCAAATTATTCAAAGTCTAGGTTTTCTGCCAAATCTCAAGAAATCGGATCTCGTTCCTTCTCAGAAATTCACCTTTATAGGCATGGAATTTCTGACGCAACAGAATTTAGTCAGGGTTCCAACGGATCGTGTTCAGAACCTATTTCTGACAATCAAGAAATTTCTGTCAATCAAACATGTATCAGCACGAACTTCCCTTTCCCTTTTGGGCAAACTCAGTGCTGCAGCAGACTTCGTTATCCTAGGCAGACTGCACTTACGTCCCCTTCAGATGTGTCTTTTGTCTGTCTGGAAACCTCATATTCTTCCTCTTAGTCATCCTATTACGATAAACGGTATGATTCGATCTCACTTACAATGGTGGATAAACCCCAATCGGTTCAAAACAGGGACTACCATCCATCCTCCAGATCCCAAATTCTTCCTTTATACGGATGCCAGTCATTTCAGATGGGGAGCCGACAACACTATCCTTTCATGGTCGCTGGACAGAAGACCAATCCCAGCTCCATATCAATATGTTAGAAATGATGGCCATACGATTAGCACTGAAACAAGCCATAACATTTATTCACCATTCTTGCATCATGATATCTACAGACAACACAACGGTGGTCTCATATATCAACAAACAGGGTGGCACTCATTCTCCCAACCTCTGCGTAGAAGTTTGGGAAATTCTCAACTGGTGCCTGGAACACGACATCGTTATCAGAGTTCATCACATTCCAGGCAAATTCAACATTCTTGCAGACCGCTTATCAAGATTAGACAAACCTGTCAAGACAGAATGGGCTCTGGATCAAACAGTAGCGAATTCAGTATTCCAGATGCTCAATTTTCCAAATGTGGACTTGTTTGCGACTTGATTCAATCACAAACTCCCATTATATGTCCCTCCAGTACAACACAACAAAGCATTAGCTATAGATGCACTGTCCATGGGCTGGAATCATCTTCATGCATATGCTTTTCCTCCTTTTATTCTGATTCCTGCTGTTCTGGAAAAAATCCGACAACATCAATGCAGAATAGCTCTGATAGCTCCGTTCTGGCCACAACAACAATGGTTCTCAGAACTTCTTCTATTAGTGTCAGCTCCGATTCATCTGCCACTAATCCCAAGTCTCTTGACACAATCAAAAGGAATATTTGTTCATCAAAACCTCCCACTTCTCGACCTTCACGCTTGGGAGTTATCAAACAATCAATCAGAGATAAAAAAATTTCACAAGACATTGCAGATTTTGTCTCTAGATCAAGAAGAACATCTACACAAAAAGTCTACGATGCAAAATGGACCATCTTCTCTAATTGGTGTCATACAAAAAAGGTTAATCCTATCTCGGCCCCTATTACAGTTATAGCCGATTTCTTAATCTTTCTTTTCGTGGAAAAGAAATGCCAAATCAGTACTATTAAAGGTTATAGAGCTATGATCTCTAACACTCTTAAATTTAAAACTGGTAATCGAATCGGATCTAATCCAGTCTTATCTGAACTAATCAGGTCTTTCGAACTGCAACGACCAGTACAAAGATCTGTTACACCTAAATGGGACTTATCATGGGTTTTAGTATGTCTACAAAAATCACCTTTTGAACCTCTTGATAAGGCTTCTAAATTTCACGTTACTATTAAGACAGCCTTTCTTTTAGCCCTTGCCACTGTTAAAAGATGTAGTGAAATACATGCATTGGCTATGGATTCACAACACTTAAGGTTCAATCAAACTGATGGTTCACTTTCCTTGATGCTTAAAACAGGCTTCTTAGCGAAGAACCAGCTTCCTTCTGTTAAACCAGACCCTATTGTTGTTCCTAGTCTTGCTCGAATATGTAAAAGGGAACATCTGGACAGACTTCTTTGCCCCGTTAGGTCTCTGAAGTTCTATCTTAAAATGACTAGTTCTTATCTCCAGAACAGAACTAGACTTTTTCTACCCATTAAAGGCAATCAAGATATTTCTAAAGATACTATCTCGAGATGGATATCTTACACTATTAAGCTTGCCTACAGGAAACTCACTAAACAAGACATTTCTTTCCTTAAAGCTCATGAAGTTAGAGCTCTTTCCTCTTCCTGGGCTTTCTTTGACAAAGTTCCTCTCAATGATATCCTTCAAGCAGGGGTTTGGAATCGATCATCAACCTTTGCTAGATTCTACCTCAGGGACATGTCTGAACAAGCAGAAAATCTACAAAGTTTGGGCCCCATTGTGGTGCCCCAAAAAGTGGTGTGGGGCCAACAGCATCCAGCTCTGGAAGCATAGACAACGTCAACAGCCTCCTACACCTGATGCTTTACTAGAAAGGTACTTAATATACACTAATTATGTTATATTATACCTTTTATTTGATATATCTTAAACCTGGATTATCTTTTATCCTTGGTTTAAAGGACATTTATTGCCTTATGCATTAATTAAGTCCTTTATTAGATATATCTAAAGTTTGGGTTTCCTAAGTCTTAATTCAGAAGTTGGGACTTCTTTATTAGGAGAAATCCTCCCTCCTATCCTGCAAATTCTAGCACATTATCTGTAGGTTAATGTATTGCGCAGTTAAAGTCAAGTTTTTTAAAAGTAAAACGTAATTTAACTAGCAATACTTAACCTATAGATAAGTATTTATGTTCCCACCTTCCACCCTCGCTCTTTCCTCCTAATTGTGTATTGTTTTACACATAAAAGAAACTGACACGTGATCATTTGAGCGGGAGGAATTATGTCATACAGGTAACTGTTTAAAGGGACCTTCTGAATTAAGACTATCACGACTGAAAGGTCGTTTTTCTGTGGAGGGGTGAAAAACAGAATAGAATAGCACATTATCTATAGGTTAAGTATTGCTAGTTAAAATACGTTTTACTTTTAAAAAACTTCATTTTAATGGTTCCCAACATAAATCCTGCCAATCAAGCCCTGAGAGTCCAAACTGGCCACACCCCAGGGGTCATATGTTTATATAGAGCCATATAGCTAAAGAACCTTAATAAGTTGTTTTCTCTGAAATGATGAGGCCCAGAGCTAACATATTTTGTATGTAGTGGTGCCCTACTAATTCCTGCCAATCAAGCCCCTGGTGTCCAAACTGGCCACACCCCAGGGGGTCATATGTTTATATAGAGCCATATAGCTAAAGAACCTTAAAAATTGTTTTCTCTTAAACCATGAGGCCAGAGCTAACATATTTAGTATGTAGTGGTCCCCTACTAAATCCTGCCAATCAAACCCCTAAGGTCCAAACTGGCCAGGCCCCTGGGACCATTTGTTTATATAGATCTATATAGCTAAAGAACCTTCTTATTTGAAACCGTGAGGTCCATAGCTAACATATTTAGTATGTAGCAATGTTTAGTAGTCTCCTACATAAATCCTGCCATCCATGCCCCTGGGGTCAAAATTGGCCATGCCCCGGAGGTCAGTTCTCATAGACTTATAATGAGAAAATTTAAAAAAATCTTCTCTGAAACCATGAGACCCACAGCTTATTAGCTCACTTGAGCACGAAGTGTTCAAGGTGAGGTATTGTGATTGGTCAACATCTATTGTGCTGTTCAAGGTGCAGTATTGTGATTGGTCAATATCTGTTGTGCGGCGTCAGTCTTGCGGCGTCAACAATTTGCTTTAATAGCCTACTACTAGGATCCTACATCCCTAGGCCATCTGACTGGAAACTTGGTGACTTGTAGATTAAAAATAGCTAAAATTGTTTCGATCGGAAATCAAAGATGGCCTGAAAATTTATTTTTCACTTCTTCTGAACCAAAAAACCACTTGACTTGAAATTTGGTAGGAAGCATCAGGGAGACTTTTAGATCAAAAATAGCTAAAATTGTTCAGATAGGAAATCAATTTGGCTACTATGGCCGCCATCTTGAAAATCTGTTTATCACTTCTTCTCCTGAAATACGAGGGTAGTTCAGTAAGTTCGTAGAACTCGGTATTTTTCTATACAATTCAAGATTTCTTTTTTCATTTTTGTGCAGTGTAAACCTTTGTCAGTTGAATGATAACAGCCGTTCAGTCAACACGTACATTTTTTGCTCTTACTTTTTGTTTGAAAACCTATACCCATAGGCAAAAATGGAAAGTCAGAATATTGAGTTCAGAGCAGTCATAAAGTTCCTCACTAAGGAGGGTGCAAAGGCCAAAGAAATCCATTGGCGCATGGCTGATGTGTATGGTGATAGTAGCCCAAAGTATTCCACAGTGGCAAAGTGGTCAGCAGAATTTAAACGTTGGGCGAGACTCCTTAGAAGATGACCCAAGGCCAGGTCGCCCTGCTGATGTCATCAGCCAGGAGATGATCGACCGTGTTGAGAGACTTGTGCTAAACAATCGCCGAATCAAAGTTGCCGAACTTGCTTCAGAATGTGGTATTTCTAATGGAAGTGTTTACACTATAATCCATGGACATTTAGGCATGTCAAAAGTATCTGCCAGGTGGGTACCCAGAAACCTGAACATGCAAGATCGTCAGCAAAGGGTGGAGTCAAGTCAAGAATTTCTGGAAGTGTACAATGCCAATCCAGAAGACTTTCATACTCGTCTTGTAACAGGAGATGAAACTTGGCTTCACCACTGGGACCCAGATACTAAAAAAGAGCATGCAATTGAAGCACCCTGGCTCACCCCCACCTAAGAAATTTCGTACCCAACCATCAGCCAGCAAGGTAGTGGCCACGGTGTTTTGGGACTCCAACGGGATTATATTGATAGATTACAAGCCTGCTGGTACTTCAATACAGGAGAATACTATACCAATTTCATTAAACAAGGGTTGCTATTAAAGAAAAACGAAAGGGGAAGCTAGCTGCTGGTGTCCTTCTTTTGCATGATAATGCCCCTGTGCACAAGTCCAGAGTTGAACAAGCGGCTATTCGTGAGTGCGAGCAGTTAAATCACCCACCATACAGTCCAGACCTGGCCCCAAGTGATTATTATCTGTTTCAAAATTTGAAGTCCCACTTGCGTGGAACAAGATTTCGGGACGATGATGAGCTCAAGGCTGCTACAGAGGCTTGGTTTGAGGACCAAATAGACGACTTTTATTTCAAAGGCATAGACTGCTCAAAAGAAAAGTGGGCCAAATGCATTGAAGTAAAGGGGGTTTATATTGAAAAATAATGTTGAAACCATCTTCCAATCTGTGAGTTAAACCACGAGTTCTACGAACTTATTGAACTCCCCTCGTAAAAGGCCAATTGACTTGAAACTTGGTAGAAAGCATTGGGATGACTTTTAAACCATAAAGAGCAAAAATTATTCAGATCGGAAATCCAAGATGGCTGCCATGGCTGCTATCTTGAAAGTCTATTTTTTGCTTCTTCTCCTGAACCGAAAGGCCATTCGACTTGAAACTTGGTAGGAAGCATAGGGGTGACTTGTAGATCAAACTAGTTAAAATCATTCCGATCAGAAATCCAAGATGGCGGCCATGGCTGATTGATGGAAAGCGCGGCCTGGAAGGCCAAAGATGACATGGAAGCAGCTGACAGAGAGGGATTGCAGAGAATGGAGGCTCTCAGCTATCGACCTTCATGATAGACATACCTGGAGATCTGGTGTGAGATCTGCCATATGTGCAGCAAGCCAGCTACCTGGAAGGGGGCCCAATGATGTGTATGTTGCCCTTGTACCTGCACGTTAATCAAAAATCCGTTGATGATGATGATGATGATGAAGTATCGGGGTGACTTGTAGATCAAAAATAGCTTAAATCATTCTGATTGGAAATCCAAAATGGTCAGTCTAGCAGCCATGTTGAAAATCTATTTTGAACTTTTTATCCTGAACCAAAAGGCCAATTGACTCTAAACTTCATTGGAAGTATCGAGGTGACTTATAGATCAAAAGATGCTAGAATAGTTCTGATTGGAAATCCAAGATGGCCTCCATCTTGAAAATCTATATTGAACTTCTTCTCTTGAACCAAAAGGCCATTTGATTTGAAACTTGCATGGTAATCAGGTGAGCGATACAGGGCCATCTTGGCCCTCTTGTTTACAAGGATGTTCTTTGAATGGCCTTACATATGGCTGGTTGATTGGTTTGGAGTTCAAAAGCCCAGTCAACACTATTAAGGTCATGTCAGGCTGGTTTTCCTGGGCAGGCTAAGTCCTCTAAGCTGTTAACCAGCACTTGTATGCATTCTTTCGCCAGAAACTGGCAATAGTGCAAACTTCAAAAATCTTCATAATAGAATGTACTTGATAGATTTCAATGAAGTGTTCCTTGGGTGACTCTGTAAGATGTCTTCAGCTAATGTTGATTGGATGTGCTTGATAGATTTTAATGAACTGTTCCTTGGGTGACTCTGTAAGATGTCAACTAATGTTGATTAGATGATAAAACATGGCAGCCATTACCTACCCTATAAAATGTTATGTGTATTTGATCCTTTGTGAGTAAAGTCCATTCCCAATACAAAACTTTACACAATTCCAATATATATGGCAGAATTTATTTTAGCAGTGAAAGAATATTGACACTGTATTCTCAATAAACTATAGCATATCTTAATCATAAACAGAAAGATTATATTGAGTCACTCGCCCACGTTGATATCTCCGGAAAATAACACCAGACGGCAGATTTATTACACCTGTTTTGGTAAAACCAGAGATACTAGGCTATTCATGAGCCAAATATTAAGAACTTCTCAAAAGGCATATGTATTTGGAAAGTTAACTGCATGAAAATGGAATTTTCTACCTTAAATGCCAAGTGCTTTTAATACTTTCAGCAGTTTACACAGTTTGTCTCTGATCTAGCAAAATGTTAGACACATCAAAAGGTAGTCAGATGGACTTATTCAAATTTTAGGAGTACATATATAGTAAGGAATTAAAGTGTTCAAATACTTATGGTAAGTATGGTAATTAAAATTTTATATTAGTTTCTTAAGATTTTTCATACTTTGCAACATTTTTCCTACATCTAACATGCTGATGTTGAATCCACTTGAATGTTCTTTAAATGAGGCCTATTATGGCAGAAGCTAACAAATATAGATAACCGTTGCTTTAGTATTTTAGATTCACCTGGATGCCTTTCTGAATTTTGGCCAAATTTAGGCATTAAGGCTTCAAGACTGTGTGTGAAATATCTGTACAAAGTTTCTTGCAGTGGTAATATCTTGTTTATTATTGAATGTGCATGAAACTTTTTTCAGCCAAAAAGCATGGTTTACACGAAGTACCAAATGATGTAGTTAATATTATATCCCATGCAACACAAGAAAGGTTACGGCATATTATAGAACAGTTATCAACTATAGCGGAACAACGTAGTGAAATATATAAAGTAAGTCCATAATTATTTTATTAAGTTACCGTACAGTCACCATGAAGGTCACATTCCTCATGCAGTACAATAATATCACTAGCCTAAATTTTGCCAGAAACAAGATGCTTTAGCATGGAGCAGGACTGGTGGGGTAGTATCATGGCTGCTGCTAGGAACATCATATGTGAGATTGCTTAAAAATTTGTAATGTATTACCAACTTAGCATGAAAAGAATGACTTTGGGATGGGACCCTCTAGCATTCACTCCTCCTCCTCATTTTTATCCTGGGACTGATAGGTTTGAGGGATATAGGGATCAGCATTGTGTCCGTCCATCCATAAACACATCTTTGTGCGCTCCATAACTTTGATACCCTTAGACATATTTTGATAATATTTGGTAGGAATGAAGGGGAGGATCAGTAGGTGGGTCATGTGCAATAGAGACAACTCTCAATTTCTTTTTTATGTAGTTATCTCCTCTGAAGCCGAAATCTCATGCAGGCTATAACTCCAATACTGATAGAAATAATTTGATAATATTTGGTAGGTACATATATCAGGTCAAGTAGAAGTGTTGCTTGCAGGAAGGACAACTGTTGCTTTATGTACTTATCTCCCCTGAAACCAAAATCTTGTGCAGGCCATAACTCACATACTGTTTGAGATAATTTGATAATTTTGATGGGGACATATATCAGGTCAAGTAAGAGTGTCACATGCAAAAAGGACAATATCTTTGTTCTTTTTTCAAGTCATCTCCCCTGAATAAATTTCTGAGCCAGATTCTTGTGCACTTCATAAATTCTTAATGGTTGAAATATTTTGATAATATTTGGTAGATGCATAGATAAGGACCAGTAGGCATGTCTGTGTAAGAGAGATAACTCTGACTTTCTTTGTTACGTACTTACCAGCCCTGAAGCCGAAAGCTTGTGCAGCCAAAATTGAATTTTGGACAGGTTTTTCAAAAATCTGTCCTTTAAAATAGGGATGTCATGGCCGGCGGAATATGGGTCTCTCGAGGTTTACCTTTTCATTGACCTTTTGAAAAACCCGTCCATAATGCCGTTAGGCATTTTTAGCTCACCTGAGCTATGCTCAGGATGAGCTATTGTGATCACTTTTTTGTCCGTCCGTCCGTCCGTTAACATTTTCAAACAACTTCTTCTCTGAAGCTGCTGAGCCAATTTTGCTCAAATTTCATATGGAGCCTCCTTCGGTTGGGGGAACAAAAAAATTGCTAAAATGGTCGCGACCAAGATGGCCGCCATGCCCATATAAGTTAAAAATCTTTAAAAATCTTCTTCTCCAGAACCGAGGATGCCTTGGGGCTATATCTTTGCACAAATCATCGGGGACGAGAGGTCTACCAAAATTGCTAAAATAATTATTGTACATTGACGTTTGACCTTTTTACGGCGAGGTCAAGTTTGCTTCCCTATGCATTTGTATGGGCACCATTCATTTCTATGGGAAAAATTTTGAGAATATCAAACTTCTCCTCTGAAGCCTCTGGGCCAATGTTGCTCAAATTTCATATGGAGCCTCCTTAGGTTGGGGGAACGAAAGGTGGCTAAAATGGTTGCTGTCCATTGACCAAAATGGCTGCCATGCCCATATATGGTAAAAACCTTTAAAAATCTTCTTCTCCAGAACAGAGGATGCCTTGGGGCTGAATCTTTGCACAAATCATCAGGGACAGGAGGTCTACCAAAATTGCTAAAATAATGGTCGTACATTGACGTTTGACCTTTTTACGGCAAGGTCAAGTTTGCTTCCCTATGCATTTGTATGGGCACCATACATTTATATGGGAAAAATGTTGAGAATTTTAAATGACTTCTCCTCTGAAGCCTCTGGGGCAATATTGCTCAAATTTTAATGTGGAGCCTCCTTAGGTTGGGGGAAAGAAAGATTGCTAAAATGGTCATGGTTCATTGACAAGGATAGCTGCCATGCCCATATATGGTGAAAACTTTTAAAAATCTTCTTCTCCAGAACCAAATAAGCCCTGGGGTCTGATCTTTGCACAAATCCTTGGGGACAGGAGATCTACTAAAATTGCTAAAGTGATGGTCCTACGTTGACATTTGACCTTTTTACGGCAAGGTCAAATTTGCTTCCCATGCATTTGTATGGGCCCTATATATTTATATGCGAAAAATGTTGAGAATTCATATTTTGGACATCTCTATAATCCAGTTGAATTGAAACTTGATGATGAGCATTAGGGCGCCTATGAGACACAAAATAGCTAAATGAGCCACCACTGCCGCCATCTTGAAAATCAATTTTCGACATATCTTCTCCAACCTTAGATCGCTTTGAGCCAAAACTTGCTCTTTAGCAACAGGATGTTTTCTGGATCAAAACAATCTAAAATTGTGTCGATCGAAAACCCCAGATAGCCGCAATGGTTCTGCTCCATTGAACAAGATGGCTGCCAGAGCTAAAAAAAATACAAAATCTTCAGACGACATCTCATCCTTGGCCAATGGCCTGATTTAAAAATATTTGCATAGAAGTATTCCACCAATGGCCCTCAACCAAAATTACTAAAATGGCTTCGCTTGGCTGGACAAAATGGCGGTCAGAGCTAAAAATAGAAAAAAATTTAAAAGACATCTCCTCCGCAGCCAGTGTCCTGATTTCAAAGTAATTTCACAAAAGTAATTTCACAGAAGTGTTCCTCTTATGCCCCTTTACCAAAATTGCTAAAAAGTTCTGCTCGGCTGAACAAAATGGCCACCAGAGCTAAAAGTAGAAAAAAAAACCTGTAAACATCTCCTCCTTGGTTAGTGGCCTGATTTCAAAATGATTTCACAGAAATGTTCCTCTTATCCCCCTTTACCAAAATTGCCAAAATGGTTCTCTGCTGAACAAAATGGTCACTAAAGCTAAAAATAGAAAAACCTTTAAACGACATCTCAGTGGCCAGTGGCAAGATTTCAAAATAATTTCACATCAAAGTTCCTCTTATGCCCTTTTGCCAAAATTGCTAAAATGGTTCTGCTCTACTGAACAAAATGGTTGCTAGAGCTAAAAATAGAAAACCTTTAAAGGACAGGATAAGTAGATGAACCAAATGACTTCTGAAAAATATCTGAACTGTTTTTTACTTATGGCATTTTGAAAATTTCAGCATTTTAACCTTGAAAGCAAGATATCTCAAAAAAACTGTTTAAGCCATTGCCTTGTCATAAGAGTATTGGAAAAATGTTGCATGCCATCTGCATATCTGCAGTGGAGGTTTCACTCAGGGGAGCGAATTGTGGCCCATGGGCCTCTTGTTCTTGTTGATTAAGTATTTCACAGTTTAACAGGTAATCAGATGGTCCCATCTTTGTTGGTATTTTGAAATTAAGCCACTTGATTTCTTAACAAAAAGTAGGTTTATATCTCCATTCACAGACAGGTAACAAACTACAAACTGGACTCATTCACGGCATAAGAAACTTCTGAGCTGGTAACAAAATACCGAGGATGAATTCAACCAATATACCAAGCGAGGAAATGTTATGGAAGGTCCAGGAAAAATCTGATCCATCCTATAAACAAGCAAAAGCCAGCCCAAGGAGAATCAAATTGACACCCCTGTGTTATAATCAAATTGACCAATAACGGGATCTTAACAGTAGTTTCATTTTTTGCAGCACTTTTGAAATAATGGATAAAAATTCCTTACGAAAAATTTACATAACTCTATTAAAAATATTCTCTACATATGATCTGCTTATTATTTGTAAGAAAATTTGTTCACATACTTCAGTAGGTTAAAGTTACAGAGCAGACAAGATTTGTTACAGACCGACATACAGATATCCATGGCAAAATAAATGTCTCCCTGCCTTTTTGAAGGGTAATAAAAAGGGAGAGAAAGAAAAAAGATAAATAAAAAAATGAATAACAGCAGAAATTGTCCACCATCCCAAGAAACAAAGTACATTGTACACAGTTTACAGCTGTTCTATAAATAAGATGATTTAATATTTAGTATTCCTATAACCATTTAACTATAGGCAGAAAGAAATGAGTTTTGTATTTTAGCTCACTTGAGTTGAAGCTTCAGTTATCAGTGGCCGTCCATTGTCCATTCACCACTATGAACAGTTTCTCCTTTGAAACATGCAGGCAGATTGTCACCACTTCATGAACAGTCTTCTTCCAAAGGGGATTATGGGGGGTGGGGGTGGGTGGGGGGATAGAAAAAGTGTTCAAATAATCAGGGCCCATTAATAAAGATGGCAAACATACGTATATATGGTAAATAAATTAAAAATCTCCATAATCCCTCAGATACAGTGTAGATCCAATACATCGCGGTCCGTTACTTCACGAAATCCAGTATATCGTGAATCGGCCATGGCTCCCAAATTTTCCATAAGCAAAAAAATTTAAAAACATAAAATGTTTGTTGTTTTATTTAAATTCAGAAAAAAAAATGCATTCTGCCTTCGGTAATTGATTTTTCGCGCCTATCCCGACTCTTAGTCGCGTCAGGCATTATAACAAACAATCCACTAAGTGTCAGTCAACGAACACGTTGATTATAATTGGCAAACAATAAATTATATCGCCGTTATTGTCATAATCATTATCATCATTGAGTACATAGATCTACTCAATGCTCAATCAGTCAGTGATGCCCACAAACTAGTTTTGCTCAAAAGGTGAAAACGGTCCACCTCCTTTTCAACACCAGCAATTTTTACAAGACAGTAGTTTAACGATGTTTCTGTCCCACATACACAGATCTTAGTCCGCTTATTTTACACTTCAGTAGCAATAAATATTTCAAAAGAAAACAGCTGCGTCAAAAAAAAAAACAACAATAAAACTAAAATAAAAAGAAATTAACTTTGATAAACGACAGTTTTTTTGCGCCCGCAACACAATAATAAGTAAAGGGAAGCAACTCAAATTATCTTAACACAACTGAAGCAATTTGAGTAACTTCCCTTTGCCGTTCCAGGGAACCCAGAGTATCCAAAATGGCGTCCTAAATTGTCAACACGATGATTTCTTGTTTTCAAACATAATTTATCAGCTGGTTTCATTTGAAATTACTTGTTAGACATAGCGCTCCATTGTTAATTATGCCATTGAGCAATTCTAATCCAATTGTAATTAGGAAATATGGCTGACAGCATGACTGAATGCCATTTATCAGTGATGTCTCGGCAAACTACCACAGTGACAAACCAAGCGAGTGTTATGCATACAGTTATACATGCATGGTACATGTCTGGACTTATATCGCGCTTCATTTATATCGCGATAGCGGGCTTTGGACCCCGAGGACCGCGATATATTGGATCTTTACTGTAGTTATGATAAAAAAATTTATCCCCCAGGAATTTTCTGCTTCTGGGCTACATATGTGCATAAAATAATGGTCTTTAAACAACTTCTCCCCTGCATCTGCTGTGCCGTTTTTCACACTATGCCAGGTAGTTTGTATATAAATAGAGGAAAACTGAAATACTTGTTGGATAGCTTGACAAAACACGTCTTGTTACATGCAAAAACATGACATTGAGAATAATTTTCACAGCTGGAAAGACTGACAAAGCTGCATAATAGTTTAGCATATTCACATCTGAGGCCTACGAGGTTGAATGAATGTCCATTACTATTAATGCTAAGGTAATGTTTATAATGTGAACTTTGCTATTTGCATTAAAATATTCTGTATTATAGATTAATGATAAATTTGAACAAACAACAGATGTGAAAGCACAGTTAAAATTTTTAGAAGAATTAGATGTGTTGGAGAAAAAAAGGCATGAAGAACAAGAAAAAGAAATGCTTCGGAGGGCAGCAAAGGTTAGTATGAGGAATCCAATGACTACCATATTTACTCTAAATATTCAAAAATCTTAACAACTCCTTTCGATACTTGTCCATTTTGCTACATGATTTAACTGCTGAATGAGTGACAAACAGTGTAGACCCTGATCAGATGCTACATTCTGCAGCATCTGTTCTGGATCCACACTGTTTGCTGAGGCCTGTCTGTCTGATTACTTAGGTTAAATATGGTAATTATAATGGTATATCACATTGTTATTGTCCCAGCTACTTTAGTATTAATCCTTAAAGTGACAGTCACAGCTGCATCAGAGGATAGTATGAATTTTTATGGGTTTTCAAAAAAATCCATCTTTTGAAATAGCGATGTCAAGGCGGGCGTTGGGCATTTTCCGAGGTTTAACTTTTGGTTTAACCTTTTTATACCCCGCCTCACAATAGTGGCGGGGTATTATGGTTTCACATTGGACATCGGTGTGTCTGTCTGTCCGTCGTACGTCGGTCCATCCGGTTTTCGTTTCCGGATGATAACTTGAGTAAACATCAATGGATTTTCACCAAACTTGGTATGTGCATTGACATTGTGGAGATCTGGTTTGGGATTGCTAATGGGCAAATTTCATCAAATTTTTACGGAGTTATCTGCCCGAAACACGCCCATATTTTCGTTTCCGGATGATAACTTGAGTAAATAACAAGGGATTTTAACCAAACTTGCTATATGCATTGACATTAAGGAGATCTGGTTTGGGATTGCAAATGGGCAAATTTCGTCAAATTTTTACGGAGTTATCTGCCCGAGACACGCCCATATTTTCGTTTCCGGATGATAACTTGAGTAAATAACAAGGGATTTTAACCAAACTTGCTATATGCATTGACATTAAGGAGATCTGGTTTGGGATTGCAAATGGGCAAATTTTGTCAAATTTTTACGGAGTTATCTGCCCGAGACACGCCCATATTTTCATTTCCGGACGATAATTTGAGTAAATAACAAGGGATTTTCATCAAACTTTCTATATGCATTGACATTAAGGAGATCTGGTTTGGGATTTCTGATGGGCAAATTTCATCAAATTTTTACGGAATTATCTGCCCCAAAACACGCCCATATTTTCATTTCTGGATGATAACTTTAGCAAATAACAAGGGATTTTAACCAAACTTGCTATATATATGACATTAAGGAGATCTGATTTGGAATTGCTAATGGGCAAATTTCGTCAAATTTTTATGGAGTTATCTGCCCGAGACACGCCCATATTTCCGTTTCTGGATGATTTGAATAAATAACAAGGCCTTTTAACCAAACTTGCTGTATGCATTGATATTATCAAGATCTGGTTTAGGATTGTTATTTAGTCCATTGATATTATCAAGATATGGTTTAGGATTGTTATCTGTCCCTCCGTCATTTTCTTTCTCGACATTTTCGCAACAATAACTTTAATACATAAACAAATAATTGCTATGGCGGGGTATTATGCTTGTGGTGCTTTTATTTTAAAATACGTCCATAATGCTGTTAGGCCGTTTTCTTATGTCTTCCCCCCCCCCCACCCCCCCCCCCCCACCCCCCCCTTAAAAAATCTTCTTCTCATGAGGCCCACAGCTTATATATTTAGTATGTAGCAATGTTTGGTGGTCTCCTATAGATATCCTGCCAAGCGTGCCCCTGGGGTCCAAATTGGCCATGGCCTAGGGGGTCATTAGCTCCATTGGACTTATTACAGAAAAATATTAAAAGATTGTCTATGAAACCATCAGGCCCACAGCTTATGTATTTAATATGTAGCAATGTTTAGTGGTCCCCTACATAAATCCTGCCAATTAAGCCCCTGGGTTCCAAACTGGCCATGCCCCGGGTGTCATTAGCTCCCATAGACCTATAATGGGGGGAAAAAAAAAAAACTTAAAAAATCTTCTTCTGAAACAATGAGGCCCACAGCTTATATATTTAGTATGTAGCAATGTTTGGTCTACTATATATATCTTGCCAACCATGCCCCTGGGGTCCAAATTGGCCATGGCCCAGGGGGTCATTAGATCCCATGGACTTATAATGGAAAAATATTAAAAATTTTCTCTGAAACCATGAGGTCCACAGCATATATATTTAGTATGTAGCAATGTTTAGTGGTCCCCTACATAAATTCTGCCAACCATGCCCCTGGGGTCCAAATAGGCCATGCCCTGGAGGTCATTAGCTCCCATTGATGTATAATGGGAAAAACTTAAAAAATCTTCTCTAAAACTATGAGGCCCACAGCTTATGTATTTAGTATGTAGCAATGTTTAGTGGTCCCCTACATAAATCCTGCTAATCAAGCCTCTGGGGTCCAAACTGGCCATGCCCCGGGGGTCATTAGCTCTCAGACTTATAATGGAAAAACTTAAAAAAAATCTTCTTCTCTGAAACCATGAGGTGGTCCCCTACATAAATCCTGCCAACCAAGACCCTAGGGCCTAAACTGGTCATGCCCAATGGGTCATTTGTTTATATAGAACTATATAGCTAAAGAACCCTCAAAAGTCTTCTTCCCTGAAGCCATGGGGCTTAAAGCTAACCTATTTAGTATGTAGCAATGTTTTGTGGTCTACATAAATCCTGCCAACCATGCCCTGGGGTCCAAATTGGTCACGCCCTGGGGATCATTAGCTCCCACAGACTTATAATGGGTAAATAAATCTTCTCTGAAACCATGAGACCCACAGCTTATATATTATATTTAGTACACTGCAACCCCGTTATTACGCGGTCCCTTATAATGCGGAAACCGTTATAACGCGGTTGGTCTGTGGCTCCCATTTTTTGTGCAGGTTTTTCCCCAATTTTGAAAGTTTTGCCCTTTTTCCGCGGAACTCAGCAGTCAAAAAGATCGTTAGTCTCGCGGATTTACACATTCTGTTTTACCAAAGTTGTCATCAGTGTTTTGCCTTTTGGCTATTTCAGACACAAAATAGGTGTCATATTTTTCATTCATCTACCTGGTGACCGATAAAAGTTTAACCCTTAAAGCGCCAGTCACAACTGCAGCAGAAAAAAAATTTACTTTTATTTATTATTTTATTTTTTTATTTTTTTTTCAGAGAATAAAGTCTTGACATTTCAGGTGAGTCATCTGCCAAGCAGACGATTCACATGAAACGTCATGACTTGAATGATGCTCTGAAAAATAAATGGTAATAAATAAAAAATTCAAAATGTTGTCTGCTACAATTTTTTGCTTAGCGCTTTAAAGGTTAGTTTAAATGGTAGCTGTCAATCAGCTCTTTGATCTTGCCTGCAGTAATGGTAAATGACCTCGTGTCATTTATGAGTGAAACCTGAGCAGAAAAATCCTTTGATGTTATCCTAGTTTGTGAACACATTTGACCCATAAAGTGCCAAGCAAAATTTGTGGTGGACGACAATCTTAATTTATTTTCCCTATTTTCAGAGAAAACAAGTGTTGACAATTCATGTGAATTGTCTGCCAAGACGATTCACATGAAATGCCAGGACTTGTTTTCTGTGGCAAATAAAAAAAAAAAAAATAGTCAAAATTGTTGTCTGCTGCAGTTGTGATTGGCGATTCATATAGATGAGCTGCCGAAATAAAAAAAATAAAAAATGCCCAAGAGTGTAAAATGTATAACTTCATTTAACCCTTAGAGCGCCAATCACAACTGCAGTAGAAAACAATTTTACTTTCAGTTTTTTCAGAGAATAGTCTTGACATTTCATGTGAATCATCAGCCGATGATTGACATGAAAGGAAACTTTAAAAAAAATCTAAACGGGTTGAGCATACGCAGACAACGCGGTTCGGAAATCAACCTGCACATCATCGTACGTTTGAAGTTCTCTTCCATCATTTATTTGTTTGTTTTTTCGGATGAGTGCAAAACAGCAACTAAGGTCAGGAACCTCAGGAACATCAGCAGGCACGTAGAAAAGCACTTCAGAGGAAAGTTACAACAAACTTCTTTATCAGCGGACATCAACGAAAACGAGTGGAAGCAGGAAAAAAAAAAAAAAAAAAACACAAAAAACGAACATATGCAGACAGTGCGGTTTAAAAAAATCAAGCCTGCGCATCATCATATGTTTGAAGGTCTCTTCCACTATTTATTTATTTATCAATTTATTTATTTGTTTTTATTTATTGGCCATTTTCGCTGTTCGGTCTAGCGGTACAGCTGAAGCTATCCATACCGCAAGACTGTTGCAGTTAGTTCCCTTGATTAGGGGTGCTTGATTGGTCATAAAAGAGCAACAAACATTTTAAAGTTTACAAATTTATTATTCACTGGATAAAAACAATGAAGCGGATATCAAGCAAGGTGCATGCACAAAGTTTCAACAATAAACAAACATAAACAACATGCAATATAACTTACAAAATACGTGCAATACGTAACATCTCATAATAACAGGAGGAAATGGCTATCATGCATGCAAAATACTGGGTGGGTGTTGTCGAGACCGGTAGAGCGCGGACCGCATAAGTTTCGGTCGGCGCTAATGGATCCCGACGACCGCGCTATAACGGCGCTGCAGCGTATGTAGCAATGTTTAGTGGTCTCCTAATAAATCTTACCAAACATAACCCTAAAGTCCAAATTGACCATGCCCTGGGGTCATTTATTAATATAGAGCTAAAACTTAAAGAAAAAACTTCTCTGAAACCAAAGGGCCCTAATCAGGTGTGTTCATCATGAATCTTGCTCAGAATGTTTGTCTTGATGATTTCTTGGTCAAGTTTGGACCTGGGTCACTTATGACCTATATTTCACGGTCCAGTGACTTTCTTGGATGGGTTTTTAAAAAATCTGTCCTTTAAAATAGTAATGCATGTGCTGGCGGGCTTCTGACATCATCAGAGGTTTACCTTTTGGTTAACCTTTTTTCAAAGTTATATATTACCTTTCTTCTTCGATGGATTGCTTTCATATTTGGTAGGGATGAAGAGGAGGACCAGTAGATGTTTCACATGCAAGAGAGACAACTCTTATTTCTTTGTTATTTAAAAAAAAAACATCCATAATGCCATTAGGCGTTTTTCTTGTTTTTATTTAGGTTAGTTTCTCAGTAACTGTTGGTCCTACAGCAGTGATACTTGGCACTTGCAGACATCTTAGCATGGCCTCTTGAATACAGCCATCTATAGTTGGCCTTAACCTATATTCCAGGGTCCACTGACTTTGTTAAGTTTTTGCATTTAGGTCAATTTCTCAGTAATTATTGGTCCTACAGCCAGTGATATTTAGCACATGCTTATAGCTTAGCATGGCCGGCCTCGGTGGCTCAGTTGGATGCGCCGTCTGACTGGAGACCAGGAGGTCGCGGGTTCAACCCCCGCTGCGGTCGGCAACATTCTTTCGCGGAGATTGATCATGAAATATTTTCTACGGTCATTCTGTCCCTTCCGCTGATTCAAGAAGGGCAGTTGTCAATTTCTGGCGAAAGAATGTGCACAATACTGGTTAACGGCTTAGAGGACTAAGCCTGCCCAGTAAACGTGTGGTTAGGTAAACTGACTGTGCTCGACATGATCCCAGTGGGTTGATTGGGCCGTAAAACCTCAACACAAACAAACAAACAGCTTAGCATGGCCTCTTGAGTGCAGTCTTTCATATTTGACCTTGATCTATATTTCATGGTCCATTAGGCATGCTACATTGTCTTATTTGTTAATATAATCATCTTGAATCTTGGTCAGAGTGCCTTGATAGTTCATGGGTCAGGTTCTCTAAGTGCTATATTACTCAGGTGAGCATTACATGGCCCTCTTCTTATGCCCCCAACTTCGAAGAAATTGGAGGGGCATATTGCTTCTTGGACATTTGTGTGTCTGTGCGTCCGTCTGTTACGCTTTTTGATGCATAGCATAACTTCTGAACCGTGCATGCTAGGGTTTCGAAATTTCATATATGGATTCATGAAAAAATAGCTGACACATATTTTTTTTTCCCCATCAGGATTTGCCCCTTTCCTGAGTTTGATGCATAGCATAAGTTTTGAACTGTGCATGCTAGGGTTTTGAAATTTCATATACAGATTTCTCATGAAAAAATAGCTGATATATATTTTTTTCTTATCAGGATTATGCCCCTTTCCTGAGTTATGGCTCTTTGAAAAAAATATGGATGAAGTCTTGTCAGCAAAATATCTCAAAAACTATTGAAGCTAGAGCCTTGAAATTTAAGGAATAGATTGGTATTGATGAGTAGATGACCAGATTAACTTTTGAATAAATTCTGAAAAGTACTTCTTGAGTTACGGCCCTTTGTTATTTTGGGCATTTTTACATTGCACACTTCTTGATGCTACGCATAAGTTTTGAACTGTGCATGCTAGGGTTTTGAAATTTCATGTATGGATTCCTCATGAAAAAATAGCTGTCATGTAATTTTTTCTTATCAGGATTATGCCCCTTTCCTGAGTTATTGCCCTTTGAAAAAATATGGATGAAGTCTTGTCAGCAAAATATCTCAAAAACTATTGAAGCTAGAGCCTTGAAATTTAAGGAATTGATTGGTATTGATGATCAGATGACCTGATTAACTTTTGAATAAATTCTGAAAAGTACTTCTTGAGTTATGGCCCTTTGTTATTTTGGGTATTTTTACATTGCACACTTTCTGATGCTACGCATCAGTTTTGAACTGTGCATGCTAGGGTTTTGAAATTTCATGTATGGATTCCTCATGAAAAAATAGCTGACACGTATTTTCTTTTCTTACCGGGATTATGCCCCTTTCCTGAGTTATCGCTCTTTGAAAAAATATGGATGGAATCTTGTCAGTAAAATACCTCAAAAACTATTGAAGCTAGAGCCTTGAAATTTAAGGAATAGATAGGTAGCGATGAGTAGATGACCTGATTAACTTTTGAATAAAATTCTGAAAAGTACTTCTTGAGTTATTGCCCTTTGTCATTTTGGGCATTTTTACATTGCATACTTTTTTATGCATAGCATAAGTTTTGAACTGTGCATGCTAGTTTGAAATTTCATATATGGATTCCTCATGAAAAAATAGGTGATCAAAATAGGTGACCCATATTTTTTTCTTATCCAAATTATCTCCCATTTTAGAGTTATTTCCCTTTTAATAAAATAACATTTAAATCTCATATATTTGTACTTAGAGATGTGCAAAAGTACCAGTACACCCGTATACCGCAGTATTTCTTTGGCATGGTACCTACATGGTACACTTGCCTGTACCACGGTATTCTGATGATTCTATTTTTAGCAACAGTCTATTGCAGAAAACCATAAATCTCCAAAATATTGAAACAGTTGAAGTTGAAACAGCTTGAAATGGTGTGCTTCAGTTATAAACCATTGAATTGCATTTGCAAACGGTAACCATCAATGTCTTAAACAATGGATGAGGTGAAATAATTATACCTGCAACATTACTTGTACATGTAAATACATGTATATTTAACAATACATGTTGATATTATTTGAAAGTAATAACAGCAATTATAGGGATGTAAACAAGTATACAGTTATAAAATTGATAATAGTTATAAATAAGCAGGAAGGTGTTACTAAAGCATTAAATGCTGGAAACTGCTGACTTACATGTATGGTCCTAAATGTATCTCCAGTCTCCACCCTCCACTGCTGAGTTTTAATTTTTTAAAATATAAATTTCCATTACAATATACAATGTAAATCAATATTTCATTGAAAATAAAACTCAGCACAGATATGATTGAGGTGGTTAAAACTTATAGACCATCAGATATTGGCATATCAACCAAATGGCCATTACTGCTGGCAATGTCACAATGACCTTTGCAAAATTTAATTCTGTTGTGGTATATTGTGGTACGTACAGCGGTACTCTGCAAAATACCGAAGTATACCATGGTACTTTATTTTTGGTGGTACCCAGCCCTATTTGTACTGTTGTTACCGTCATGGGCAAGCAGTGATGGAGTCAAACAGTGTTAGAGTCAGGCAGTTGGGGGCATAGTGTTTTACAAACACCAGCTCTAGTCCCTAAGAGTTTCCTGAGCCTTAATCCAGAAGTTAGGGATTCAAAATATATTATTTGTGTTAGAACTAGGAGAGCTCCTCCCTCCTAATCTGCAGATTCTAGCACATTATCTATAGGTTAATGTATTATACAGTTAAAATGAAGTTTTTAAAAGTAAAACATATTTTAACTAGCAATACTTAACCCATAGATAAGAGAATCCCACCTTCCTCCCCGCATAGCTCAGTTATACTGTTTAATCCTTCAAAGAAACTGACACATGAACAAAAGCGTGGGAAGTGTGATGTCACACAGGTAACTGCTTAAAGGGACCTTCTGGATTAAGACTCTTTAAGACGACTGACAGTTGTTTTTTCTGTGGAAGGTTTGAAATACAGAATAGAATAGCACATTATCTATAGGTTAAGTATTGCTAGTTATACCCCCGACATACGAAGTATGTGGGGGTATATAGTTTTCGCTTTTCCATTCGTTCGTTCGTACATACATACGTTCTTTCGTTCGTTCGTCTTTCCGTCACAGGGTCAAAGTTTTGCGTTAAAGTTTATAAGACCTCATATTTTGAAGACCCTTTGATGGATTTCATTCATATTTGGCATGATGGTAGATATAGGTCTAAAGTTTTTATCAGCACCATCCCCACCCGTTCATATATGGCTTGATGGTAGATATAGGTCTAAAGTTTTTATCGGCACCATCCCCACCCCGGGGGTGACCTTGTGGTCAAAGTTTTTTGTGTTTAAGTTTATATAGCTATATCATCAAGACCCTTGAGGAATTTCATTTATATTTGACATGTTGGTAGATATCGGCCTAGCTTCTTACTCGGCATGATCCCCACCCTGGATGTGACCGAGGTCAAGGTCACGAACTTAGAATTTTCATATAAAAGTAAAAAATTTTGCATTTAAGTTTATATAGCCATATCATCAAGACCTTTGATTAAATTTCATTATCCCCTAACTGAAAGGTTGAGCTGATATAGCTATCATCAAGGAATCTGTTTGTCTGTCCGTCAGTCCGTTGAAGTATTATTCGTTTATACTTTATTTTTGTCTTAGGGTCAAAGTTTTTGCGTTAAAGTTTATAAGACCTCATATTTTGAAGACCCTTTGATGGATTTCATTCATATTTGGCATGATGGTAGATATAGGTCTTAAGTTTTTATCAGCACCATCCCCACCCCGGGGGTGACCTTGGGGTCAAGGTCACAGAATTTTCATAAAAAAGTCAAAGTTTTTTGTGTTTAAGTTTATATAGCCATATCATCAAGACCCTTGAGGAATTTCATTTATATTTGACATGTTGGTAGATATGGGCCTAGCATCTTACTCTGCATGATCCCCACACGGATGTGACCGAGGTCAAGGTCACAAACTTAGAATTTTCATATAAAAGTAAACAATTTTGCGTTTAAGTTTAGATAGCCATATCATCAAGACCTTTTATTAAATTTCATTATCCCCTAACTGAACGGTTGAGCAGATATAGCTATCAGCAAGAAATCTGTTCGTCTGTCCATCCATCCTTTGAAGCATTATTTGTTCATACTTTATTTTTGTCTTTGGGTCAAAGTTTTTGTGTTAAAGTTTATAAGTCCTCATATTTTGAAGACCCTTTGATGGATTTCATTCATATTTGGCATGATGGTAGATATAGGTCTAAAGTTTTTATCAGCACCATCCCCACCCCAGGGGTGACCTTGGGGTCAAGGTCACAGACTTAGAATTTTTATAAAAAAGTCAAAGTTTTTTGTGTTTAAGTTTATATAGCTATACCATCAAGACCCTTTGAGGAATTTCATCTATATTTGACATGTTGGTAGATATAGGTATAGAGTTTTACTCAGCATCATCCCATCCCAGGGTATGACCTTGAGGTCAAGGTCACAGACTTAGAAATTTCATATAAAAGTAAAAAAATTTGCATCTAAATTTATATAGCTATACCATCAAGACCTTTTGTTGAATTTCGTTATCCTCCTTCCGAGAGGTTTAGGGGATATAGCTATCAGCATGGAATTCATCCATCTGTCTGTCCATAAATGCATTATTGTGCACCCCATAACTCCTAACTACCCTTTGAGCTATTTTCAGGAAACTGTCAGGTTGTAGAGGGCATTTGGTAGGGTGTCAGGTACAAGAAAGACAACTCTAACTGACTTGGTCCATGAGTTATCTCCCCTTGTCTCCAGAATTGTAAAAATTTTGTGCAAACCATAACTTTAAAACATGTTAAGATATTTTCATGATACTTCACCAGTATGTATAGGACATTGAGTAGGCATATCACATTCAAGAATGACTTTCTGACTCCATTCTGCAGTTTTCTCCCTTGGTTATTTAAATCTTGTGCGGGCAATAACTCTAAAAATTCTTTAAGATATTTTTGTGATACTTTACCGATATGTGCGGGCCCCCGTAGCCTAATGGATAAGAGAGTTGACTCTTAATCCATTAGGTTTCTCACCGCTGTGGTTCGAGCCTAGCTCGGGTCATATGTGGGAAAGCCAAGTTCTGCTTACGGATGGTCAGGTGGTTTTTCTCTGGGTACTCCGGTTTTCGCCCACCTTCGATGAACGATCGGCTCGATATAAGTGAAATATTCTTGAAAGGGCCGTAAAACCCAAATCAAAAAAAAAAAAAAAAAAAAAGTTTACCGATATGTAGAGGGCATTGAGTAGGCAGGTGACCTTAAAATTTTCATTAAAATTTATATATCTATATTATGAAGACCCTTTTGTTGGTTTCATTAATATTAAGCATGATGGTATATATAGGTCTAAAGTTTATCTCGGCACCATCCCCAAGCTTGGGCATGGCTTTTAAGTCAAGGTCACAGACTTCATACAAATGTCATTTTTGCTTATATTATAAAGACTGATTGATTTCACTGGTATATGGTGATAGTTATAGGGCTAAAGTTTTATTAAGCTCAATCCCTGCACCTGTGCCTGATCTTTGAGATCAAGGGCTTCATATTATGTGTGATTGAAGTTTTTCAATGTTATAACATAAAGCATATAACTGCCATCTCCAGAGTCAAAGCTACATACTTTGTGATCTTTAAAAAGTGGCGGTAGCGCTGGTCGGGGGTATACGTGCCCCACTGGGCACTTTGTCTAGTTAAAATATGTTTCAATGTCAGCATACGTCACCTCAAGATATTATAAGCCTTTTGAGCGGTTTAGCCGCGAGATTGACCTTCAAAAGAAAGACAACTAGGGAAAAAAAATTGTTTGGAAACAGATTATAGCTCGTCCTGGTTGTCCCCCCTACCAAGCATCTGGTTGCTAGGTAATTAAGATCGGGTACCGGTCAATGGACTGGTTACCCTCGGACACGCCATAGCAAGCAACCAATCAGGATGCGTCAGGTATATTCCCGCCAAAGCACGCCCCAAGCGTGCGGCACGCCTAATGCATGCGGTAGACGTTGTTACTATAAAGAGTAGACGCAAGGTAGAAAACATCACTATTTTATGGTCGCTTGCGAGGTCAGCACCTTCTGTATAGATCGACGTTTGGATTTGGGAAAAGAAGTATTTTTCGACTACAGATAAGTCTGTATTTTTATTCTTACTACTTTTCTATTTAGCACATAATTTTCAGTAGAAATATGTTGTGCATTAATTGCAAACAAACTAAACTTCCGGCAGACAGCCATATTTTATGTTTTAGAGTTCTCAGCTATCCCCTTGTGCCAGGTCTGCCAAATGGGCTTCAGAGATCTGGGAAGAGTTATCCCACTTCCCCTCTTATGTATCCTCTGGTCGGGAGCAGGCTCAGGGATCCCCTTCTAGTACTCTAGTGAATAATTTTCAATTGAACTCTGGGCCTGCTCCGGATTTGGAAATCAGACGTAGGGGACCCCAGGTCGCCGTTACCGTCACTGGTAATGAATGCTTTAGGGGACCTAGCCCCGCCCCCAGCGATGCTTCCCGACAGAAGGCAACGCAGGGGGCACTGGCGAACCCCTGTTCCAGCGGAAATTCCGAACCTAGGTACCTGCCGGGTTATCGTACCCCTTATAGGTACGTTAACTCGGCAGCCTTTAATACGGCGGGCAGATTCCCAAGTAAGGTAACTGTGCCTTCCTCTCAATTTTCTTGGCAGGAAGGCACAGACCAGGGTGCCTTTTATTGGCCATATTTTTATCCCTGGGGTTCATGGGATGGCTTTAGTGGGTATGGTTATTACCCCAACTTAAATTTGTCCTGTCCTGAAGCCATTCCTAGCTCGTCCAGTTCAATTACTAAGGCTGTTTCCCAGGAGAATGGTTCACTCCCTTTAGTTGCTGGCATTCGTACCACACCAAATATCCAGGTAACAGGATCTGTTTTGCATACTTCTCCTGGGGTGAATTCATTTAGGAATCCAAAACCTATTCAAAGTGGTAAGGCCAAAGTATCTCTTTCCACTGTGCCTACTATTAATAGGGGTTCTCAACATAATAATACTATTTTCAGATTAGTTGATAGCGGAGCCAGTTATTGGTGCTACCAACTTGGGTAGAAGTAGAAATAGTAAAAGTAGACTGGGTACCTCTTCTACATCATCTGCTCTTCCTTCAATCAGGGTAAGTCAGAATGTTAATGAAGCCTTCGGGCATTTGTATACGGAGGTACAGAATAGCAGCAGGGTTCCATTGGCTGACTATTCATCTGTAGGCGCACTGGGATCTGTAGAGGACGATGTCCCTATAGGTCCTAGTGTTCCTGCAGTCAGACCTGTGACTATTCCTGCTTTGAGCAGGAATAGTTCTTTAGGTCTTATGGCTACGCCATTGAGGGTAACCACCCCCTCACGTAGCACCCCTGACATTGCCTCAGCCATATCCCAGGCAGTATTGAGGACTTCAGGGTTGGGCAACTTGGCTTTGTCAGTGGATCTTCCTTCTGTTGCTGAAGAAGGGGAGGGGCAAACTTTCTCGGGTCAGTCTGGATCCACTGGCAATGGTCGCGACCATGTTCGGACCATTGGCCAAGACCCCCGGGCTCCATATCATGAATGTGATTATGTCCCGGACCAGGCTCTGTCAGAGAGTTCATTAAGTCCTTCTCAAAAGAGCCAGTCTCATGAGCCTGCCACAAACTACCATGAGACTGGAGGAAGTTTACTCCCTTTTGGGAGACCTTTACCCCAAGGCTGACCAAACTCAAGACAGCGCGCGAGTCCAATCCCTGCTTGAGTCTATTTTGGACCAGCCTACTTCCTCCAGGTCGACACTTCCACAATCCTCAACAGTGAATCAGTTGATGGGGAAGCTGTTCGACAACACCGCAGAGGCTAGAAATAATCCAAATTGGTATGTACCTAAGAAAACAATTGATTACCTTACTCGACCACATTCTTACGCTTGTCATACGGAATTTTGGCCGAGTAAGATACCCACCCTTGATGCTGACGCTGGCAGGCTAGGCATCTCAGTGGGCAGATTCGCCTCTTTACCAGTGGCTCAGAGTACCTGGAGCGGTTAGCAAGGAGAGCGGTGGCCATCAGTTCACATTGTGATTTTTTTGGATCGGCTGCATCTCAGGCCCTCTGCGCAGAGTATGTAGACCCGGATGTTCTGCGTAGTCTACTTCTAGCAGTGAACCGCTCTGCTAAGCACATCATGGCCCTAGGCCTATCTATGTCTGCAGTGCTGTTGCATCAGCGCCGTAACGCTGCTCTAAATACCTCTAGTTTACTTTTGTCTCATAATAAAGATAGTCTTAGAGCAGCCCCTCTGAATTCTTCTTCTCTTTTTGGTGGTAAAATAGAGGAAGTTTTCAGAGCAAATTTAGACGATAGACATCATTCCCTCCTGAGAGCAAATTATTCAGGAATATCGGACAACAGAAAGAGACCTTCCTCCTCTACTTTTAATTCAAATCCAGCGAAGAAGTCTAGGTGGGAACCAAAAGCTAACCGGGTTCCCACTTCCACTTCTTCTTCGTCTGCTGTCTCTTTCAAACGGTTTCGATCCACCAAGGGGGGCCGTGGTGGATCATCTTCTTTCAGGGGGGACCCTGCTAGGAGGAGTAAATGACAACATCAGGGCTCTTCCATCTGCACCTCATCCTTCTCTTCCAGTGGGAGCTCGTTTGTTAAATTTTGTGGAGGCTTGGTCAGCCATAACTCAGGATTCCTGGGCCCTTTCTATTCTCCGGAAGGGCTACAGGATTCCTTTTGCAAAGGAACCTCCGCTATCATTGTCTCCAATTCTGTTCCCTGTAGCTCAACAACATTTAAATCACTTGAGGGAGGAGGTGCAGATTCTACTGGAAAAGAAGGCTGTAGAAATTGTGAGAGATACCACCTCTCCTTATTTCTACAGCCGGATTTTCTTAGTGAAGAAGAAAACCGGCCGATTTCGTCTCATTATAGACCTATCATCGCTTAACAAAATGATGAAGGTAGATCACTTTCAAATGGAAACTGCGGCCTCCATTCGGAGAGCTATTCCTCCAGGGGCTTGGGCGGTTTCTATAGATCTTATGGACGCATACCTCCATATTCCTATTCATTCAGCTTCTCGCAAGTACCTGAGATTTTCCCTAGAAGGCACTGTATACCAATTTCGGGCGCTTCCATTCGGAATCTCAACAGCGCCTTTCATTTTTTACAAACTTGATGGAGATTGTGGCGGGACAAATTCGATCTCTAGGACCCAACATTCTCCAATATTTCGACGATTGGCTTGTCCATCGTCTTTCGCAGGAGTCCCTCCTGTCCGACCTTTCACTAGCTTGGGAAATCATTACAAGTCTGGGTCTAATACCAAATCCTCTGAAATCAGACCTAGTTCCATCTCAGGACTTCGTGTATGTAGGTATGAGGTTCCTGACTCACATTGGCATTGTCAGAGTTCCAGAAGAGAGAGTCAACAAAATTCTTGTCCTACTATTTCGGGTTCTACAGGTTCAATTCATTACCGCCCGAGAATTTTTGTCCATGTTGGGATCACTCAATGCAGCAGCAGATTTAGTTCAGTTGGGTCGCCTTCATATGAGACCTCTTCAGTTCCATCTTCTGGCCAATTGGAAACCTCACCGCGACAGTTTGGTCCAACCTATTCCAATATCCCATTCATGTCGTGTAGCAATCAAATGGTAGATGAATCCTTCCATTTATGTGGCTGGAATTCCCCTTGTTATACCAGCCCCAGATTTTCATCTGTTTTCAGATGCCAGCCATTCGGGCTAGGGCGCACATTTGGAACCCCTAGATCTAGAGGTTCAAGGACTGTGGGATGCTGCTTCCCAAGACCTTCACATCAACAATTTGGAGTTACGAGCAGTTTTTCTAGCACTCCAACATTTTCAGAGTCACATTTACTATTCTTGCGTGATGGTAGCGTCAGACAATTCATCAGCAGTGGCTTACCTCAAGAAGCAAGGGGGGACCCACTCTCCATCTCTGTGCATGCTAGTATGGGAGCTTCTTTACTGGTGTCATTATCGGAATATTCACATTCAAGTCAGGCATATTCCAGGGAAATTGAATGTTTTGGCAGACAGCCTGTCTCGCCCAGACCGAATTCTCCCCACCGAATGGTCTCTAGATCGGGAGATAGCTCACCAAATTTTCAGTCTTTGGGGTACTCCTCATAGATCTTTTCGCCACCAGATTGAACCATCTTCTGCCCCTGTTTGTATCTCCAGTACCGGACCACAAGGCTTGTGCAGTGGATGCTATGTCACTAGAATGAAAAAACCTATTTGCATACGCATTTCCTCCATTCAAACTTGTTCCCCTGGTTCTCAACAAGATAAGGGATTCCAACAGTCGGTTCATTCTCATAGCCCCGTGTTGGCCTCAGAGGAGCTGGTTTTCAGTCATTTTGAGTCTCATAATAGACTTTCCCAGGGAACTTCCTGTTCATCGGGGTTTGGTATCACAACATCAGGGAGAAGTACTCCATCAGAATCCAGCTATTTTGCATCTTCACGCTTGGATGTTGTCAGGAGTCAAATCAGAGGTAGACACATTTCTGAATTGGCTACCCAGTGTATCTCTCAATCCCGCAGAGAGTCTACGGTCAAGGTCTACTCTGCGAGGTGGAAGATATTCTCGGATTGGTGTTTGCAAAGGGAAGTTAATCCTGTCGATCCCGCTTTAAATGATTTGGTAGATTTTTTTTTTGCTACCTTTTTGACACCTTGAAATTATCAGTAGCTTCTATTAAAGGCTACCGCTCCGCCATCTCAAATACACTGAAATTTTCCAAATCAGCAGACTGTACGGTGGACCCAATCATTTCAGATCTTATTAAAGGTTTTGCCTTGAGAAGACCTGTTTCCAGATCTCTTACGCCCAAATGGAATTTGACTTGTGTTCTTTGGTCTCTTAATAAAGCTCCATATGAGACTAAATACATCACGCTTAAAGCAGTGTTTCTTCTTACATTTGCGGCTGCTAGAAGAAGTGAGATTCATGCTCTGTCGATTGAGGAAGGCTGTTTTAGGTATGACCGCAACTCGGATTCCATTACCCTCCTCACACAACCTGGGTTTTTTTCCAGAGTCATTACCAGAACCTATTGTTATTCCAGGTCTTTCTCAGTTTTGTGGATCTGATACGGATGATAGACTTTTGTGTCCGGTCAGAGCTGTTAGAGCTTATTTGTCCAGAGTGAAATCTAAGAGATCGGGAAGGAAGAGACTGTTTTTACCACTGAAGGGCTCTAAAGATATTTCACCTTCCACTATTTCTCATTGGATCTGTGACGTTATCAAACTAGCTTATGTAGATTTATCACCTTCGGATCTGTCATTCATGAAAATCTCGGCTCATGAAGTTAGAGCTTTGTCTTCGTCTTGGGCTTATTGGAATTCTGTTGCCCTTGAGGATGTGGTAAGGGCTGCATATTGGCGTACCAATAGTACCTTTTCTTCATTTTGCCTTAGAGATTTGGCCCCAGTTAGGCAGGATACATCGTCATTGGGACCTCTCGTGGCTGCGCAGTCTATTACTGGCAGCCATCGTTCTGTATCTTAAGTCTCTTCACAGTATTTTTAAGCCTGCTTGAATCCGGTGTGAAACTTTTCTTCAAAGGGTCTATCTTATTCTTCTCCATCAATGGATATTGGAATTCGACTCGCAAGCATACCTACAATGTAAAAATATTCCCCTAAAAATACTACGAATTACCAGGGGACTGCTGAACTTCACCGGATTCCAGCACGGGTGAGTAGAGGTTTATATTAATTTTATTATTACCTTCCCACCTATGCTTATTATTCAGGCTTATAATATCTTGAGGTGACGTATGCTGACATTGAAATGAAATTTTTAAAGTAAAATTAATTTCAATTAAAGCATACTCACCTCAAGATATTATCAAATGTCCCTCCTCCCACCCCGCTTTCATTGTTAAATTTTATTGCTCCCAAAAAATAGTGATGTTTTCTACCTTGCATCTACTCTTTATAGTAACAATGTCTACCGCATGCGTTAGGCGTGCCGCATGCTTGGCGCGTGCTTTGGCGGGAATATACCTGGCGCATCCTGATTGGTTGCTTGCTATGGCGTGTCCAAGGGTAACCAGTCCATTGACCGGTACCCAATCTTAATTACCTAGCAACCAGACGCTTAGTAGGGGGGGGACAACCAGGACGAGCTATAATCTGTTTCCAAACAATTTTTTTTTCCTAGTTGTCTTTCTTTTGAAGGTCGATCTCGCGGCTAAACCGCTCAAAAGGCTTATAATATCTTGAGGTGAGTATGCTTTAACTGAAATTAATTTTACTTTAAAAATTTCATTTTACTTTTAAAAACTTCATTTTCCCTATATATCTGTATAGAAAACTTAAAAAAATTTCCTTGTCAAAAACTACTGAACTGATTTCAGTATAATATGGCAGCAATGTTCCTTTTTGACCTCTTCTGAGATTTTCAAGCCATCATGATTCATCAAAAAAACATGACCACCATGGGTTTTATTAGCTCACCTGAGCACGAAGTGCTCATGGTGAGCTATTGTGGTCAGTCAATGTCCGTCGTCCGTCGTGCGGCATCAATAATTGCTTTAAAAGCCTACTCCTCCTACACCCCTGGGCCAATTGACTCTATACTTGGTAGGAAGCATCAGGGTGACTTGTAGATCAAAAACAGCTAAAATCGTGCCGATCGGAAATCCAAGATGGCCGCCATCTTGAAAATCTATTTTTCTCTTCTTCTCCTGAACCGAAAGGCCAATTGACTCCAAACTTGCTAGGAAGCATCGGGGTGTCTTGTAGATCAAAAATAGCTAAAATCGTGCCGATCGGAAATCCAAGATGGCCGCCATGGCCGCCATCTTGAAAATCTATTTTTCACTTCTTCTCCTGAACCGAAAGGCCAATTGACTCCAAACTTGCTAGGAAGCATCGGGGTGTCTTGTAGATGCCGCCATGGCCGCCATCTTGAAAATCTATTTTTCGCTTCTTCTCCTGAACGGAAAGGCCAATTGACTCCAAACTTGCTAGGAAGCACCAGGGTGACTTGTAGATCAAAAAAAGCTAAAATCGTGCTGATCGGAAATCCAAGATGGCTGCCATGGCGGCCATCTTGAAGATCTATTTTTCGCTTCTACTCCTATACCCAAAAGCCAATTGACTCCAAACTTGGTAGGAAGCATTGGGGTGACTTATAGATGAAAAATAGCTAAAATAGTGCCTATCGGAAATCCAAGATGGCCGCCATGGCAGCCATCTTGAAAATCTATTTTTCGCTTCTTCTCCTGAACCAAAAGGCCAGTTGACTCCAAACTTGCTAGGAAGCATCGGGGTGACTTGTAGATCAAAAATAGCTAAAATCGTGCCGATCGTAAAACCAGGATGTGCGCCATGGCAGCCATCTTGAAAATCTATTTTTCGCTTCTTCTCCTGAACCGAAAGGCCAGTTGACTCGAAACTTGGTAGGAAGCATTTGGGTGACTTGTAGATCAAAAATAGCTAAAATCATGCCGATCGTAAATCCAAGATGGCCGCCATGGCGGCTATCTTGAAAATGTATTTTTCGCTTCTTCTCCTAAACCCAAAAGTCACTTGACTCGAAACTTAGTAGGAAGCATCAGGGTGATTTGTAGATCAAATATAGCTAAAATTGTTCTGATCCGAAATCCCAGATGGCCACAATGGCCGCCAGCTTGAAAATCTATATTTAGCTGCTTCTCCTGCACTGAAAGGCCAATTGACTCCAAACTTGGTTGGAGACATTGGGGTGACTTGTAGATCAAAAATAGCTAAAATTGTGCCAATCGGATATCCAAGATCGCCGCCATGGCAGCCATCTTGAAAATCTATTTTTCGCTTCTTCTCCTGAACCTAAAGGCCAGTTGACTTGAAACTTGGTAGGAAGCATTGGGGTGACTTGTAGGCCAAAAATAGCTAAAATTGTGCCTTGTTTTCTCTATATTTCTACACAGAAGACTTTAAAAATCTTCTTGTCAGAAACCACTGGAACGATTACAGTAGTAATTAATTTGCAAATCTGTTTAGGACTATCATGGTCCTCTTGTTTTTGAGTTATGCCCTTTGAACATTGAAAATAGTCATCTTAATCATATATTCATATCTTTTTAGGGAAAGACTAATGCACCTTCCCTTTTATTTCATTTTTGACAGAGATATGGCACTTGCTTGATGTAAGTGCAATGGTGGGGCATGGTGCAGTGCTTGCAGCACTTTTGTTTCATATCAAATGGGTGGCGCTTTAAGCAGGCCACACATCTGATTCATGGAATTCTGGTTAAATAAGTCCGCTTGTCAAACTGTTTTTTTTACGTACGATTGTCAAGTAACCAGGTGACAGCAGTCTAGAGAAAATTAATAGCTAGAAATAGACGTCACTGTCAGCAGCCTATAAATCAAAAGTAAGTGTTTAACTTGCATAACCGAGTTGGTGCACCAAGATCCAGTTATGTCATGAATATGCAATATAATCACATGAGGGGGTATATGTGAGCTCTGTCTCATTTCCTCTGATTTGTTCTGCAGTATTCAATCGGGTTTGATCAGCTGCAAGCTGTTTGTTTTCTGAATTTAATATTCCTTTTCTAGCTCACTTGAGCAAGGCTCAGGATGAGCGATTGTGATAATTTGCTGTCTGTCGTCCGTTAGGACATTCCAACAATTCGGGTTTAGGGGCTACGTCCCATTGTAAATTTCCATAGGGTTTTAAGGTCTATAAGCTCCCTAACCCAAAGGTTTATAATGTATCTTAACGGAATAAAGCATAATGTGGTTACAAAATTGAACCCCCTAACCCTAAATGTTGGCTCGTCTGTCATCCGTCCGTCCACACCTTTGAACGACTTCTCCTCTGAAACTCCAGGGCCAATTTTCTTCAAACTTCATATGGAGCTTTCTCTTAAAGGGATATTGAAAATTTGTTCAAATGGTCACGGTCCGTTGCTCAAGATGGCCGCCATGCCAATATATGGTAAAAACACTTAAAAAACTTCTTCTCCAGAACCAGGAAAGCTTTGGGGCTGAATCTTGGTATATAGCATCATGGACTCGAGGTCTACCATGTTTGTTCAAGTGATGACCCTAGATTGACCTTTGACCTTTTTACGGCAAGGTCAAATTTGCGTCCCCATGTATTTATATGGGGAAAATGTTGAAAAGTCATTTTCTTAAAATGTATTAAAAACTAATGGCTGAAACTTATAAAATGAGTGATTAAAGTAGTAAGACATTTTAGTTATAATCAAAATTTTGTCCCCAGAGGGTTAGCTGCCCTTGCCACTGGGCTATATATATGTATATAATTGTATAAGTTTCAAATGTCTTATTTTCTGAAACTGTTTGAGCAATTTTCACCATGGGGCTTTCTGTCAAAAGGGTATTGCCAATTTGTCCAAATGGGTTCCGTGCAATTGACTCCTCCGTCAGGCAGTTATAACCACGCCCACGTGAATTTCCTTAGACAAACTTTGTATTGATATACCTGTGCTTACCTGTAAAAAGCACGTGTTGATTTGTTTGTCTAACTAAAAACATTGACAATTACCTTATTCGCTATTTTGAATGGTCAGCTGCGGTTGTCAGTTAAATGGTCAAGTGACTCGACGGAGGAGTCAATTGAACAAGATGGCAGCAATGCCCATATATGGTAAAAACACTTAAAAATCTTCTTCTCAGGAACCAAGAAAGCTTTGGGGCTGAATCTTGTAGTATAGCATCATGGACTCAAGGTCTACCAAGTTTGTTCAAATGGTGACTGTAAGTGGACCTTTGACCTTTTTACGGCAAGGTCAAATTTGCATCCCCGTGCATTTGTATGGGAAAAATGTTGAAAAGACATTTTCTCAGAATGTATTAAAGACTAATGGCTGAAACTTAATATGGGTGATTAAAGTACTAAAACATTTTAGTTATAATCAAAATTTTGTCCTTTGAGGGTTATCTGTTCTTGCAACTGGGCTATATACATGTATGAAATTGTGTAATTTTTAAATGTCTTCTTGTCTGAAACTGCTTGAGCAATTTTCACCAGATTTCACATAGGCCTTCTGTCAAAAGGGTATTGCCAATTTGTTTAAATGGTTCCGTGCAATTGAACAAGATGGCCGCCATGTCTATATATGGTAAAAACTCTTAAAAACTTCTTCTCCAGAACCAAAGAACTTTTTGAGCTGAATCTTGGTGTATAGCATCGAGGACACAAGCTCTACCAAGTTTGTTCAAATGATGGTCATAGGTTGACTTTTGACCTTTTTACGGTAAGGTCAGATTTGCGTCTCTATAGATTGGTATGGGGGAAAAGTTGAAAAATTATTTTTAGCTCATCTGAGCTATGCTCAGGATGAGCTATAGTGATACACTATTTGTCCGTGCAGCCGTCCGTCTGTCTGTTAACATTTTCAAATGACTTCTCCGCTGAAGCCTCCAAGCCAATTTTGCTCAAATTTCGTATGGAGCCTCCTTAGGTTAGGGGAACAAAAGGTTGCTAAAATGGTTGCGGTCCATTGACCAAGATGGCCACCATGCCCATATATGGTAAAAACCTTTAAAAATTTTCTTCTCCAGAACTGAGGATACCTTAGGGCTGAATCTTTGCACAAATCATTGGGGAAGGGAGGTTTACCAAAGTTGCTAAAATAATGGTTGTACATTGACATTTGACCTTTTTACGGCAAGGTCAAGTTTGCTTCCCTATGCATTTGTATGGGCTCCATACATTTGTATGGGAAAATGTTGAGAATTTCAAATGAATTCCAAAGCCTCTGGATCAATGTTGCTCAAATCTCATATGGAGCCTCCTTGGGGCAGAGGAATGAAAGGTTGCTAAAATGGTCATGGTCCGTTGACCAAGATGGCCGCCATGCCCATATATGGTAAAAACCTTTTAAAATCTTCTCCAGAAGAGAAGATGCCTTGGGGCTGAATTTATGCACAAATCATCGGGGACTGGAGAGGTCTACCAAACTTGCTAAAATGATGGTCATACATTGACGTTTGACCTTTTTACGGCAAGGTCAGGTTTGCTTCTGTATGCATTCGTATGGACCCTATACATTTGTATGGAAAAATTGGTGATAATTTCAAATAACTTGTCCTCTGAAGCCTACAGGCCAATGTTGCTCAAATTTCATGTGGAGCCTCCTTGGGGCAGGGGAACGAAGATTACTAAAATGGTCATGGTCCATTGACCAAGACAGCTGCCATGCCCATATATAGTAAAAACCTTTAAAAATCGTCTTCTCCAGAACCAAATAAGCCCTGGGGCCTAATCTTTGCACAAATTATTGGGGACGGGAGATCTACCAAAATTGCTAAAATGATGGTCCTTGTTGACATTTGACCTTTTTATGGCAAGGTCAAATATGCTTCCCCATGCATTTGTATGGGCCCTATTCATTTAAATCGGGAAAATGTTGAGAACTCATATTTTGGACATTTCTATAATCCAGTTAAATCAAAACTTGATAATGAGCATTAGGGCGCTTAGTAGACACAAATTAGCTAAATGAGCCAATAGAAAATCCAAGATGGCCACCACAGCTGCCATCTTGAAAATTATTTTTCGACATCTCTTCCCAAACCTTCCCAAACCTTTGGTTGCCTTGAGCCGAAACTTGCTCTGTAGCAACAGGATGACTTCTGGATCTAAACGAGCGAAAATTGTGTTGATCGGAAATCCAAGATGGCCCCAATGGTTCCGCTCCATTGAACAAGATGGCCACCAGAGCTAAAGATAGAAAATCTTCAAACGACATCTCGTCCTTGGCCAATGGCCTGATTTCAAAATATTTGCACAGAAGTGTTCCTCCAATGGCCCGCAACCAAAATTGCTAAAATGGTTCTGCTTGGCTGATCAGAATGGTAGTCAGAGCTAAAACAAAGAAAAAAAAAAACCTTTAAAAGACATCTCCTCCGCAGCCAGTGTCCTGTATTTCAAAGTAATTTCACAGAAGTGTTCTTATGGCCCTTTACCAAAATTGCTAAAAAAAGCTCTGCTCGGCTGAACAAAATGGCCGCCAGAGCTAAAAATTGAAAAAAACGTTTAATTGACATCTCCTTGGCCAGTTGCTTGATTTCAAAACGATTTCACAGAAATGTTCCTCTTATCCCCCTTTACCAAAATTGCCAAAATGGATCTGCTCTGCTGAACAAAATGGTCACCAGAGCTAAAAATAGAAAAACCTTTAAACGACATCTCCATGGCCGCATTTCAAAATAATTTCACATCAATGTTCCTCTTATGCCCCTTCGCCAAAATTGCTAAAATGGTTCTGCTCTGCTGAACAAAATGGTTGCCAGAGCTAAAAATTAAAGAAAAACCTTTAATGGACAGGATAAGTAGATGAACCAATTTACTTCCGAAAAAAATCTGAACTTTTTTTACTTATGGCCCTTTGAAAATTTCAGCATTTTAACCTTTTCAGCATTTTAACCTTGTAAGCAAGATATATCAAAAACTGTTTAAGCCATGGCCTTGAAACTTGACAGGCTAATAGGGAATGATGAGTAAATGACCTGATTAACTTCCAGCAGTTAAATCAGGTGAGCGTTGTGGCCCATGGGCCTCTTGTTTTCAATATGTATCTAAGACTGAAGGCGGGGGTGGTCGGGTGGTGCGAAGGTGTCATGTATCTTTGTGTCACCGGGTCGTCCAACTGATACTGGCTTACAGTTAAGCAAGGCCTGCTATCCTTGTAGTAGGTAAAGGTAGAGGGGGAATGTTTTTATTTCTTCTGTTTCTTCCCATTCATTCCTGTTCCTCTTTTTTCCCTGTTCCTCTTTCATCTCTTCTACTATCTCTTTTCTCCCTTTCTCTGGGAGACGACACAAAATGACCCACAAGGGTTGACATGTCGTTAAACCCCAACACAATCAAAATTAAGGTTAATGGCTGAAACTTACAATGTATGATTAAAGTAGTAAAATGTTTTAATTAGGATCAAAATTTGCCCTCTGGGGGTTATCCGCCTTTGCCCCTGTGCTATATACTGGTATAAAACCATGAAATCTTTTAACGTCTTCTTCTCTAAAAGTACTTGACCAATTTTCACCAGATTTCACATGGGGCCTTCTGTGGAAGGGATGTTGACACTTTGTTCAAATGGTTCTGCTTCATTGAACAAAATGACTGCCATGCCCATACATGTATATGGTAAAAAGCACTTAAAAATCTTCTTCTCCAGTACTAAGAAAGCTTTGATGCTGAATCTTGGTATACAGCACCAGGGACTCAAGGTCTTCCAACTTTGTTGAAATGATGAGACTAGAATGACCTTTGACCTTTTTATGGTATGGTCAAATTCGTGTCCCAGTTGCCTAGGCAATACAGGAAGACTGTTGCATGGCAGTTGGATGCGCCGTCTGACTGAAGACCAGGAGGTCACGGGTTCAACCCCCGCCAAGGTCGGCAACATTCTTTCGTGGAGATTGATCATGAAATATTTTCTACGGTTATTCTCTCCCTTCCGCTGATTCAAGAAGGGCAGTTGTCAGTTTCTGGCGAAAGAATGTGCACAATACTGGTTAACCGTTTAGAGGACTAAGCCTGCCAGTAAACGTGTGGTTAGGTAAACTGACCGCGCTCCACATGACCCCATTGGGTTGACTGGGCCGTAAAACCTCAACACAAAAAGCATGGCATTTGCAAATATGCAGGTGAGCGAATTGTGGCCCATGGGCCTCTTGTTCATCATTGTTGCATGCTTAAAAAATATTGTTTTAATGTGTTTTTTTTTTTGTGTGTTTTTTTTTCAGAGTCGGTCAAAACACGAAGATCCAGAACAGCTGAAATTAAAACAGAAAGCCAAAGAGGTTAGTACCCTAATTAAACCCCGGCATTTATGCCGAGGGGTATTCTTTGTTTCCAATGGCAATCTTTTTTACATTTATTTTACTACACTGCAGCTGGTGTTAATGCAGTGTGGTGGCGGTAGAACATCTCCCCGTACTTCACTATAGTGCAAATTATATTTCATTTCCTTTGGGATCATTGTGCCCATTGTGGTATCTTTGAAAATGGAGTTCTGCTCATGTACATGCAGTGTTGTGAACATCATTACTGCTTATGAAGAGTCTCAATAAAACAAAGACTCCCATTTTCTAATCTGTAGTGTGTTCTTTGTTTCCAAAGGTAATCTTTTTAGCTCACCTGAACAATGTTCACGGAGAGCTATTGTACTACCCCAGCGTCGGCGTTGGCGTTGGTGTCGGCGTCCACAAATGTTAAAGTTTTCATTAAAGTTTTTAAGCCCTCATTTTTCCTAACCTTATCACCAATTTGCTTCATCTTTGGTATGATGATACATATTGGTCCAACATTTTGTGCAGTACCATGCCCACTACTCTAGGTCATGACAAGGTCAAGGTCACAGACTTAGAATTTTCATGTTAAAATTTTATGTCAAAGTTTTTAGGATCTCATTACTTCTACACTGAATGATGAATTTTGTTCCTATTTGGTATTATGATAGACACTGGTCAAAAGTTTTTTATCAGCACCATCAGCACGCATGACCGTGAACTTGAGGTTGAGGTCACAGAATTAGAATTTAAATGTTAAAGTTTTTGTTAAAGTTTTTAAGACCTATTTATTTTCTAACCTTATCTCCGATTTGATTCATCTTTGGTATGGTTATACATATTGGTCAAAACTTTTTACGCAGTACCATCCCCACCACCCTAGGTCTTGTCAAGGTCAAGGTCACAGATGGATTTAGTTCCTATTTGGTATCATGATAGATACTGGTCAAAAGTTTTTATCAGCACCATCAGCACTCATGACCGTGACCTCTACACTGAATGATGAATTTTGTTCCTATTTGGTATTATGGTAGACACTGGTCAAAAGTTTTTTATCAGCACCATCAGCAGGCATGACCATGAACTTGAGGTTGAGGTCACAGACTTAGAATTTAAATGTTAAAGTTTTCGTTAAAGATTTTAAGCCCTCATTTATTCCTAACCTTATCATCGATTTCATTCGTCTTTGGTTTGATGATACATATTTGTCCAAAATTTTGAGCAGTACCATCCCCACCACCCTAGGCATGTCAAGGTCAAGGTCAGAGACTTGGAATTTTCATGTTAAAATTTTATGTCGAAGTTTTTGGCATCTTATTACTTCTAAACCACATGATGGATTTAGTTCCTATTTGGTATCATGATAGATACTGGTCAAAAAATTTTATCAGCACTATTAGCACTCATGACCGTGGCCTTGAGGTTGACATCACTGACTTAGAATTTAAATGTTAAAGTTTTCGTTTAAGATTTTAAGACCTCATTATTTCTTAACCTTATCACCGATTTGATTCATCTTGGATATGATCATACATATTGTTCCAAAATTTTGCCCAGTTCCATCCTCACCACCCTAGTTCAGTTTAAGGTCAAGGTCACAGTCAAGCAAAAATTTTCCTGTTAAAATTTTATGTCAAAATTTTTAGACCTCATTACTTCTAAACCAAATGATGGATTTAATTTATATTTGGTCTCGTGATATATATTGGTCCAAAGCTTTTATCAGCACTCATGACAGTGACCTTGGGGTCTAGGTCACACACTTAGAATTTTAAAAATGTTAAATTTTTTGTTAAAGTTTTTAAGACCTATTTATTTTCTAACCTTATCACCGATTTGATTTGATCTTTGGTATGGTTATACATATTGGTCAAAAATTTTACGCAGTACTATCCCCACCACCCTAGGTCTTGTCAAGGTCAAGGTCATAGATGGATTTAGTTCCTATTTGGTATCATGATAGATACTGGTCAAAAGTTTTTATCAGCACCATCAGCACTCATGACCGTGACCTTGAGGTGGATGTTACAGCCTTAGAATTTAAATGTTAAAGTTTTCGTTAAAGATTTTAAGCCCTCATTTATTCCTAACCTTATCACCGATTTCATTCATCTTTGGTTTGATGATACATATTTGTCCAAAATTTTGAGCAGTACCATCCCCACCACCCTAGGTCATGTCAAGGTCAAGGTCACAGACTTGGAATTTTCATGTTAAAATTTTATGTCGAAGTTTTTGGCATCTTATTACTTCTAAACCACATGATGGATTTAGTTCCTATTTGGTATCATGATAGATACTGGTCAACAATTTTTATCAGCACTCATGACCGTGACCTTGAGATTGACGTCACAGAGTTAGAATTTAAATGTTAAAGTTTTTGTTAAAGATTTTAAGACCTCATTTATTCCTAACCTTATCACCGATTTAATTCACCATCAGCACGCATGACCATGAACTTGAGGTTGAGGTCACAGACTTAGAATTTAAATGTTAAAGTTTTCTTTAAAGATTTTAAGCCCTCATTTATTCCTAACCTTATCATCGATTTCATGTTAAAATTTTATGTCAAAGTTTTTAGGACCTCATTACTTCTAAACCAAATGATGGATTTTAATTTATATTTGGTCTCATGATATATATTGGTCCAAAGTTTTTATCAGCACCATCAGCACTCATGACAGTGACCTTGGGGTCAAGGTCACACACTTAGAATTTTAAAAATGTTGAAGTTTTCATTTACATTTTTAAGACCTTATTATTTCCTAACCTTATCACTGAATTGATTCATCTTTGGTTTGATGAAGATTTTGCACATTGCAATCCCCCCACCCCACCCCAGGTCATGTCAAAATCAAGGTCACGGACTTAGAATTTTCAAGAAACAAAATGTGAAATATATGGCGAGCTATTCTTTCTGCGACAGGTCTTGTTGACGTTTATTTGAATTTTCATGGTAAAGTTTTCGCATTTAAGTTTTTAAGACTTCAAATATTCCAAGCCCTGTAATAGATTAAGTTTATATTTGATATGATGACAATTTTCATGTTAAAGTTTTTTCATTAAAGTTTTTAAGACCTTGTATCTTCCAAGCGTTATAGATTTACAGTCAAACCTGTCTTAAAGACCACCTGTATTAAACAAATACCTGACATAGAAGGCCACTATCTCAAATCCCTTTAAAGATAAATATGTGGAAATGTGCCTATATTGAGCAGGCACCTGTCTTAAGCAACCACTTTTTGGCCTTCCCATAGGGGCTTGCTTAACCTAGGTTAGACTGTAGTTATGCCCCCAACCTAAAAGAAGTTGGAGGGGCATATTGCTTCTGGTTCATTTGTCAGTGTCAACGTGTTACGCTTTTTAGCTCACCTGAGCCTAAGGCTCAAGGTGAGTTATTGTGATCACTCACCGTCCATCGTCGTCATCGTTGTCCGTATGTCCGTCCGTCCACAATCTTCAACCAACATCTCCTCCTAAACTACTGAGCCAGTTTTAACCAAATTTCACAGGTTTGATCCTTGGGTGATACTGACTGAAAATTGTTCAAAGATTTGGAATCCATGCAGAATTCTGGTTGCCATGGCAACCAAAAGAAAAACTTTAAAAATCTTCTTGTCTGAAACACTGGACCGATTTCAATATAATTTTGCAGAAATGCTCCTTTGGTGATCCTCTACCAAGATTGTTCAAGCCATCAGGATTTGTCAAAAAACATTGCCGCCAGGGGCGGGGCTTATTTTACTATATATCTATATAGAAAACTTTAAAAATCTTCTTGTAAGAAACCTATGGACCGATTTCAATATAAAGTGGTAGGAATGTTCCTTTTGTGACCCTCTACCAGGATTGTTCAAGCCGTCATGATTCGCCAAAAAACATGGCCGCCAGGGGACACAGCTAATTTTCCTTATATATCTATATAGAAAACTTTAAAAAGCTTCTTGTAAGAAACCTATGGACCGATTTCAATATAATGTGGAAGGAATGTTCCTTTTGTGACCCTCTACCAAGATTGTTCAAGCTGTCATGATTCGTCAAAAAACATGGCCGCCAGGGGGCACGGCTAATTTTCCCTATATATCTATATAGAAAACTTTTAAAAACCTTCTTGTAAGAAGCCTATGGATGGATTTCAGTATAACATGGCAAGAATGTTCCTTTTGTGACCCTCAATTAGGATTGTTTAAGCCGTCATGATTCGTCAACAAACATGGCACCCAGGGGGTGGGGCTTATTTTACCTATATATCTATATATAAAACTTTAAAAATCTTGTCAGAAACCACTAGACCAATTTCAATATAACTTGGCAGAAATGTTCGCTTGGTGACCCTCTACCAAGATTGTTCAAGCTATCGTGATTCGTCCAAAAACATAGTTGCCAGGGGGCGGGGCTTATTTATCTATGTAGGAAACTTTAAAAATCTTCTTGTGAGAAACCACTGGACCACTTTCAATATAACTTGGCAGAAATGTTCCTTTGGTAACCCTATACCAAGATTGTTCAAGCCATCTTGATTCGTCAAAAAACATAGCCTCCAGGGGGCGGGGCCTATTTTCCCTGTATATCTGTATAGAAAACTTTAAAAATTTTCTTGTCAGAAACCACTGGACCAATTTCAGTATAACTTGGCAAAAATGTTTCTTTGGTGACCCTCTACCAAGATTGTTCAAGCCGTCATGATATGTCAAAAAACATGGCCGCTAGGGGTGGAACTTACTTTCCCTATATCTCTATGTAGAAAACTTTAAAAATCTTCTCGTCATAAACCATTGGACCGATTTCAACATAACTTGGCAGGAATGTTTCTTTGGTGACCCTCTACCAAGATTGTTCAAGCGTCTGTGATTCATCAAAAAACACAGCCGCAAGGGGGCGAAGCTTATTTTGCCATATATATCTATATAGAAAACTTTAACAATCTTCTTGTCCAAAACCACTGAACCGATTCCAATATAACTTGGCAGAAATGTTTTCTTGGTGACCTTCTACCAAGATTGTTCAAAAACCATGCCTGCCAGGGGGCTCAAAATTAATATTGCTCAAATGTTTGCCTTGATGATTTCCAGGTCAAGTTCGAAACTGGGTCACTTGGGGTCAAAAACTAGGTCACCAGGCCAAATCAAAGGAAAACCTTGTTAACACTCCAGTGGTCAAATTTTTAAAGCATCATCATGAATCTTGCTCAAAATGTTTGTCTTGATTAGTTCTAAGTCAAGTTTGAAACTGGGTCACTTGGAGTCAAAAACTAGGTCACCAGGCCAAATCAGCAGAAAACCTTATTAAGACTCTAGCGGTCACATTTTTGAAGCAATCATCATGAATCTTGCTCAAAATATTTGTCTTGATGATTTCTAGGTCAAAACTGAGTCACATGGGGTCAAAAACTAGGTCACCTGGTTAAATCAGCGGAAAACCTTGTTAAAACTCAAGCTGTCACATTTTTCAAGCAATCATCATGAATCTTGCTCAGATTGTTTGTCTTGATGATTTAGGTCAAGTTTGAAACTGGGACACTTGGGGTCAAAAACTAGGTCACCAGGCCAAATCAGCAGAAAACCTTGTTAACACTCAAAATGTTTGTCTTCACTTCATTTCAGCCCCCGTAACCATATATCACTGAGGCACCACTGATAACTTTAGAGAGAAATTGTTTCTCTCTATTTCGGTCTGTCCTCGGCTGCCCTTTTAGAACATAAGGAAGCCGAAATTCATCCTGAGTCCTTGATGTTTCCATCCATCATGCCTTCTTGCCTCTGGCTTGGTCTGATCCCAAAATATTTTTAGACTCATCAAATATTCTCTCGTCTCTATACTCAAAAGTCAGTCTTGTAATGAGTACCCACAACACATTTTTTTAGAAGAAATGAGAAATACTCATCCATTTCAGTTTGTAAATGCATCTTATCTAGAGCTATGATGAATACTGAAGTATGGCAGAAGATCAACACAAGAGGGTTACTGTTAAACTTCCATATTTTTACCGTTTTCCATTCAAATCTCTTCAATGCTTTTGGAGTACTGATTATTATTGTGTCATTTTCCTTGTAACTCTATGGAAAATGACTGTTGCCATGACAATCAAATGTAAATGGAGGACAAACTTGACTGTAATTCTAAAGAAAATTGAAAACTGACTTGGGTGTGTCAGGGACATTGAAGACACATGCATGTAAAAAATCAATGAAAACCTTTTGGTGGCTTTCTAGATGGTGTCATCTAAATGTTTTCCAGCTCAATATCTATCATTGCCATGGCAACTAAAGTAAATAAAGGAAATTCAGCTGCAAGTATGTGGTAGAGATGTAGCCAGAGAACATCATTGTAATATTCTTAACATTAAACTTTTGTTTCTGCTTTTGAAGGAGATAGTATTTTATTATTTTCCCTTAATTTGTATCTTAGCAGTTGTGGTTGCCATGGAAACTAATTTAAAACCAGAAGTGACTGCTTATGACATTGATGATAATTAAAGTACATAATAGAATACCAAAGTTAGCTAAAGTTTGTTCCTGCAAAAGTACACAGAATCCAACTTCATAACATCAAAAGCAATCATACATATATTTTGAACATTTTACATCCGTACTTTATAGTGGTCATGACAACCAAAGTAAAAAGATGTTTGGTATGAAATTAAAGAAATATGACAATTGGTCACTGGGAAGTATTCCTGACAAATTTCAAACAGAACCCTATGATAGTTATGGAGAGGGGGTCCTTTGATCTTGTTCTCATATAACCTCAGTTAAACTTACGGTTACTGCCATGGTTACCATGGCAACCAATATTAATAGCAGATAGGAGTTATTGTGATTTCGAAGGAAAAATCATATCTGGTCAGTGTACCAAATTTCAGGATACTCTGATTGCAAGTTCTCCAAAAATAACAATTTTACTGTGCCATCTTGCTTATAATTACATTCTTTCACATTACATAAAATGATTCAGCAGTGAGACTACATTAGGCAAAATCAATTCAGCAGGAGAAGGGTTAATAATGTAATTTTCAAAAGGCCTTAATGAGAGGTTTTGGATTGTTTAGGTTACATTCTAGTACCCTGATGTTTTCTCTGCACATAAATAATGTTTCATCACGTAGCCCCAGAGGGGACACCAGGTAAATATTTTTCTTATTTCTCCATGAAAACATATGCTATAGGCACTGATTAGAAGCACCTTGCCAATGCACTTTGGTGAGTACCTGTATATTTTAATGGAGGTGTCAGAAAATTATCTACTTTTTGTTGACATGCCGGTACTTTTTTGATTGAGATATCAGTACTTTTTTGTTGAAATATCAGTACTTTTTTCGTTGAGATATCAGTACTTTTTGTTGAAATATCAGTACTTTTTGGTTGAAAAAAATGTCTTACCTGGAACTATGTCAAGAGTTATATAGAGCCTAGATGCTCAAGGCAAACTGGAATAATTAAGGATAAATAAAATTACAAACTGTACCTGGGTGTATGAGTAATAGTTTCAGACATTGATACATTTAATTAGGAAGTGGATGATTGGATTGTGTTGGGGTTTAACAACACGTCAACCCTTGTGGGTCATTTTGTGTCATCTCCCAGAGAGAGGGAGAAAAGAGATAGAAGAGATAGTAGAGGAGATGAAAGAGAAGGACAGGAAAGAAAAAGGAACAGGAATGAAAGTGAAGAAACAGAAGAAATAAAAACATTCTCCCAATACCCTTACCTTCTACAAGGATAGCAGGCCTTGCCCAACTGTAAGCCAAAATCAGTTGGACGCCCCGGTGAGGTAGGATACAAGACACCTTTGCCACGCCTGACCACCCCCAGGAAGTGGATGAAACAGGATGATCCATTCTACTTACACTCTTGAAGGTAGTGTTGGAACATGTTACAAATTGGAACACACACACCTTTTTAATGTGCACGAAAAAACCAGACGAGTATGCATGTTCTAATGGTCTGACCAGGATCTTTGTTGCTTGTCATTGCAGAATAGAGAGCAAAACTCAAGATGAAAGGAGACTGTGGATATATATTTGAGCTGCACCATGAGAAAAGGTGACTTCGGGACATATGGACAGATATGGCCCAGATCAGCCTGCTCGTGTGTTTAATCTGATCAGGGCCTGCCTTGTCTATATACAGAATCACTGGCTACTGCAGAATGTATCCATATGCATTTAAGACCCTTACTCTGCTGGCTGTTCTAGACCTTCACTGGCTACATATATCCCGAGGATACCTTTTCTCTTGGCCTGGCCTCATCTAGAGATGAGCTCTTCACAGCTGGAATGTTTTCTCACAGTACACTTAATTTGAGCTGCAATTTGAGACCATTTACTTTTGTACTTGCATCCAGCAAACATTCACATCAGACTGCACATCTTGGATCCTTGGCTGTCCAAAAACAACTCAGTGAACATAGTCAGGCAACACAGATGTGCTGACTAATACAAGTCTTCTCTTGAGCTTGACAATTTGCAGAGCATACATTCAGTCTGCTAATTATGTCTTCCTGATAATGTTCCATATTGACACCAAATCTGACATGAGTTTTGACAGGACTTTAGCTCCAATAAAGAAAAGTATTTAGAAGCTAATTTTACCTTATGTAATTATGTCTCTCCCCCCCCCCCCCCCCCCCCCCCCCCCCAATTAGGGTTTGGTAGACATATTGGTTTTCCCCCGGGGCATCTGTCTGTCTTCCCGTCACACTCATGTCCGCTCTATAACTTGAAAACCATTCAAGCTATCTTCACGAAACTTAAATATATAAATATCAGTCAACATTAGATGACATGCAGAGCACCAAGAACTATAACTCTTGCATTTATACTTTTTAAGTTATTTCCTGTGGACTCTGTCACAAAATCGTGTACGCTCTATCTTGAAAACCGTTCAGGCTATCTTTACGAAACTTCATATAAATATTAATCATTATTTGACAATCCGCAGAGTGCAAGAACCATAACTCCTGAATTTATACTTTTTGAGTTATTACCCTTGGACTCTGTCACAAAATCGTGTCCGCTCTATAACTTGACAACCATTCAAGCTATCTTCACAAAACTTTATATAAATATCAATTAATATTAGACGACATGCAGAGCGCAAGAACCATAACTCTAGTATTTATACTTTTTGAGTTACTTCCCTTGGACTCTTGTCACAAAATTGTGTCCGCTCTATAACTTGACAACCGTTCAAGCTATCTTCACAAATCTTCATATGAATAAACATCAGTCAGCATTAGATGACGTGCAGAGCGCAAGAACCATAACTCTTGCATTTATACATTTTGAGTTATTTCCCTTGCAACTTTGTCCATCACAAAATGGTGTCAGCTCTATTACTTGAAACCTGTTCAAGATTTCTTCAAGAAATTCATGTAAATATCAATCAACATTAGATGACGTGCAGAACACAAGTACCATAACTCTTGCATTTATACTTTTTGAATTATTTACCTTGAAACTTTGTCCATCAGAAGAAAGGTGTCCACTTCATAACTTGAAAACCATTCAAGATATCTTCACGAAACTTTATATGAATATCAGTCAACATTAGATGACATGCAAAGGGCAAGAACCATATCTCTTGCATTTATACTTTTTGAGTTATTTTCCTTGGAATCCATTAGTTAATATAAATGTTCGCTGAATGTACAATACAATATGACACCAAAAAGCGGGGAGACATTTATGTTTTTGTAGAAAAACAAATTATAAACTTAAATTTACCTTACAGGTGTTCTACATTGTAATCAGACTGGCAAAGCAATTATAGTGAGTACCACAAGATACACGTTTTTTTGTGTAAAAGTAAGAAAAATTGCCTTACCATGAGCTTGACACAATCTTTATTTATACAATTCAGATGCATCAAGCAGAATTAGAAGAAGTTCGACAAAGAGAAGCAAACTTAACAGCTCTGGCAGCAATAGGACCAAGAAAGAAACGGAAAATAGATCCAGGGGATTCTTCAGGGGTGAGTCACTGAAATGAATTAACCCTTAAGGTGCCAATCAAGATTGTAGCAGACAACATTTTAATTTTTGTACCCTTGGGGCCCCGGCATACATAGTGTGCCAAGAGGTTTTATTAGCTCACCTGTGCACAAAGTGCTCAGAATGAGCTATTGTGATCGGTCAATGTCCATCGTGTGTCATCTGACATGTGGCATCAACAGTTTGCTTTAAAAGCCTACTCCTCCTACACCCTTAGGCCAATTGACTAGAAACTTGGTAGCAAGCATCTGGGTGACATGTAGATCAAAAACGGCTTAAATAGTTCCGATCTGAAATCCAAGATGGCCACCATCTTGAAAATCAATTTTCACTTCTCCTGAGCCAAAAGGCCAATTGACTTTAAACTTGGTAGTAAGCATCGGGGTGACTTGTAGATCAACAAGAGTTGTCAGAAGACAACACAGCTTGCTGGAAAGGGCTGATCAGAGAAGAAAACAATCTTTAAATAGTAAAGATTAAATGCAGAACTCAAACATAGCTGTAAATGACAGAGTATGACCTGACTTTGATGTCAGAAGAATGTCAAACTGAGGGATGGGGTATATGCCATTGAAACATCTTCCCTTAGGTTGGTGTGGACAAAATATGAAAGCTATATCTTACATGCTGAATCCCTTAGGTTGGAGCGGACGAAATATGAAAGCTATATCTTACATACTTCAGCAGTTATGTACACTTTTCAACACTTTAACACAGCTGTAAATGACAAAGTATGACCTGACCTTGACCTAGCCAGAAGGTCAAACTGAGGAAGAGGAGTGTACTATTGAAAGGTCTTACCCTAAGGTGATATTGAATACCAGCAGTTACTAACACTTTTCAAAACTTAAACGCAGAACTCAAACATGGGTTTAAATGACAAAGTATGACCTGACCTTGACCTAGGCAGGAGGTCAAACTGAGGAAAGGATGTGTGCTATTGAAAGGTCCAACCCTAAGGCTGGTGTGGGCCAAATATTAAAGCTCTATCTTGAATACTTCAACAGTTGCAAACACTTTTCAAAACTTAAATGCAGAACTCAGACATGGGTTCAAATGACAAAGTATGACCTGACCTTGACCTAGGCAGAAAGTCAAACTGAGGAAGGGGTGTGTGCTATTGAAAGGTCTAACCCTAAGGCTGGTGTGGGCCAAATATTAAAGCTCTATCTTGAATACTTCAGCAGTTATGTACACTTTTCAAAACTTAAACGCAAAACTTAAACATGGGTGTAAATGACAAAGTAAGAACTGACCCTGACCTACATAAAGGATGTAACTTGGGGATGGGGGTGTATGCTATTGAAAGGTCTTACCCTAAGGTATTTGTTGGCCAAATATGAAAGCAGTACCTTAAACAGTTAAAAACCTATGCACACCTTTGAAAACTTAAACATTGTACGTGGACATGACTGGGTGACAACATAAGCTCTCCATGGATATAGTCCCGGCGAGCTAAAAATATCTAAAATCGTTCCGATCTGAAATCCATGTTGGCTGCCATGGCTGCTATCTTGAAAATCTATTTTTGGCTTCTTCTCCTGAACTGAAAGGCCAATGGACTTGAAACCTTGTAGGAAGCATCCAGGTGATTTGTAGGTCAAAAAGGTTTAAAATCTTTCTGATCGGAAATCCAAGATGACCACCATGGCCGGCATCTTAAAAATCTATTGTTTACTTCTGCTCCTAAACCAAAAGGCCAATTGACTTGAAACTTGGTAGGAAGCATTGGGGCGACTTGTAAATAAAAAATAGCTAAAATTGTTCCGCTGGGAAATCTACAATGGCTGCCATAGCCACCATCTTGAAAATCTATTTTTTGCTTCTTATCCTGAAAGGAAAGGCCAGTTGACTTGAAACTTGGTAAGAAGCATCGATCGAAGTAGATCAAAAATAGCTAAAATCCATCAGATCCAAAATCAAAGATCAAAAAAGGCTGCCATCTTGAAAATCTATTTTTCCTTTCTTCTGAACCGAAAGGCCAATTGACTTGAAACTTGGTAGGAAGCAGCAGGGTAACTTGTAGATGAAAAATAGCTAAAAATTGGTCCAATCAGATATCCAAGATGGCCACCATGGCTGCTATCTAGGAATCTATTGTGCGCTTCTTCTCCTGAACGGAAAGGCCAACTGACTTGAAACTTGGTAGAAAGCATCAGGGTGACTTGTTGATCAAAAATAGCTAAAATCATTCCAGTCAGAAATCCAAGATGGCCACCATAGCCACTATCTTAGAAATCAAATTTGCACTACTTCTCCTGAATCGAAAGACCAATTTACTCGAAACTTGGTAGGAAGTCTCTGGGTGGCTTGTAGATCAAAAATACCTTATTCTAATCAAATATGGACACCACAGTCGCCATCTTGAAAATCTATTTTGAACTTTTGAGCAGAAAGGCCAATTGACTCAAAACATGATAGGAAGTATCAGGGTGACTTGTAGATCAAATATAGTTAAAATCATTCTGATCAGAAATCCAAGATGGTTGCCTTAGTGCCATGTTGAAAGTGTATTTTAAACTTTTCTATCCTGAACCAGAAGGCCAGTTGACTCGAAACTTCATTGGAAGTTTCGAGGTGACTTGTAGATCAAAAGCAGCTAAAATCATTCTGATGGGAAATCCATGATAGCTGCCATCTTCAAAGTCTATATTGAATTTCTTCTCTTGAACCCAAAGGCCAATTGACTCAGAACTTGTCTGGTAATCAAATGAGCAATACAGGACCGTCTTGGCCCTCTTGTTAGCTCTCCTGAGCACTTAGTGCTCATAATGGGCTATTGTGATAAGTCAATGTCTGTGCGGCGTCAACAATTTGCTTTAAATGACAACTTCTACACCCCTTACCCAATTTCAGTCAAACTTCACAGGTGACTTTCTGCCAAATTAGCTAAAATGGTTTCGCTCCAATGAACAAGATGGCTATAAAAGTAGAAAAATCTGTTTTAAACTTCTCCTGAAACGAAAAGCAAATTGACTCAAAACTTGGTAGGAAGTATCTGGGCAACTTGTAGATCAAAATTAGCTAAAATCATTCCAATCAGAAATCCAAGATGGCCAGTATCTTGAAGATCTATTTTGAACTTTTTCTTCTGAATGGAAAGGCCAGTTGACTTGAAATGGAAGTATCGAGGTGAATTTTAGATTTAAAATAGCTAAAATCGTTCAGATCAGAAATCTATGATGGCCGCCATCTTGAAAATCTATTTTGAACTTCTGAATCGAAAGGCCAGTTGACTCAAATTGGGTAGGAAGTATCGGAGAGATTTGTCAATCAAAAGAACTAAAATCACTCCGATTGGAAATTTAAGATGGCTGCCATTTTCAGGGTTCATACGTGTCAGGGAAAAATCAGGGAAAAAATATTTTTTTCAAGGTCAGGGAATTTTGGAAAGTGTCGGGGAATTTTTGAAATTTGTAAAAATGTCATGGATTTGTCAGGGCATTTTCTAATCTGGTTGTCAGCCAGTTCATTTTTTTCCAAAAGGCTAAGGCAGTTCCTTCACTTTTGATAAAAGTGTAATTGTTCTTTTTTCACTAACATTAAAGGTACATGTATATGTACATAATACTTTTAATCCTTAATCTACATAATATAGTTCTAAAGTGCAGTCTGATTTTAGTATACACTGCCCACTGCTAGATTTAGTACTTTAGATCATTTGATCCTAATAACCTGATATGAGGAAAATTCTATTATATTTTATTCACCAGGATAAGTGTTAATAGATGCAAGTTTACAACTAGCTGTATTAACTCTATTACTTCATTTCACTTTATCTGTAAAAGTAGACTTTGGTGGTTTGTTGATTTTATTTGTTCTGGATGTGGTGCTTTAAATTAAAATATTGCTAGTACATGCATGTGAAAAGCGTTTTTGTCACATGAAGAAAAGATTTTACTTTTACATGTATATGTGAATTACAAGGTAGTATGTGTGCATTCAGATAGGTTTAAAGAATATTACTGTGCTTATTTTACTTGGCTTTGTAGAATGTGCTTTAAAGGTTAATGCTTTTTATACGCCCGTTTGAAAAACGGGACGTATTATGTTACTGGGTATGGCGTCCGTCCGTAAACTTTTTCGTTTCCAGCTAACTCCTCCTACAGTTTACATCCGATCAAGCTGAAACTTGGTATATAGTTAGACCATGATGTGGCGCAGCGCATATTGTTTCGAGGTTACAGTCCACCAAATGTTTGCAGAGTTATGTCCCTTTGAAAATTTCTGTAAACTTTTCATTTCCGGTTAACTCCTCCTACATTTTACATCCGATCAAGCTGAAACTTCATATGTAGTTAGACCATGATGTGGAGCAGCGCATATTTTATCGAGGTTACAGTCCACCAAATATTAGCAGAGTTATGCCCCTTTGAAAATTTCAGTAGACTTTTGGTTACCGGCTAACTCCTCCTACAGTTTACATCCAATCAAGCTGAAACTTGGTATATAGTTAGACGATGATGTGGCACAGCACATATTGTTACGAGGTTACAGTCCACCAGATGTTTGCAGAGTTATGCCCCTTAGAAAATTTCTGTAAACTTTTCATTTCCAGTTAACTCCTCCTACATTTTACATCCGATCAAGCTGAAACTTCATATATAGTTAGACCATGATGTGGAGCAGTGCATATTGTTTCGAGGTTACAGTCCACCAAATATTAGCAGAGTTATGTCCCTTTGAAAATTTCAGTAGACTTTTTGTTTCCGACTAACTCCTCCTACAGTTTACATCCGATCAAGCTGAAACTTGATTTGTAGTTAGACCATGATGTGGAGCAGCGCATATTGTTTCAAAGTTACAGTCCACCAAATATTAGCAGAGTTATACCCCTTTGAAAATTTCTATTAATTTTTCGTTTCTGGCTAAATCCTCCTACAGTTTACATCCAATCAAGCTGAAACTTCATGTGCAGTTAGACCATGATGTGGAGCAGCGCATATTGTTTCAAGGTTACAGTCCACCAAATATTAGCAGAGTTAAACTCCTTTGAAAATTTCTATTAATTTTTTTGTTTTCGACTAAATCCTCCTACAGTTTACATCCGATCAAGCTGAAACTTCATAAATAGTTACACAATGATGTGGAGCAGCACATATTATTTTGAGGTTACAGTGCACCAAATATTTGCAGATTTATGCCCCTTTGAAAGTTTTTGTAAACTTTTCGCAGCATGTTGTTTAGAGGTAATAGTGTGCAAATTTTATTATATAATAGGTATATTTTTTGCAAATAACTAAAGTTTTGGTCATATGGGCAAGATATTGATTTTTTTTTTTTTTTTTTTTTTTTTTTTTTTTTTTAACATCTTCTTTTATTAGACTTGCAAGGAAAGGTTGTCATCATTAAATCTTTATAAATACATAATTCTTTTTGAATTTTTTTTTAAATCAGTATTAAACAAGTTAAAGGTTTACAAAAACATTTCTTGCAGCATTTTTTTTTTGGTTGTTTATTTTTGTTTTGTTATTGTTTGGTCCGATATTGAAGTATAGGAAAAACAAATCAGCTCATATGAGCTTATAATATAGCCATGCTTCTGTGGTGTGTCCTCCTTCAGAAAGCACTTCTCCCTAGAAGCAGCAAACTTCTCCCTATTTTCCCAGGAGGGAGAGTCACTTCTCCCTTAATTTCTGGGCCAGCTTGGACCCTTAGGTTATAGTTCACTAAATATCAGCAGAGATATGCCCCAATGAAATTTAAAAAAAAAAAAAATTTTGTAATTCCACTTACAGTTTATATCCAGAGCATTGAATTATGCAGGAGCCAGTTTATGTGCTACATCTTATTACTTGCCACGGGCGTATAATGCCCCGCTTGGCGGAGCTCTTGTTAATACATTGGAACCCAAAATGACCATACTTAAGTTAGATTGTATTATGTTTAAGTAGAGAAATTTGGATTATCTAAAGTCTAAATTTTGCTAAAAGTTTGGCTATTGCACAACATTTGATACAGTTTTCTATAAAATAAGGAACTGACTCGGGAAATTATTACATGTAATGGCTAATATACCTCATTTTGAATGCCAATATATGGAAACCAGTGTCAGAGCACCATATCCAATTGAATTCAATAATATATATATCTTTAAAATATATGATTAATAAAAGGAGGTAAGGGTTGGCTGTAGGAGTGGAAGGAGGCCAACATTCTTAAACTTTTTAGTGACTATTCAGCATTCCATAATGAACTACTGTATGTCTCAGTTAAATGAAGATTGTCAACAAAAGGAGTAGTAGATATTATAATAATGATTTACTCTTGGATTTGCTGGGAAAATGTATCTTCTGTAGAAATGTAAAAGTAAAGGGCAACAATCAGGAACCAATACAGTTGAGTTCCATATACAATCTAGGAGACTAGATGGGAAAGAAATGAAACAACAACGACTGAAAAAAAAGAATGTCAGAGAAAAATTGCTGTGCACCAGGGAAATGTCAGGGAATTTCTTGTCAAAGACTTTGTATGAACCATGATTTTGAAAATCTATTTTGAACTTCTTCTCATGAACCAAAAGCCAATTGACTAAAAACTAGATAGGAAGTATCAGGGTGACTTGTAGATCAAAGATAGCTACAATCATTCAGATAGGAAATCCAAGATGGCCGCCATCTTGAAAACCTGTTTTTAACTTCTCCTGAATCGAAAGGCCAATTGACTCAAAACTTGATAGGAAGATTTGAGGTATTTCATGAAGTCTCTCTCACGTGAAAATCAGGCTGACATTATTGAGGCTTTCAATTCAACTTCAAGATACCTTGATGATTTATTAAATATTAACAATATTTACTTTGACCAAATGGTGGACCGGATATACCCTACAGAACTCCAATTTAATAGAGCAAATTCTTCCGATACCGAGGCACCTTTTTATGCCCCCAACTTCAAAGAAGTTGGGGGGGCATATTGCTTCTGGGTTGTTCTTCCGTCCGTTCGTCACGCTTTTTTATGCATAGCATAACTTTAGAACCGTGAACGCTACTGTTTTGAAATTTCTTATATGGATTCCTCATGAAAAAATAGCTGACACATATTTTTTTCTTGACAGGATTATGCCCCTTTTCTGAGTTATGGCCCTTTGAAAAAATATGGATGCAATCTTGTCAGCAAAATATCTCAAAAACTATTGAAGCTAGAGCCTTGAAACTTGACGAATAGACTGGTAGTGATGAGTAGACAACCTGATTAACTTTTGAAGAAATTTTGAAAAATACTTCTTGAGTTATGGCCCTTTGTAATTTTGGGCAATTTTACCTTGTCAGCAAAATATCTAAAAAAAAACTATTGAAGCTAGAGCCTTGAAACTTGATGAATAGACTGGTAGTGATGAGTAGACAACCTGATTAACTTTTGAAGAAATTTTGAAATATACTTTCTGAGTTATGCCCCTTTGTAATTTTGGGCGTTTTTACCTTGTCAGCAAAATATCTCAAAAACTGTTAGAGCTAGAGCCTTGAAACTTAGGAAATGGATTTGTAGTGATGAGTAGATGACCTGATTAACTTTTGAAGAAATTCTGAAAAATACTTCAAGAGTTATGGCCCTTTGTAATTTGGGGCATTTTTACCTTGTCAGCAAAATATCTCAAAAACTGTTGGAGCTAGAGCCTTTAAACTTGATGAATAGACTGGTAGTGATGAGTAGACAACCTGATTAACTTTTGAAGATATTTTGAAAAATACTTCTTGAGTTATGGCCCTTTGTGATTTTGGGCATTTTTACCTTGTCAGCAAAATATCTCAAATACTGTTAGAGCTAGAGCCATGAAATGTGGTGAATGGATTTGTAATGATGAGTAGACAACCTGGTTAACTTTTGAATAAATTTTGAAAAATACTTATTGAGTTATGGCCCTTTGTTATTTTGGGCATTTTTATCTTGTCAGCAAAATATCTCAAAAACTGTTAGAGCTAGAGACTTGAAACTTGCTGAATTGATTGGTAATGATGAGTAGATGACCTGATTAACTTTTTTGTAAATTCTGAAAAATATTTCGTAAGTAAAGGCCCTTTGTAAATTTGGGCATGTTTCCCTTGTCAGCAAAATATCTAATAAACTGTTGAAGCTGGAGCCTTGAAACTTGATGAATAGATTGGTAGCGATGAGTAGATGACCTGATCATGCCCCCAGTTTCAAATGAAATTGATGGGGCATATTATTTTGCCTTCATTTGTCCATCCATCTGTTTGTCCATTTGTCAAGCTTTTTTGTGCATGTCATATGTTAAGAACCCTGCATGCTAGGGTTTTGAAATTTTATATTTGGGTTCCCAATGAAAAAATAGCTGACCCGTATTTTTTTTTCTTGTCTAGCATGTTTGTTTAGAGTTATGCCCCTTTGAAAAAAATCAGAATTAAATCTTGTGAGCAAGATATCTTGAAAAGTATTTAAGCTGGATTCTTGAAATTTGATATAGTAAGTGGGAATGATATGTAAATTACCTGATTATATTTTGAGAGAATTCCGTGAAAATATTGATAAAGTTACGGCCTCTTGCAGTTCTGCACATTTTGACCTTGTCAGCAAGATGTCTCAAAAAGTACTTAAACTAGGGTCTTGAAATATTATATGCTGACTGGGGATGATGTGGAGATTACCTGATTTGTTTTTTAGGGAATTCCATGAAAAATTGATGTAGTTATGGCCCTTTGTAGTTCTAGGCCTGTTGACCTTGTCAGCAAGATATCTCAAAAAGTATTTAAGCCAGAGCCATGATATTTGGTATACTGATTGGGATTGAGGAGGAGATCACCTGATTAAATTTTGAACCAATTAAATGAAATGTTAGAGTTATGGCCCTTCGCAATTTCTGGCCATTTAATGTCGTTGCTTTATTGTGTATAGCATAAGTTTAGAACCATGTATGCTAATGTTTTGAAATTTCATATTTTGATTCCTCATGAAAAAATAGGTGACACGTATTTTTTTCTTATCCCAATTGTCTCCTAATTTAGAGTTATTTCCCTTTGATAAAATAACATTGAAATCTCATATATTTGTACTGCTGATAGTCATGGGCAAGTAGTGTTGGAGTCAAGCAGTGTTAGAGTCAGGCAGTTGGGGGCATAGTGTTTTACAAACACCAGCTCTAGTTTGGATTTGAATCTATGTATATCTAATGGTACAGTTTCCACCAAAGTTTATGATAAACAGGACGATTTTGATTTTGATATAGTCAATTTCCCTTTTCTGGGTGGCAATGTCCCCCGGCGTACCTCATATGGGGTATACATATCTCAACTTATTAGATTCGCCAGCGCTTCAAATCTTAATGACTTTAACTACCATAATAAAGCCCTTAACTTCAAACTTCTTAGGCAGGGCTATCGTTATTTTAAACTTCGTAAGGCGTTTTCAAAATTTTATCGCAGATACAGTGCCTTGTTAGAAAAATATAGCATAAGTCTGAAAACACTTCTGCAACAAGGTATATCTGAACCACTATTTACGTAAGTATTGGGACGGGAAAAAATAATTAAATTTCTGGCTGTCCCAATACTTAGAAACACGAAAATTAATTATTTTATTAGGTGTCCCAATACTTAAGTCTCGTAGTTGAAAATGGCACCGATTAATGATGAAAATGTGTCATATTTGTGTTCATTGTTTTGTGTATTTTCGGACCATTGTCTCGTTAACCTAATCTATTGTCAATATTGAATAAACAGATTGGCACTTATTGTTTTGATTTATAATCCCCTCGTTTATCTATCATATGCTGAAAGCGTCCAAGTGAAAAAAATAATCATATACTGCTTCCCCGCTTTATTGGTTAATTGCGCATAACCGATACCGCATATGTGGGGAACAATCTACCTGTTCTAAAAATACTGCCATTACATCGCGTGATGATGTTATTATTGGGGTTCGTCTCAACGATGTTTTGGGGTTCACCTCAACAGTGTTTTAGGGTTCCCCCAACGCTGTTTTGCATTAAAGCGTTATCGGTAAACAATTCTGTCGAATTTCTTTTTATTATTATTATTTATTCATAGTTTTTTTTGTTTGTTTTTTTTTTTTTTGTTGTGTTTGTTTTTTTTGTAGAACTTTATTGATGCACTCGAGTTGCAAATTAATCCGTGATGTGTCACGTGACAACCACAGAATGGCGACGCATCCAGACTGATGCAAACGCATGTGCGTTTTCGTTTTTGCAGATTTCTTGAATAAATTTCATATTAATATTCTCAAAGGTTTTATTTATTTTCTACTTTCTAACCAGCCTGCCGTAGGAATCCTCCTGTTGTATGCTTAGATGTAAAATATTGCTTGGCATCGCTTGTAAACAAAACAAAACACAAACCGAGAAAAAAAACCCTGTTAACTAGATCATTTTTTTTTTCACCCAAATGCACTGTCCCAATTCATATGGTACAAAAAATTACTGAAAATTTTAGCGATTTTTGATATGTCCCAATTCTTAGGGTGACGAAAAATAATTATTTTTACGAATTGTAAGGGTGTCCCAATACTTAGGTATATTACGGTATTATAGTGATTAATTTGATTTTTATGTTTTCGCTTTGATGCATTGACTGAGTTGGGAGCCTTTATGCGAACCGAATTTTTATGTGTTTCTGTATTAAGAATAGCATCGGGACCCAGGGTGAAGTTAGCTAGCTTTAAAAGTGCTTTAAACCCCCCAGTGGTTTACTCTACTGACTGTTCTAAGGTGGTGGTCCCGGTGTTAGTCTTACTCTTTGTTGCTTTGTGGTTTATTCTACAAGGCGATTTGTTGTATGTCTTACCGTGTGTCATTTTGTTCTTGTGTGTTTCAGTCCTTTTAGTATTGCGATTACCTCGCTTGGGGAAGAGAGAGCTAATCTTAGTGCTTTTCGTACATTTGTTCGATTTGTGCTTGTTTGGATTTGTCGGTCTCCTCTTCCGCTTGGGGTCTGGGAAGGGCTGTGGTTTGTGATTGTGGCACTCCCTGGACTTTTCTCTTACCTTTTTTTGTAGATCAAAAATAGCTAAAATAGTTCAGACTGGAAATCAAGATGGTGGCCATCTTGAAAATCTGTTTTCAACTTCTCCTGATCCAAAAGGCGAATTGACTCGAAATTTGGTCTGGAGTATTGGGGCGACTTGTAGATCAAAAATAGCTAAAATCATTCCGATCAAAAATGGCGGCCATGGCCACCATCTGAACTTCTGAACGAAAAGCCTTGAAAACCTATTTTGAACTTCTTCTGATCAGAAAGGTCATTTGACTCGAAACTTGATAGGAAGTATTAAGGTGACTTATAGATCAAAAAAGTTCTGAAATAGTTCAGCCATCATGAAAATCTATTCCAACTTCTTCTCCTGAACCGAAAGGCAGATTGAATCGAAATTTGGTAGGGAGTATTGCGACGACATGTAGATCAAAAATAGCTAAAATCATTCCGATCAAAAATCCAAAATGGCGACCATGGCCACCATCATGAAAATGTATTTTGAACTTCTGAACAAAAAGGCCAATCAACTCGAAACTTGTTAGGAAGTATCAGAGCGACTTGTAGATAAAAAATGCCAAGATGGCTGCCATTGGAATATCTATTTTGAACTTCTTCTCCTGAACTGTAAGTCCACCTGACTGGAAACATGGTAGGAAGTATATCTAGGTGACTTGTAAATTAAAAAGAGCTAAAATAGTTACAAGAGCTAAAATTGTTACAATCGGAAATCTAGGATGGCTGCCATGGCCACCCTTTGAAAATCTATTTTGAACTTATGAACGAACTGAAAGGCCAATTGACTCGAAACTTATCTGGTAATCAGGTGAGTGATACAGGGCCATCTTGGCCCTCTTGCTGTTTTGTCTTTTCCATGGAAGGTGTTGTGTATCTTACTTTCCAGGGGCATCCAGCTGATATTGGCTTACAGTTGGGCAAGGCCTGCTATCCTTGTAGCAGGTAAGGGTAGAGGGGGAATGTTTTTATTTCTTCTGTTTCTTCACTTTTATTCCTGTTCCTCTTTCTTCCCTGTCCCTCTCTTTCATCTCCCCACCATTGAACTTTATAGAGGGATGTGTGATTTATATTGAGACTCACAAAACTTACTGTTTTTGGAATAGAATCATATCAAAATACTAAATACTCCTTTAATGTGAAAATACAGGTAGACAAGGCACAAACAGGCGAGCTATGCTGTCATGCAACAGCTCTTGTTTTGGGGTTTCCTAGTATACGGATTCAAAACTCGCAACCCTGTACTAACAAAGCCTTGATGTCGGGGGATGCTTGCCCACAACAGGCTTTTATCTTCCAAAGTTTTTAGAGATTATCAAGGCCCATTGATGGATTGGCCCCAGATGTGGGTATATGTGATCCACTGGTCGCTTCATCTAGTTTAAGTTATTTTTCAGAAAAAAAAAAAAGACTTGACATTTCTTGTGTGCCTGCTGTCTTATGTGTCAAACAAAAGTTAGCTGGCAGGCCATTATAATTTAATAAATTTCTTGTTATTTTGTTTCACATTGGATGTTCATGTGTCCATCCAGCTGTTGTATGTCCATTTATATTTTCGTTTCTGGACAATAACCAAACTTGGTATGTTGATATTGTGAAGATTTGGTTTGGGATAGCTAACGGGCAAATTTCATCCATTTTTGACAGAGTTATCTGCTCGCCTCATGATTGTGGCGGAGTATTATCAGTTTACATTTTTATTTGATAATTGATGTATCTGAAACATCCCAAAAACTGAACTGTACTTAATCATAATTCTGCAAAGTTTTGATAGAGAAATTCCTTTACAGACAGGTGTCACTGTATCACAGTTGAACAGTACAGACTCAAGTGGATCCTATCAGAGACTGTATTTCACTGACATACATGCTGTAAAACAAGATATATTGTATACAAACTAGATTTCCTTCTGAATGTGCATATACACAGGTGAATCTGTTTCAGGCAAGTAGTGTAGTGCCTTGCCCATTTCAGCCCATGTAATAACATCATTTGTAGCTACCATTGAAGATTCTATTCTCTTTCAGGGAGGTTCATCAGGTTCAGGTGTCTCTAACACTGTTGGCTCCACATCATCCAGATCAGTAAGTATTGAAGGTTTGCTTTACCCTTTTGTATGCTTGGAGAGATTTATGCATTTTGTTTACATGGACTGTGCAAAACATGCAGTGAACCACAGTAAATATTATTGGATGTGACCGGATGAATGTGTTTTAATTTTGTCGCCAACATTTCCAAAAATGATGGGTACATAGTGTACACCTTTTAAGATTACATGGCTCCATCCCATGCTACCCACTTTGAGTGTTGGTATCATCTCCCAGTCTCCACATAACACACACACACACACACACACACACACACACACACACACACACACGTGCACTCACTCACACATGCAGGCATGCACACACTAAAGTGGTTAGGAACTATGTTTTCATGAAATTTTGTTGGAGTTATGGCCCTTTGTGATTTCTAGCTATTTAATCGTGTGTTGCTTTCATGTGCATAGCATAAGTTTAGAACCATGTATGCTAATGTTTTGAAAATTTATATATGGATTCCTCATGAAAAAATAAGTGACCCATATTTTATTCTTATTGGCTTACAGTTGGGCAAGGCCTGCTATCCTTGTAGTGGGTAAGGGTAGAGGGGGAATGTTTTTATTTCTTCTGTTTCTTCACTTTCATTCCTGTTCCTCTTTCTTCCCTGTCCCTCTCTTTCATCTCCTCTACTCTCTCTTCTATCTCTTTTCTCCCTTTCTCTGGGAGACGACACAAAATGACCCTCAAGGGTTGACGTGTCGTTAAACCCCAACACAATCAATCAATCCAAATTTTCTCCCATTTTAGAGTTATTGCCCTTTTAATAAAACAATGGAATCTCATTAGCAAGATATCTCAAAAAGTATTTGAGCTAGAGCCTTGATATTCGGTATACTGATTGGGACTGAGGAGGAGATCACCTGAATACATTTTCAACCAGTTTCATGAAATTTTGTTGAAGTTATGGCCCTTTACAATTTTTGGCCATTTGTTGCTTTCATGTGCATAGCATAAGTTTAGAACCATGTATGGTAATGTTTTGAAAATTCATATATGGATTCCTCATGAAAAAATAGGTGACCCATATTTTTTTAATATCCAAATTATCTCCCATTTTTGAGTTATTTCCCTTGAAATCAAATAACATTGAAATCTCGGTAGCAAGTTATCTCAAAAAGTATTTTAGTTAGAGTCTTGATATTTGCTATACTGATTGGGACTGAGGAGGAGATCACCTGATTAAATCTTCAGCCAGTTTAATGAAATTTTTTAGGAGTTATGGCCCTTTGCAATTTCTGGCAATTTGTTGCTTTCATGTGCATAGCATAAGTTTAGAACCATGTATGCTAATGTTTTGAAAATTCATATATGGATTCCTCATGCAAAAAAATAGGTGACCCGTTTTTTTTTTCTTATCCGAATTATTTTCCATTTTAGAGTTATTGCCCTTTTAATAAAATAACATTGAAATCTCGTTAGCAAGATATCTCAAAAAGTATTTGAGCTAGAGTCTTGATATTTGGTATACTGATTGGGGCTGAGGAGGAGATCGCCAGATTAAATTTTCGATCAATGTAATGAAATTTTTGTGGAGTTATGGCCCTTTGCAATTTTTTGCCATTTGTTGCTTTCATGTGCATAGCATAAGTTTAGAACCATGTTTGCTAATATTTTGAAATTTCATACATGAATTCCTCATGAAAAAATAGGTGAACCGTATTTTTTTTCTTGTCCGAATTATCTCCCATTTTAGAGTTATTTCCCTTGTAATAAAATAACATTTAAAATCTCATTAGCAAGATATCTCAAAAAGTATTTGAGCTAGAGCTGTGATATTTGGTATACTGATTGGGACTGAGAAGGAGATCGCCTGATTCAATTTTCAGCCAGTTTAATGGAATTTTGTTGGAGTTATGGCCCTTTGCAATTTCTGGCTATTTAATCTTGTTGCTTTGATGTGCATAACATAAGTTTAGAACCATGTTTGCTAATGTTTTGAAAAGTCATATATGGATTCCTCATAAAGAATTGGTGACCCATATTTTTTTCTTATCCAAATTATCTCCCATTTTAGAGTTATTGCCCATTTAATAAAATAACATTGAAATCTCGTTAGCAAGATGTCTCAAAAAGTATTTGAGCTAGAGTTCTGATATTTGGTATACTGATTGGGACTGAGGAGGAGATCACCTGAATAAATTTTCAACCAATTTAAAGAAATTTTGTTGGAGTTATGGCCCTTTGCAATTATTGGCCATTTGTTGCTTTCATATGCATAGCATAAGTTTAGAACCATGTATGCTAATGTTTCGAAATTTCTTATATGGATTCCTCATGTAAAAATAGGTGATCCATATTTTTTTCATATATGAATTATCTCCCATTTTAGAGTTATTTCCCTTGTAATAAAATAACATTGAAATCTCGTCAACAAGATATCTCAAAAAGTATTTGAGCTAGAGCCTTTAAATTTGATATACTGATTGGGACTGAGGAGGAGATCACTTGATTAAATTTTCAACCTGTTTCATGAAATTTTGTTGGAGTTATGGCCCTTTGCAATTTCTGGCTATTTAATCTTGTTGCTTTCATGTGCATAGCATAAGTTTAGAACCATGTATGCTAATGTTTTGAAAATTCATATATGGATTCCTCATGAAAAAATAGGCAACCCTTATTTTTTTTATATCCAAATTATCTCCCATTTTAGAGTTATTGCCCTTTTAATAAAATAACATTGAAATTTTGTTAGCAAGATATCTCAAAAAGTATTTGAGCTAGAGTCTTGATATTTAGTATACTGATTGGGACTGAGGCGATCACCTGATTAAATTTTCAACCAGTTTAATGAAATTTTTGTTGAAGTTAAGTCCCTTTGAAATTTTTGGCCATTTGTTGCTTTCATATGCATAGCATAAGTTTAGAACCATGTATGATAATGTTTCGAAATTTCTTATATGGATTCCTCATGTAAAAATAGGTGATCCATATTTTTTTCATATATGAATTATCTCCCATTTCAGAGTTATTTCCCTTGTAATAAAATAACATTGAAATCTCATCAGCAAGATATCTAAAAAATATTTGAGCTAGAGCCTTTATATTTGGTATACTGATTGGGACTGAGGAGGAGATCACCTGATTAAATTTTCAGCCAGTTTAATGAAATTTTTGTTGAAGTTAAGTCCCTTTGAAATTTTTGGCCATTTGTTGCTTTCATGTGCATAGCATAAGTTTAGAACCATGTATGCTAATGTTTTGAAATTTCTTATATGGATTCATCTTGAAAATATAGGTGACCCGTATTTTTTTTCTTATCCGAATTATCACCAATTTTAGAGTTATTTCCCTTTTAATAAAATAAACACTGAAATCTTGTATATTTGTACTGTTATTACCGTCATGGGCAAGCAGTGTTGGAGTCAAGCAGTGTTAGAGTCAGACAGTGTTGGGGGCATAGTGTTTTACAAACACCAGCTCAAGTTTAATTGTTTTCTATTGTTTTTACACATCAAAGAAACTGACACATGATCATTTAAGCGGAAAGAGTTACGTCATACAGCCTAATGGACCTTCTGGATTAAGATTCCTTAAGACGACTGAACTGTTGTTTTTTCTGTGGAAGGTGTGAAATACAGAATAGAATAGCACATTATCTATAACTATATATCTATATAACTGTATTGCTAGTTAAAATATGTTTTACTTTTAAAAACTTCATTTTATTAAGTCTTCATGGTAAAAGGAATCATCTCACATTATTTTCAGCAATAATTTATGATGTCTGTTCAAATCCAGGGGCCGGTCAATATATTATGGTATAATATTTTGACTCTTCCCACCCCTTTCCTACCCCTCAAAAAGTCAAATAGGACGTCATTTATTAAAATGTTTTTTGGGGGGGGTTTGGGGGGTTTTTTTTAGGTTTTCATGTTAAAATGAACCATTTCACATTATTTCTAGCAATGTATTATGATTGCCAGGTCAAAGTCAGGGATGGATCAACATATTATGGTACAATATCTTGACCCCCCCCCCCCCCTCAAATCCCACCCCCCAAATCCCACCCTACATCACAAAAAGTCCAAGGGGATGTCATTCCATGAAAATGCATTTTTCAAGTCTTCATGATAAAAGGAACTATTTCACATTATTTTCAGCGATCATTTATGATTGCTTGTTCTAATCCAGGGGCAGGTCAATATATTATGATATAATATTTTGACCCCACCCCACCATCACCACCACCGCCTACCCCTCAAAAAGTCAAATAGGATGTCGTTTTATTAAAATGCTTTTTTTTTGTAGGTTTTCATGTTAAAATGATCCGTTTCACATTATTTCTAGCAATGTATTATGATTGCCTGGTCAAAGTCAGGGGCGGTTAATATATTACGGTATAATATTTTGACACCCCACCCCCTCCCCCCAGCTCAACCTACATCAAAAAGTCAGAGAGGAGGGCATTCCATGAAAATGCATTTTTTAAGTCTTCATGATAAAATAATTAATTTTACATTATTTACAGTGATCATTTATGATTTCCTGTTCAAATCCAGGGGCGGGTCAATATATTATGGTATAATATTTTGACCCTCCTTCCGCCCCTCAAAAAGTGAAATAGGACGTCATTTTATGAAAATGCTTTTTTTTTAGGCTTCATGGTAAAAGGAACTATTTCACATTATTTCTAGCAATGTATTATGATTGCCTGGTCAAAGTCAGGGGCAGGTCAATATATTGTTGTATAATATTTTGACTCTCCACCCCCAAACCCTCCCTCAAAAATTAAAGTGGATAGATTACTGTCCGAACATTATTTTTTATGCTGTTTTAATAAATGAATCCATTCTAAATGTGGTATTTCATTCCTTCAGAAAGATAGTCGGGCGGGTCAAAATATTATGGGGCAGGTCAAAATATTACAGTAATATATTGACCCGCGGGTCATAATAATATGACTCACAGGTCAATTTTTAGGCGGGTCAAAATATTATGACAACGGAAACCAGTAATTATACCCCCGACATACGAAGTATGTGGGGGTATATAGTTTTCGCTTTTCAGTTCGTCCATTCGTTCGTTCGTACGTACGTTCGTTCATTCGTTCGTTCGTACATTCGTTCGTTCGTTAGTCACAGGGTCAAAGTTTTTGCGTTAAAGTTTATAAGACCTCATATTTTGAAGACCCTTTGATGGATTTCATTCACCATCCCCATCCTGGGGGTGACCTCGGAGTCAAGGTCACGGACTTAGAATTTTCATAAAAAAGTCAAAGTTTTTTGTGTTTAAGTTTATATAGCTATGTCATCAAGACCCTTGAGGAATTTCATTTATATTTGACATGTTGCTAGGTATCGGCCTAGAGTCTTACTCCGCATGATCCCCACCCAGGGTGTGACCGAGGTCAAGGTCTCGAACTTAGAATTTTCATATAAAAGTAAAACTTTTTGCGTTTAAGTTTATATAGCCATATCATCAAGACCTTTTGTTTAATTTCATTATCCCCTAATTGAAAGTTCGAGCAGATATAGCTATCAGCAAGGAATCTGTTTGTCTGTCCATCCATCTCTTGAAGCATTATTCGTTCATACTTTATTTTTGTCTTAGGGTCAAAGTTTTTACGTTAAAGTTTATAATAAAACCTCATATTTTGAAGACCCTTTGATGGATTTCATTCATATTTGGCATGATGGAAGATATAGGTCTAAAGTTTTTATCAGCACCATCCCCACCCCGGGGGTGACTTTTGGATCAAGGTCACAGACTTAGAATTTTCATAAAAAAAGTCAAAATTTTTGTGTTTAAGTTTATATAGCTATATCATCAAGACCCTTGAGGAATTTTATTTATATTTGACATGTTGCTAGATATTGGCCTAGAATCTTACTCCTCATGATTCCCACCCCGGGTGTGACCGAGGTCAAAGTCATGCACTTAGAATTTTCATATAAAAGTAAAAAATTTTGCATTTAACTTTATATAGCCATATCATCTAGACCTTTTGTTAAATTTCATTATCCCCTAATGGAAAGGTTGAATGGATATAGCTATTAGCAAGGAATCTGTTTGTCTGTCCATCCATCTGTTGAAGCATTATTCGTTCATACTTTATTTTTGTCTTAGGGTCAAAGTTTTTACGTTAAAGTTTATAAGACCTTATATTATGAAGACCCTTTGATGTATTTTATTCATATTTGGCCTGATGGTAGATACAGGGCTTAAGTTTTTATCAGCACCAACCCTATCCCGGGGGGATAACCTTGGGGTCAAGGTCACGGACTTAGAATTTTCATAAATAAGTCAAAATTTTTGTGTTTATGTTTATATAGCTATACCATCAAGATCCTTTGAGGAATTTCATTTATATTTTACATGTTGGTAGATATAGGTCTAGAGTTTTACTCAGCATCATCCCCATCCCCAGGTATGACCTTGAGGTCAAGGTCACAGACTTAGAAATTTCATATAAAAGTAAAAAAAATTGCATCTAAGTTTATATAGCTATATTATCAAGACCTTTTGTTGAATTTCTTTATCCTCCTACCGAGAGGTTTGGGGGATATAGCTATCATCATGGAATTCATCCGTCCATCCATCTGTCTGTCCATAAATGCATTATTGTGCACCCCATAACTCCTAACTACCCTTAGAGCTATTTTCAGGAAACTGTCAGGTTGTAGAGGGCATTTGGTATGAGTGTCAGGTACAAGAAAGACAACTCTAACTGACTTGGTCCTTGAGTTATCTCCCATTGTCTCAAGAATTGTAAAAATTTTGTGTGAACTATAACTTTAAAACACGTTAAGATATTTTCATGATACTTCACCAGTATGTAGAGGACATTGAGTAGGCATATCACATTCAAGAATGACACTCTAACTGACTCCATTCTGCAGTTTTCTCCCTTAGTTATTTAAATCTTGAACGGGCAATAACTCTAAAAATTCTTTAAGATATTTTTGTGATACTTTACCGATATGTAGAGGGCATTGAGTAGGCAGGTCACCTTAAAATTTTCATTAAAATTTATATAGCTATATTATGAAGACCCTTTTGTTGGTTTCATTAATGTTAAGCATGATGGTATATATAGGTCTAAAGTTTTTCTCGGCACCATCCCCAATCTGGGGCATGGCTTTTAAGTCAAGGTCACAGACTTTTCATACAAATGTCATTTTTGCTTATATTATAAAGACTGATTGATTTCACTGGTATATGGTGATAGTTGTAGGGCTAAAGTTTTATTTAGCTCAATCCCTGCACCTGTGCCTGACCTCTGAGGTCAAGGACTTCATATTATGTTTGATTGAATTTTTTCAATGTTATAACATACAGCATACAACTGCCATCTCCAGAGTCAAAGCTACATACTTTGTGCTTTTTAAAAAGTGGCGGTAGCTCTGGTCGGGGGTATACGTGCCCCACTGGGCACTTTGTCTAGTTTATCTATAGCTTATATGAAAATCCAAATTTGCAGGAATTAAAAGACAACAAAACTATCTACCATTTATTATTATTATTATTTATTGATGATATCATTCCAAGAGAACCATTGCCCATCCTAAAACAAACAGTAACAATGCAAACTAAAATATGTGTAAATTATTTGAATAACATGTACCTTCCAAACCCATTTGTGCAAATAATCATCATACCTATGACGTCACGATTTGGTTGTCTCGAACTACTGATAACTCAAACATTTTCATCAGGTCCCCTGAAGTTCAAAATAACGAGAGTCGACTGTAGCTAAAATTGTTCCCATCGAAAATCCAAGATGGCCGCCATCTTTTAAATCTGGTTTTGGCTTTTTCTCCTGAACTGAAAAGAAAGGCCAATTGCCTTGAAACTTGGTAGGAGGCATGGTGGTGACTTGTAGATCAAAAATAGCTAAAATCCTTTCGATCGGAAAGCCAAGATGGCCACCCTGGCTGCCATCTTGAAAATCTATTTTTCGCTTCTTCTCCTGAACCAAAATGCCAATGGACTTGGATCTTGGTAGGAAGCATCAGGGTGACTTTTAGAGCAAAAATAGCTAAAATCGTTCTGATCTGAAATACAAGATGGCCACCATGAACCGAAAGGCCAATTGTCTTGAAACTTGGTAGGAAGCATCAGGGTGACTAGTAGATCAAAAATAGCTAAAATCCTTCTGATAGATAATCCAAGATGGCCACCATGGCCGCCATCTTGAAAATCTATTTTTGTCTTCTTCTCCTGAACAAAAAGGCCAGTTGACTCGAAACTTGGTAGGAAGCATCATGGTGACTTGTAGATAAAAAATAACTAAAATCTTTTCGATCAGAAATCCAAGATGGCCACCATGGCTGCTATCTTGGAAATTTGTTTTGCGCTTCTTCTCCCAAACAGAAAGGCCAATTGACTCAAAACTTGATATATATCAGGGTGACTTGTAGGTCAAAAATAGCTAAAATCATTCTGATTGGAAATCCAAGATGGTCCCCCTAGCAGCCATGTTGAAAATCTGGTTTGAATTTTTTTATCCCGAACCAAAAGGCCAGCTGACTAGAAACTTCTTTGGAAGTATCGAGGTGACTTGTAGAGCAGAAGTAGCTAAAATCATTCTGATTGGAAATCCAAGATGGCCACGATCTTGAAAATCTATATTGAACTTCTTCTCTTGAACCAAAAGGCCAACTGACTTGGAAATTGTCTGGTAATCAGGTGAGTGATACAGGGCCATCTTGGCCCTCTTGTTCTAACTTACCATGGATGGATCGATGGACTTACTTCGATTATAGGTGTCTGAAGGGCATATGTGAGTTGTAAAGATCCACATCAACCAGTGAAGCTGCAGTCTGATAAGGGTCTGTGCTGTACATCGATATATTCTACAGTATTTATTGACTGTAAATAGACAACAAAGACCCTCATCACACTGTTCAGACTGCACAGTTGTGCAGGCTTCTCCAAACCTTGTGTCCATGCATGCCCTGAAGGCACAGTTTCAGATGGCAAGGCTCGTATTGAAAACAATATTGCTTTCTTTCTTTTTCAGTCTTTACGGCCAAGAGTAAAGAGAGTAAATCTCAGGGATGTTATGTTTCTGATGGAACAAGATAGAACGTTAAATAAATCTAATACTCTTTATAAGACGTTCCTGAAATGATACACACTGGAAAACCGTTGATGGTTTTAAGTATGTCACAAACCCTGGGTGATGAAATAACGTGATTTTCACACCACCAGAGGACAGGAGATGCTCACACCTCCAGTGGCTGTGTTCACCCCCTTGATGGATGTGGTTCACACCACAAGTGGATCTTGTACAAGTATCAACTTATGGCAGCTTTTAAAGTGAAGATTGATTGCAAGTGTTTAGATTAAATGTATACAGTACATGAATTGTACATGTGTATATTGTAAGCAATTATGATGGAGTTTGGTGTAGTTAAGTGTCAGGAGAAAGCAGCGTGAGCTCTCCAGATGTCGAGGGCAGTATAGCTGTGGTGACTGATGGGCTATCAGGTGGAAAGGTTTTGGATCTCATATGTTTAGCAGTAAGAGGATACTAAAACCAGTCCTGATTTTCATTGGAAAAACTTTCAGGAAAATTTAAGGCTTGAGATAAGGTGATAATTTTTGCTGTTAGATGTGTATTTTTTTTTTTTTTTTTTTTTTGCAGTTTGTACTCATCAGAATAACCTCAGGGAGGCGGTTCTAATGTGTACCCCCAATTTATTGCTAAAATACAAAGTATTTGCTGAATACCCTCTTATCTGGAGCCTGAAGGGATTGGTTTGTCAGAAAAGTGCATTTACTACTTAATTTATTAAACACTGAAGTTTAGAAGAAGAGATTCTAGTGATAGTTGTTGTTAAAAAGATATATTATAGAAGGAATGTTTGCATATTATTATATGGCTGTGATAGCAGTGACAGAACATTAAAACACCCATGTCTAGCCTGCCATTAGGAAAATGTACCTAACAACAAAGACATAAATTGACCTTTGAATTTTAGTGGCAGTGCTCTTGATAAGTTCTGAGGATAAGTGGGCAATATCATGCAGAAAGGTACTACTCAAAGTGGGCAGCTCAACAACTATCATTTACAGCTTCCACTTGTATTCTAGGTACTCTTTAGAATTGACTTGCTGAGTGGTATGCAGGTTGGTCAGGATATAAATGCTTGCTATGTAAGCACTACAAGATAATAAAAAACCTGAATGTAAGCAGCAAAGATCCTTTCAGCACTGCACAGATGTCCAGTCTGAGCTGGATCTTTGCTGCTTGCCAAGGTCAAGTTGTATCTTTCCTGCATTCACACACTGAATTATTCTTGTTTTTCCACCAAAATATGCATTATTGCTACTTATTAGAATTGACTTGCAGAGGTGGTTCTAATAAGAATTATTTACACACACACATACACACAAATTGTGTGTGTTTTGGTGAAGAAAGTTTAGAATTATGCTGTTATCTGGAGTCTTACTAGCAGCTCTGTGGTCAGACTGGGTGAACAGTTGTTATTTCTCTTGTCCTAAATGCTGTAAGGAATGATTTCCAGTCCCTGGTTGATAGCTCCAAATAAGAAGTGGTTATCAGGTAATTATTTTTCTTATTTCTCTATGAAAACAATTCTTGTGGGTACTTGTTAGAAGTGTTTCAGTGAGGGGCTTCTTATGAATACCATAAAACATGTTATTGTGGAGAGATGTAGAACAATAGCAATACATTTTTGTTGAAAAAAAAAAAATATCTGGAGCTGTGATGATTTTTGAGTCCTATTAATGAAAAAAGTATCTTTTATATTACATACTCTAAATAGGGTCTCAGTGAATACTTTGTCAGAAGCTTTTATACTTGTTTAAATAGCATCAGTCTGACCTAAAATGTATTCTCTGTTTCAAAGTTTTAATCTTCAAACTTCAGTATTTTGGTTGGGTGTCATCTGCTTTTGAATATGCTATGTACCTAACTAGGAACAAGAGCTCTCTTTTCTTATTTTATATACAAAAGATACTTGCATTAATAACCTGTTGGCTTTCAGTTTTCCTGGTGGATTTGTTTCAAGAGTCTGACCATGTTCAGTCAGAGATTTAAGTTTTAGGTTATTAAAGAATAACCAAATGCAGATACAAAAATGTCAAAGGACCAGTCTCCATAAGGCTTGTTTTATGGCCACTTTAGATTTTCTTCTAACTTTGCCAGTTTATACTACTGTGTATCGGCTAACGTGACGAAATATCTAGTCAATCAGTAACGTTCTTTAACCACATGCATGATGAAAGTGGGTGGGGTAATTCAATACGGTTGAGGGTCTTTTGACTTCAAAGAAGTTGGAGGGGCATATTGCTTCTGGGTTGTTCGTCCTTCCGTCCGTCCGTCAGTTCGTCACACTTTTTGATGCATAGCATAATTATAGAACCGTGAATGCTGCTGTTTTGAAATTTCTTATATGGATTCCTCATGAAAAAAAAAAACTGACACATATTTTTTTTCTTGACAGGATTATGCCCCTTTTCCGAGTTATGGCCCTTTGAAAAAATATGGATGCAGTCTTGTCAGCAAACTATCTCAAAACCTATTGAAGCTGGAGCCTTGAAACTTGATGAATAGACTGGTAGTGAGGAGTAGACAACCTGATTAACTTTTGAAGAAATTTTGAAAAATACTTCTTGAGTTATGGCCCTTTGTAATTTTGGGCATTTTTACCTTGTCAGCAAAATATCTCAAAAACTGTTAGAGCTAGAGCCTTGAAACTTAGTAAATGGATTTGTAGTGATCAGTAGATGACCTGATTAACTTTTGAAGAAATTCTGAAAAATACTTCATGAGTTATGGCCCTTTGTAATTTTGGGCATTTTTACCTTGTCAGCAAAATATCTCATAAAACATTGGAGCTAGAACCTTGAAACTTAATGAATAGACTGGTAGTGATGAGTTGACAACCTAATTAACTTTTGAAGAAATTTTAAAAAAATACTTCTTGAGTTATGGCCCTTTGTAATTTTGGGCATTTTTACCTTGTCAGCAAAATATCTCAAAAACTGTTAGAGCTTGAGCCTTGAAACTTAGTAAATGGATTTGTAGTGATGAGTAGATGACCTGATTAACTTTTGAAGAAATTCTGAAAAATACTTCATGAGTTATGGCCCTTTGTAATTTTGGACATTTTTAACTTGTCAGCAAAATATCTCAAAAACTATGGAAGCTAGAGCCTTGTTACTTGATGAATAGACTGGTAGTGATGAGTAGACAACCTGATTAACTTTTGAAGAAATTTTGAAAAATACTTCTTGAGTTATGGCCCTTTGTAATTTTGGTTATTTTTACCTTGTCAGCAAAATATCTCAAAAACTGTTAGAGCTAGAGCCTTGAAACTTAGTAAATGGATTTGTAGTGATCAGTAGATGACCTGATTAACTTTTGAAGAAATTCTGAAAATTACTTCATGAGTTATGGCCCTTTGTAATTTTGGGCAATTTTACCTTGTCAGCAAAATATCTCAAAAACAGTTGGAACTAGAGCCTTGAAACTTGATGACTAGACTGGTAGTGATGAGTAGACAACCTGATTAACTTTTGAAGAAATTTTGAAAATATTTCTTGAGTTATGGCCCTTTGTAATTTTGGGCATTTTTACCTTGTCAGCAAAATATCTCAAAAACTGTTAGAGCTAGAGCCTTGAAACCAAGTAAATGGATTTGTAGTGATGAGTAGATGACCTGATTAACTTTTCAAGAAATTCTGAAAAATACTTCATGAGTTATGGCCCTTTGTAATTTGGGCCATTTTTACCTTGTCAGCAAAATATCTCAAAAACTGTTGGAGCTAGAGCCTTGAAACTTGATGAATAGACTGGTAGTGATGAGTAGACAACCTGATTAACTTTTGAAGAAATTTTTGAAAAATACTTCTTGATTTGTTTGTGTTGAGGTTTTACGGCCCAGTCAACCCAGTGGGGTCAGTTTACCTAACCACATGTTTACTGGGCAGGCTTAGTCCTCTAAGCGGTTAACCAGTATTGTGCACATTCTTTCGCCAGAAACTGACAACTGCCTTTCTAGAATCAGCGGAAGGGAGAGAATGACCGTAGAAAATATTTCATGATCAATCTTCACGAAAGAATGTTGCCGACCTCGGCGGGGGTTGAACCCGTGACCTCCTGGTCTCCATTCGGACGGCGCATCCAACTGAGCCACCGAGGCCGGCAAATACTTCTTGAGTTATGGCCTTTGTAATTTTGGGCATTTTTACCTTGTCAGCAAAATATCTCAAAAACTGTTAGAGCTAGAGCCATGAAATATGGTGAAGTGGTTTGTAATGATGAGTAGACAACCTGATTAACTTTTGAATAAATTTTGAAAAATACTTATTGAGTTATGGCCCTTTGTTATTTTGGGCATTTTTATCTTGTCAGCAAAATATCTCAAAACCTGTTAGAGCTGGAGACTTGAAACTTAGTAAATTGATTGGTAATGATGAGTAGATGACCAGATTAACTTTTTTGTAAATTCTGAAAAATATTTCATAAGTAATGGCCCTTTGTAAATTTGGGCATGTTTCCCTTGTCAGCAAAATATCTAAAAAACTATTGAAGCTGGAGCCTTGAAACTTGATGAATAGATTGGTAGGGATGAGTAGATGACCTGATTATGCCCCCAGTTTCGAATGAAATTGATGGGGCATATTATTTTGCCTTCATTTGTCCATCCGTCTGTTTGTCCGTTTGTCAAGCTTTTTTGTGCATGCCATATCTTAAGAACCCTGCATGCTAGGGTTTTGAAATTTTATATTTGGGTTCCCAATGAAAAAATAGCTGACCCGTATTTTTTTTTTCTTGTTTAGCATGTTTGTTTAGAGTTATGCCCCTTTGAAAAAAATCAGAATTAAATCTTGTGAGCAAGATATCTTGAAAAGTACTTAAGCTGGGTTCTTGAAATTCGATATAGTGAGTGGGAATGGTGTGTAAATTACCTGATTATATTTTGAGAGAATTCCATGAAAATACTGATAAAGTTACGGTCCTTTGCAGTTCTGCGCATTTTGACCTTGTCAGCAAGATGTCTCGAAAAGTACTTAAGCTAGGGTCTTGAAATATTATATGCTGATTTGAGATTATGTGGAGATTACCTGATTTGTTTTTTAGGGAATTCCATGAAAAATTGATGTAGTTATGGCCTTTTGTAGTTCTAGGCATTTTGACCTTGTCAGCAAGATATCTCAAAAAGTATTTAAGCCAGAGCCATGATATTTGGTATACTGATTGGGATTGAGGAGGAGATTACCTGATTAAATTTTGAACCAATTAAATGAAATGTTGGAGTTATGGCCCTACGCAATTTCCGGCCATTTATTGTCGTTGCTTTATTGTGTATAGCATAAGTTTAGAACCATGTATGCTAATGTTTTGAAATTTCATATTTTGATTCCTCATGAAAAAATAGGTGACCCGTATTTTTTTCTTATCCCTATTATCTCCTATTTTAGAGTTATTTCCCTTTTGATAAAATAACATTGAAATCTCATATATTTGTACTGCTGATAGTCATGGGCAAGCAGTGTTGGAGTCAAGCAGTGTTAGAGTCAGGTAGTTGGGGGCATAGTGTTTTACAAACACCAGCTCTAGTTATATATTATTAGGATGCCTGATTGGAAATAAATTGTTTTAGTCTGCTACATACACTTATGTACCTGAAAGATGATGGCAATATTGAACTGGAACTGCAGTTTTGGTTAAATACTCACTTATAAGACATTACCTAATTTTCAGCGACTTTCAATGCCCCAACTTTACGCAAAACCACAACATGTTTTTATTTTTGATGTGATCCCAAAGATATTTGGCAGTTGAATAAACAATATAATGGACATTTCAGAATTATGGGGGATTTTTTCTACATTGACTCATTTTCAAGTTGTCTGTCCTTGATTTTGAACTTTTATTCGCAATATAGGCTTATTTTATATTGACTTAAACTGTGCTCATATGAGGTATTATTTATAGCATTGCTTACTCAGAAAGTATGTACATCCATTCAGAAAAGGATGGTTTCTATAAGTTTCTGTGCAGAGGGCACAACTGCAGTGGGTGGGGTAGTTTCACTTAGACCCCCTCAACTAGGATACTGTTATACAGTTATTGCCCTTGTGCGAGGTAATATGACAATTTGTTCATCCGAGGCAGATAATTTGACCTGAGGGCTTGCCCGAGGATAACATTAACTGCTGAGAGTGAACAAAACATCATATTACCCTTGCACAAGGGCAACAATTGTTTTATTATACCAAATTCTTACAACTGCAAGTGAACTTACAGCAATAACATCACCAGAGGGTAATATTACCTGCGAGGGTAATATTGCAGGGAAACCTAATTCTAATAGAATATTACCCTGCATGTTAAATGCGCTTGCTGAAGTGACGTCAGACAGTAATTTACGCCGGGCTCCAGCCCGGCGTATCTGTTTGAGGTTGTCTTTGTAAAATGTGTATGCATTGGGAGAACATAGGTTATCTTCCAGTTTTATGGGGTTCTTAGTGGGGTTATATATAACTATTCACCCCCCATTTTTTTTTTTTTTTTATTCAAAGTCACACTTTTTTTTAATGGGAAGTACTGTGTAGAATGAATGTAGCAATGTGGGTTTTGCTCATTTAAAAGAGAAATGAGCAGTTTTCCCTAGGAGCCCCAATTTGACCATTTGACCTGAAATGAGCTTGTTGCTGTGAATATTCATACACGTTTGAATTTATTCATTTTGTTTTTTTCGTCGTACTATGAAGAAGAAACAAAAGATATTTTTCTTTGTTTACGATTGGAAATATGCATTCTCAAATCGAACGGATTATAAGCCGGTTTAATAATAAAGTTTAATTTGATATTCAACCATGGAAAGATTTGGGCCGAAAGAAAACGTTATGAGTGGAGAAAAGAACGAAACACTGCTACATAGAACAGAATAGAATAGTATTTTATTTACTGCACAACATAACCCTATAAGGGTTAAAGGCAAGCAAATACAAACATGACATAATACATTATACAATGATATGAAAATAATTTTATCATCATTTGATTGAAAAAAAAGAGAAAAAAATGTACATACACATACATATACATATACATTGTATATATATAGCCTTGATATATTACATTCGCTTACAAATAATCCAGTGGATTTCAAAATAGTATCGTCTGTAGATGCCATTAGTTTGATGAACTGCATGAATGGTTATTTAGAACAGCCATGTTTTGAAACATTTTATTTCGCAGATCTTTCTAATACTGAAAGCTAGGGCCCGGTCTATGTAGCAGTCAGTTAGAGTATCCCCCCCCCCCCCACCCACCCATTCCCCCTTATGGATGATTTCGGATATAGTATGTTCGGCCTAGGCTATGGATGGCGACATGTAATTATGTATGCGGGCTAGAAAACAGACGATCATAGTTGATTTTTTTTACATAGCTCTGATAACGTCTATAATGTTTTTATCTTTGAGTATTGCGATAATTTATATAATTACAACCTTTCATAAATTATAACATTTTTTCACTATACCACAATCTATAGGGAGCTAAGTAATGTGTGATAGATTAGTTTCCCGGCGTATTGATGCTTTGCATCAGTGTTTTCTTGTATTACTTGAGAAGGTAATATTACAGGGTAACATGACAGAATATTACCCTGCATGTGATATACTCTCTACCACTGAAATTTCTAATATAGCTCATGAATATTAATGAGGTCTAATAAATGTACATGTACCAAATGAATTGATGTCTTGGGAAAGTAAGAATGTTTTTTCAATTTCAGTCCGAACTATACAGAATTTGATACCCTATCAGATGAATCGTTCACAGAAAAATAAATGCAGTAAATAATGTCAAGTGTATTTGAAGATGCCAAATATAGTTTGAATAAATCTGAAAAAGTCTGGTTAGTTTTTGAAAATAATATTTACAGTATTGGCCGGTTTGAATTGAATCTGTAAGACTGAGTAACACTGAGCTTTAGACACAACTGTTAGAAAAGGCAGTTACATTAACAAAACTTAAATAAATATGTTTTCAGTAAAATTGTATTGCAAAAAAAGGTTTAGCTGCCAACTATTTTACCACATGTTTTTATCTACTGTCTCTTTTTGAATTTTTTTTTTTTGCTTTGTGTGTCCATTTTCATTGTTTCTGTATACTCACAGATAAATCTTTGTAAAACTTATGCCCAAGTATGGATATAGGAATCTGTGATTTGCATTTTACATTCCGTAATATTTTTATCAAGCATCAGGTAACAAAATGACAAAGTGAAAAAGGAAAATAAAATCATTTAAATATTGTTTGAGAAGATTCACATAAAAAAAACAAAAAAAAAAAAAAAAAAAAAAAAAAAAACTTAGTATAGAATTATCCCTCAAAACAAATAACAAAGAAGACGTGATTTGTGACAAATATATTGGGCGAAACAGTACTATGCCTATCATAAAGTTTAATTATACTCTCAAATGTTAATGGCTAAAGTGATTCCCATCTAATACCATAAAAGGAACTAATTGATTGCCCACTAAATATTTTTTTCAAATGTTAGGGATGATAATGACTCCCTGTCTCATAATTCCTACTTGAAGGGAAACGAATCTGCTTCTGTGCCACTTTTGAATTAGATACTTTGAAATGTCTGAGTCACAAGCTTAGCCTCCAACAAAACCATTGCGAAAACAATGATGGCACTTGCTTACAGACCAAACATGTTTCATGGTAAGGTAATTGAAATGGGTGTAATAGGAAATGGCTGATATGGCAAAAGATAGATGATGCAAATATATGCAAATACATAGTAGTATCGAGAAATGACACAAAAAGAAACCAGAGACTTGACCATGGGCTTGTTGGCTCACTTTAGCACGAAGTGTTCATTGTGAGCTATTGTGATCAGTCAATGTGTATCGTCTGTTATGCGTCGTGCGTCATCAACAATTTGCTTTGAATGACAACTCCTCCTACACCCCTGGGCCAATCAACTCCAACTTGGTAGGAAGTAATGGGGCGACTTGTAGATCAAAATTAGCTATACGGTTCTGATCGGAAATCCAAGAAGATGGCCGCCAGGGCAGCCATCTTGAAAATTTATTTTCACTTCTTCTCCTGATAGGAACGGCCAACTAACTCCAAACTTAGTAGGAAGTATCTGGATGACTTGTAGATCAAAACTAGCTAACTAAAATTAGTCTGATCTGAAATCCAAGCTGATATATATCTTGAAAATGTATTTTGAGCGTCTTCTCCTGAACCAAAATGCCAAATGACGTGAAACTTGGTAGAAAGTATTGTCGCAACTTGTTGATCAAAAACAGTTAAAATCATTTCGATCAGAAATCCAAGATGCCATCTGGCAACTCTATTTTAAACTTCTCCTGAACAAAAAAGGCAGTTGACTGGAAACCTAGTAGGAAGTATAAGGGTGATTTGTAAAGTAAAGGTAGTTTAAATCATTCCAGTTAGAATTCCAAGAAGGCTGCCACAACCGCAATCTTGAAAATCTATTTCGAACTTTGTCTCCAGAACCAAAAGGCCAACTGTCTCGAAATTTGTTTGGTACTCAGGTGAGCGATACAGGGCCTTCTTGACCGATTTGTTTCAGCTCCAACAAGCATGCTCCTACATAGATGAACACTGTTGTGCACATATTTGCTTTGTTTACAGGAAAGATAGTCATCTCCAATGTATGTTGTAACTGGAATAACATCTAAGTTTAGGGGTCTAGGTGAAACTACCCTCACCCACCAGTTGTGCCCTTAGCACAGAAACTACCGAATGCTCAACAAATTCCCTTTCCTGAATAGGCCAGTTTCACAATCGCGAGTTTTACCGTCTCGCTAATCCCCGCATAATCTTGTTAATCCAGAACGAGGCTTGCGGTTTATCACAGATAACAATGACGGATCGTCAGACCGTGACTAAGTACACACTAGAAGCTTTTGTGGAAATTTCCATGTAATAAGCAGTCCTTTCTCTTCTTCATGACTCTCCTCTACATTGCTTTTCAGTTAAATTCAATGCCCCACCCCAAAGAAGATCATTGCTGTCTGTATGAAGTGATCTTGAATGTTCTGGATTTTAAGTGAAATATATTTTAATCAAAACTGATTTAAGCTTTCTTATATGCTATCGCAAACTTGTAAATGAAATATAACCGCACATTCTAAACATGACCACCTCTGTTGAGCTTCCTGCAAAACGTCATTTCAATGTTTACTTATGCTACGAAAAAAAAATATCCAGGACTTATTTTTTACTTGCTAACATTTCGATCTACTGCTTTGATTCGCTGAAACAGTCTTGGTAATTTAGACAAGAAAATGCTCTACAATCCAACATGGTAATAGTTCGTTTTTCTCCCAAAACGTTTCCCCGCTACGTTGTCATCTGACGTTACTATTATGAGCACGCGCTTCCATTATGAACACATGCTTTTGTTCATGCGAGAGCTATAGAAAAATTTAACTTATGTTAGAAACGTGAATAGTTCAGTGTATCATCGTCTGGTGTGCATCTGAGCGTCCCATAAGATGAGACTCTACACAGGGTTTACGTGATAAATTCGGTGGTACTTCGAAACTATTTTAGTGGCCAGCAGGAATAACCATTTTGATGCGCAGATCTCGCACACAGATAAGGTACTATTTTGCTTGGGTGCTTGTCGTCTTTCAGCAGAAAATGGTAAGCATGTGTCTGTAAAGTCAGTGACAAAAGAAGAAGAAAAAACAGCAAAACAAAAAACAACAAAAAAAAAACAGACTGCCAGCCTTAGAGGATAAAAATCATGATACCGCGTGTGCATCTTGATGAATCAGTCTGTCGGTAGAGGCAATACACAATGAGGGAAGGGGTGCATAATGGTGTCAGTCGCATGCTTTAATTGCTAGACCAGTTTACGATCGCTGAAGTGTTAACAGCCAACACCTGTTTAACCACCGCTTGCTTAGCAAGTAGATGACGGTACTGTGGCAGGTGTGAAAAACACGTGGCGGATTATTCTTTTAAGATGCTACCGATGGTAAGAATTAACAAGTTGCAGACATCAGTCAGTAATCCAATAATAATTAGCCGTAGTCCCACGGGGTAAAACATGCGTCTGGCGAGCCGGCCTCGGTGGCTCAGTTGGATGCGCCGTCCGACTGGAGACCAGGAGGTCGCGGGTTCAACCCCCGCCGAGGTCGGCAACATTCTTTCGTGGAGATTGATCATGAAATATTTTCTACGGTCATTCTCTCTCTTCCGCTGATTCAAGAAGGGCAGTTGTCAGTTTCTGGCGAAAGAATGTGCACAATACTGGTTAACCGCTTAGAGGACTAAGCCTGCCCAGTAAACGTGTGGTTAGGTAAACTGACCTCGACATGACCCCGTTGGGTTGACTGGGCCGTAAAACCTCAACACAAACAAACATGCGTCTGGCGAACTCAGCTTTGGGAATTTTTAGGAATCTGGACCCGAATTTATGCGGGTTCCGCGTCCCCAAGAACCCTGAATTTATCACGGGTGGTAGTGAGTGTCTTTCATTTTGACTTTGTCAATACACCGCCTGCCTCGATCTCGATACATTTCCGGAAATTTTCCGCTCGGCAATTATCGGAAATTACGATTGTGAAAAGGGTCTATTGCTGTACATACTTTCTGAGTGTGCAATGCTATAAATAATACCTCATATGAGCATGATTAAGTCAATATAAAATAAGCCTATATTGAAAATAAAGGTTCAAAATTAAGGGCAGACAACTTTAAAATGAGTCAATGTAGAAAAAATCTCCCATAATTCTGAAATGTCCATTATATCTTTTATTCAACTGTCAAATATCTTTGGGATCACACCGAAAATAAAAACATGTTGTGGTTTTGCACAAAGTTGGGGCATTTAAAATCACTGAAAATTAGGAATGTCTTATAAGCGAGTATTTAAGCAAAACTGACAGCACTTCCATTCCAGTATTGTCTTCGTCCTGGTACATAAGTCTATGTAGCGGACTAAAACAATTTGTTTCTGATCAGGCATCCTTATAATATATAATAACATTTTAGTCATAGGACCCTCAACCGTATTGAATTACCCCACCCACTTTCATCATGCATGTGGTTAAAGAACATGTTACTGACTGACTAGATATTTCGTCACATCAGCCGATACACAGTAGTATAAACTGGCAAAGTTAGAAGAAAATCTAAAGTGGCCATAAAACAGGTCTTATGGAGACTGGTCCTTTATTCCTAACACAGAATTCTCTTTTATAATTATTTTAAGTAAATATAATTAACTGACTTTTAGCCTGTTGAATTTGAATATTTGTTGCAGCTGAGAGCACTGACCATTAAGTCACCCAGTCCATTTAAATTGTCTTCTCTGCGATTATGACCAATCTGTAAACAGTTTCGGAAGTGAAAGCGGGTTTCCGTTTTAAAGTCACTGATAAGACTTCTGTGCTGGAAAGCTAAATAGTGTACCTGTGGTTGATGTTGCTAGAGCAGGTGAACGAAGAAAAAATCAAAAGATCACCCAAATACTAGGCAAGGTGATTGATTCTGTTATTAAAATGGGTTCCTTGAAGAAGGGGTTCTGATGGCACATAGCACCCATTTCAGAACTTTTATTGTTTAGTTACGAAAGAGATAAGTACAGAAAAATGATCAGCCGTATTGTACTGCACAAAAGTAAATGGAGATGTATAGGAAGAGACACAAACAAAAATGAAGCATTAAAAGACATACTTTAAAGCAAATTATTTAAATACCATAGCGCACCCACTCCCCACTAGCCCCTGGGCCAAGGAATATAACTAAGAATGGCGGCAGCATGGATACAATCCAGAACCCCAGTTTTCGCTGTTACTGACTGGCCTTAAATTTGACCAGTACGATACTGATTGGAAAAAAATTATCTGGAGCACTGCTAAGGTTCAAGGTGAGCAGTTGTGATCACCCTATGTCGTCATCTGTGGTCAGCAGTTCCTTTAAATGACATCTCTTAAACCACTGGAGGAATTTCCATCAAACTACAAAAAATGCTTCACTCATGGCCCTTTACCAAAATTGCTCAAATGGTACCGCTCTACTGAACAAGATGGGCTGCCAGAGCTAAAAATAGAAAAACCTTAACAACATCTTCTGGGCCGATAGCCCAATTTCAAAATAATTTAACAGAAATGTTCCATATGCCCCTTTACCAAAATTGCTCAACTGGTTATGCTCCGCTTAACAATATGGTCGCCAGAGCTAAAAACAGAAAAACCTTTAAACAACATTTCGTTCTTGGCCAGTGGCCCGATTTCAAAGTAATTTCTCAGAAATATTCCTCTTATGCTCCTATACCACAATTGCTAAAATGGCCACCAGAGTTAAAAATCTTTTAAATGACATCTTTTGGGCCAGTAGCCAGGTTTCAAAAGAATTTCACAGAAATGTTTCACTCCTGGCTCTATACCAAAATTGTTCAAATGGTTCCATTCCGCTGAACAAGATGGCTGCCAAAGCTAACAATAGGAAAAAAAATCTTTAAATGACATCTAGGCCAGTTGTCCACTTTCAAAATTATTTCACAGAACTGTTCCTCTGATACGTTTTACCAAAAATTGCTAAAATGATTCTGCTCCACTGAACAGGATTGCTGCCAGAGCTAAAAATAGAAAAAAAAAATCTTTAAATAAAATCTCCTAGGCGAGTTGCCTGATTTCAAATTAGTTCCGCAAAAATGTTTTCTTTGGCCTCTTTACTAAAGTTTTTAAAATGGTGCCACTCCAATGAACAAGATGGCTGCCAGAGCTAAAAATGTAATGTAGTCCACATCTACTAAACCAGTGATCCCATCACTTCTACTAGCTGTGTAGCATCTTGAGCTCAGATGAGCAATCCAGTGCCATCATGGCACTCTTATTTAGAGAAAGTGAAAAGAAAAATGAGATTTGTAATCTACTGATTTCACCTATATAGTGCTTATGGTTAATATGCATCTAGCATTATAGGATCCTAGCATTTCCTAGTACAAGGGTTATTCATTTATGTTATCCCAGTTTTGTGGTTATACTGTTCACTGGGTCAACATTAATATACTGCATTTGTCTGAATTATTTGGACTGAGCAAACTGCAGACCCAGATGCCTGGGTGTACATAGTTTGCCACAAATCTGGCAGTCTTTAAATACATCATCAGGTAGTAAAATGGATTTTAAACTTTAGGACAAGTATGGTGCAAAGGTGTCCAGCTATTTAGGATAAATATGGTATCTTGTAGTATGCATCACAGAAATATATAAAATGTTTCAAGATTGATAGAGCTCCCATAACACTTTTGATGCAGGGCCTGTTTAATCACTGTTTATACACCTGACATACAAAGTACGCCATTTTCTTATGTTTTCACTATTCTGTCCATGTAATGTCTGAAAATTAACTTCTGCATCAAAGTTTTGCATACATGCCATAAGCTCACATTTTCAGTCTGTGAGTCCGGTGCAAAATTTCTGTGAGATTTGAAAAAAATCTGTGAGATTTTTCTCGGCGCTGTATTTCTAGGGTAAAGTCATCTTTTGGAAGTTTGAATTTGCTGATTTTAAAGAAATATATGCCACAAGGGAGATAAATGTGCATTACCCTTATTTCTTTGCTACTAGTTTATACTTTGAGAAAAGAACTAATGGCTGATTAACCATCTCTGGCTGCTAATGATCTTATTAGGGTGTATAACTTTTTTTTCACAAATTGATGCACTGGACAGTTTATTGTTCAAATGATAGGATAAAGACAGTAATTTGTTTGACTCCCAATACTCAGTTTAATTATGGTATAAAGAAAAGTATAATTAAGTGCAAAAGCAAGAAACAGTTAAATAAGTGCAAGATCTGTAATGTGTTTCAGGTTTCACTTGCCGTATGCCAAAGAGAGATAACTCTGCTGGGAAAGGATTTGCTACCCAGGTATCAGAAATAATTATCTCAAATTGCTACCCAGGTATCAGAAATAATTATCTCAAATTGCTACCCTGGTATCAGAAATAATTATCTCAAATTGCTACCCTGGTATCAGAAATAATTATCTCAAATTGCTACCCTGGTATCAGAAATAATTATCTCAAATTGCTACCCTGGTATCAGAAATAATTATCTCAAAAGGAAATCTTTGCTTCTCTCGATAGCAATTTTTTCCCCTTTAGGAGTTAATATAATAAGCAGGGAGATGAATACTTTCTCATGAGAATGATTTCCCTTTGGACATGCACACTAAAAGTGACTTCCAATAAAGAGCACATGATGTTCTAGTCTGAATCTGAATTCAAGATCTGCAATATGTTTCAGTTAATCTAACATATTATTGTCTTTGACATAAAAAGAGCCACAAAATGTCACGACAAATATGAAGGCTACTAAACGTGTATCTTCAAGCAAGATCACTGATGGGTGGCATTGTCTCAATTATGATGGCCCACTGATAATCGTTAATTGACGCAGATAATGTGTCAGTCTGACCACTTGGCCATTTAACACCTTCTTAATAACTTTATCACCACAGTTTATCGGCGAGCTGACAAGTTGATTATTCAATATCCACCATGACACTTATGCTTGTTATCGGTTTTTCTTAGCGCTCACTAATACTCATGCTGCAATACCGGGAACCATGCGAAAAATAATTTCTACGGTAGCTGTCCGCAAAATTGGAAGCTTGGGGAAAAATTAACATAGGATTTTTTTCTTTCCATGAGGTTTTCGTCTCACAGGGTGAGGCCGTGAGAAATGCCATAATTCCGTGAGTTTTTTCCTCACGGCGTGAGATATGGCATGTATGGTTTTGTGTTTAGTGTTTTTGCTTTGATTATGTTTCTGAAAGTCTTAACTTGAACTTATTGATATGTGGTTAGAATCAAGTGGCATCTGCACAGTCTGATCAGGGCCTTCAGTGTCTGCCTATGCCACAAAGTTCCATTGACATTGTGCTACTTATACATGTATATTTTTCTGTCCTCGGTGGCTCAGTTGAATGCGAGTCCGACTGGTGATCAGGAGGATCTGGGTTTGACCCCCGCTCCGGCAACATTCTTTCATAGAGATTGATCATGAAATATTTTCTACGGTCATTCTCTCCCTTCTGCTGATTCAAGAAGGGCAGTTGTCAGTTTCTGGCGAAAGAATGTGCACAATACTGGTTAACCGCTTAAAGGACTAAGCCTGCCCAGTAAACGTGTGATTAGGTAAACTGACTGTGCTCGACATGACCCCAGTGAGTTGACTGGGCCATAAAACCTCAACACAAACAAACAAACATATATATTTTTATGTAACAGTAAAGTATTATCACCATGTCTAACTCCCTGTTCCATTTGTTGATAAGTCTGATATGAACTGTACATGTTTAGAGATTTGAAACTGCAGGTATAGTATATGTAACTCTACTCACATTATGTATGTCAAAGACACGAGGACCAAAGCTCCAGCTTCTTGTGAGTGAGATTATATTGGAAGTACAGTTTACAAAGCAGAAGCCACTATGCCAACAAAAGTACAAATCATGTTGACTTTAACAGTTTTGACAGGCTACCCAAGGAACTTGACAAAATTACCGTATGTGTAATTGTCTTTAAATAGAGATGCAGTGATGATAAGTTCTTTATTGCAAATCCAAGAACAGTAAGAAATAAACAAATAAACATGAAATGGAATTGTTGTTAGAAGAGAATAAACCAAACCAAATTAAAAAAAAAATGAAATAATAATAAACATGGCATAATGGAGCTTACCTGCAGCATTTCATTGAAATCTAACAAATTTTAAAATGGTACTACCCATATACCGGTAGTAATTCATCTATATTAATGGGATAAAAGGTTTACAGAGAACCGCATTTCTTGATTTTTAAAAGCGTATCCAGAAAGTTATTTTTCATAATTTTCCATTCAAATATATGTTGTGGATACTCATTAGAGGTGCCCCCAGGGTGTACATTGGAAATGAAACCTTGTTGCACAAATACTTGTTCAACAGCAATGCTGCAGGTAAAAGAGGGTATTCAGGAAAGTTAGTTTTGCACAAAACATGCTGAAGATAGTTCTTTCTTTTATTGTCTCACATAACTAATCGTTACAGGTAAACTGAGCCTCTGAATAGACCCTTTGACATACGAGATGCATAGACTTTAATCAGACTTCATGGATGTGCAGGCTTTTCTGAGTCGACATTGTTGCATATGTCATCAGGTCTTTTTTTTTTTTTTGGGAGACATTTTTTTTTTTTTTTTTTTTTTTTTCAAAACTGTTTTTACCCTATTAACTCTTGTCATGCTGAATAAAGATGCCTTACCCACTTCTAATTTTCTGCCATTCAGATTATTTGATCCAGGTGGTTAATAGAAATGCACATACTAAATGGCAAACAATGCAGATCCAGATCAGTTGGTTTCTGAAGTAGCCAACTGATCTGGATCTACACTGTTTGCAAAGGCAAGGTATATCCGGGTTCAGCAGGACTAGTGTTAATATTTACATACATGTATATGCCTGTGTAGTCTCGGATCAAATGCGTTTAAGAAGTTATATTAAGGTCTACACTGTTTACCTTCTCCAAACTTATTTAGGCAAATCTAACAGTTGCATTTAAGGGCTAATAACCATAATGAAAATCGTCTCATTAGAATTGTCACCAAAATTACAAGTCCTATGAATATCTACAACATAAGTTTACAAAACTAACAAAGCTCAATCAAATAAATTTATCACAATAATCCTTACCTTATCTGGAGCTGAGCTGTGGATACTGGCCAATATAAATGGGCAATACTGGGCCACATTTCTTTTTATGCCTTTGGGGCATCACACTTTTGGGTGTGAAGTTTGTGTAATCTTCTCCTTTTACTGTTAACACAGAAACTTTCTGGAACATAGCCTGCATCAGAGAAATGTCCACCAGAAACTTTCTAGAATGTAGCCTGCATCAGAGAAATGTCCACCTTACTTCTCCTCAGCAACTCGTGCTGTAGCATATCTTTCATCAGATAATGTTTAAAATTTTGAAGATTTTCTCCCTGTTACATGATGATGTGCTTATGAATCTCGTAAGCGCACAATATTTTTTACACATATATTTTTGCACAGTTTATTTCACAAATCTCAACGTTTCGGCTGATTAAAGCCTTTTTCAAGAGAGTTAAGTTCTTTCAATGCTCCACCATCTTCTCATCAATACTGTCAACCATTTTAAATACAGATGTTATGCACACCGTTGTCACGACGTCACAACATCTGATTACTCTCACCAAGACGTTGTACTACCATTTGGCGCCAAAACTGGAGTAAAAGTGTGAAGACTTTTTCAACAATCAAACCACTAACGTGATGCAGTTCACAATGAAATAAACCAGTCTTTAGTAAATAGGGAGGGAAAAAAAAAAAGGTAATAAATAAATGAATAAAATAAAACAAAATGAAACAAAAAGTAACTAGTAAAGGACCATAGCTGTGAAATTAAAATAATAAAAGCTCCCTGCACATCACCTTAAAAATTCGGTGTAGTAATATCCAATGTACTATAGTAACCAGTACTGAAATTTATGTTGATGATGATTTAAAACAACAACAATAAAAAAAAAAGGGGGGGGGGGAGGGGGGGTGGGGGGGGGGGGGGGGGGGGAGGAGGGAAGATCAATTAAAAATAAAAAAAAATAAAAAAAAATTGTAATTAAAAATAAATAACAAACAAACCAAAATGAATAAATAGATATTGTTATATAACAGTGTGTTCATTTG